>JAJEJH010000289.1:0-38461 GCA_026122585.1 Anacardium occidentale
TTGGGTTATGAATGCTGAAATCTACTGAATTCGGATCCCTGGATCCTCTTTCAGACTATATGTTGTGTCATGCTATGCACATGCTACATTTCTTATCTGGATTTGCTGTTATCTGATGTCATTTAGCCCTTGGATGGATTACCAAACCTTTAGAAGTCAAATTCTGTCTTTTTCTGGAAAATCTGGCGGATGCACGGGCATGTGGGCCAAACACACGGTCATGTAGGAGAGACACACGGTCGTGCCAAGCAAAGCACATGGGCGTGTGCCCAGACACACGAGACCGTGCCCAGGTCGTGTGTCTGGTCGTGCTCTCCTCTGGAAAATCTGGGCTGAAACACGCATGGAACGAACACATGACTGTGTCCCTCAGGACACACTATCGTGTCCCTGTAAATCCTGGCCGTGTGCACCACGAGCACACGGGCGTGCTCTTGCAGAAATCCAACCACACGGGCGTGTGTCTGCGGACACACAGGCGTGTGCTTGGTTCTGCAACACGAGCAACAACCTGGAGAAAGCAGGAAACCCATCCAAACACATCCATTTCTCATCCAAACTAAAATTAACTGGAAACATGCATCAATGGCAACTCAATAAGCACATAGCATGCATCAATTTCATCATTCATCAATTCCTACTGAATCCACCATTAAAATCTACCTTTTCTCTCACTAACACACACAAGTTACTTCCTGGTATGACTTCTATTTGTGAGGCTCCATATCAAATAGCTTCAACAGAGCTTCAAGAATTGAAGAAATAACTTCAGGAGTTTATTGATAAGAGATTTATCAGACCAAGTTATTCACCATGGGATGCTCCGATTCTGTTTGTGAAGAAGAAATATAGGTTATTAAGAATGTGTATAGTAGAGTAAGAGTAATATATAACAGTGGGTCTTACATGTATAAGTTGAAAAATCAAACAAAGAGCATTCAAGATCAAGAGGGCTAATATGAGATATATGAAGCTTGCATGTACCATGATAATATTTTATATATGTTTTAATTTTAATTGAGTATAGTAATTATTTGTAGATGACTTTAAATTATCTAGGACAACTTAGTCATTTATTTATTTTATTCAAACAAGTTGTACTATATTTTAAGTAACTAAGGTGCAGTTTAACCAAGGTTTGTGCATTGCCTATAAAAAGGCTACTTGAACTCATTGTAAGGGTCTTTTGCTTATTTAAAAATATAAAAATCTTTGTCCGTTGTTCATTCTATGATGCTTGGTTGGGTTATATGAATTTATTCATTTATTTATCCAATCCTTTAACAAGATAAGAATGGCGGTGGAAGAACTCAAGTTGGTGAATTCAATATACAAGTTGGAAAAGAAATCCTATCGGCTTATAATAAGACTTCTTTAGACTTAGTTTAACTCAAGTTCGTGGATCTTCATCCTTTAAACTTGAGGATATTTATCTTGCAAATTATTGAACAAGCAAGTTGAATTATAATTAAGTTAGTGGCTAGTTCATTTAGGTTTGAATTTTTTACTTGCAAAATTATCACAATCAATCTGTTAGATCCTTATGTATTGAATTTGAATCTCATTTAGGTTTGAATTCAATGGCTTGTGTATTGAATTTGTTGGGTCCTTGTGTATTGAATTTGAATCTCATTTAGGTTTGAATTTGGATCCTTGTGTATAATTAAGTTAGTGGCTAGTTCATTTAGGGTTGAATTTAAAGGTTAGTTGTTAGCGATTTGAACTTGACTTTGTGTTAGACTTGAAGTGAATTTAATATAGGATAAATATGGCATGGATAATGAAAATGCACGATTTTGGAACTTGTTTAGTGTTGAAAATTTGTGGTGACACTTGTCCAATTTTCATGAATAAAAATATAAGGGTAGGGTTGTGATTATTTATCAAGGGTGAGTTTGTTTTTAGAGTAAGTTTCAGACTCAAGTAAATTTTGCCCCAACCCAAATGGTTGAGCTTTATCATTTTGCCCCTAACTCGTAATTTTGGATCCAATCACTTGGGCCTGCCATTTTTGGTCCAATATTTCCTATTCTATTAACATTAAAGTGAACCCTATTTCTCCTACTTTTTTAGGCCTAAATTTGGTTTGAATTTTAAGTCTTATCTTTAATCTGTTAGGCCATGGACATGGCTTAGGCCAAGCTACCTATCCCGAACGAAAGAATCTTCACTTATATTTCTATTATTAATATGTTTATGAGGTACCCTTTAGAAGGTCGTTCGTCATATCTCTCAATGACATCGATAAAGTTTCAAAATGAGCTTTGTATTCTTCCACTAATCCTCAATGCCACTAGTTGTTTATGAGGATTCCCTTCTTATGTCAATTTGAAATGTCCTAACAAGGTTGTCTTAAACTCTTCTTAGACTATCAATGGAGTTTATTTCTCCATCTACTAAAATCAAATTTGAGTGGTGCCTGCCATGCATATCATCATCACTAAAATCTTCTCTGATTCTTGAATCTGATTGGCTCAAAAGTATCTTTTAACATGATACACCCATCCTATTGGATCATTGTTGCTATACATTTGTAATTCCAGTCACTTGATCTCTACTCTACCTATTTTTCTACTGCTTCAAGTTCATTCTCTGCCTATTCATGATGATTTGAGACTCTTTATTTATTTGTGTACTGATGTCTTTATTCTTTATGTTATAAACTTCTAATGTGGGTTAACATTAATTAATATTTTGATTTATAAAATTGTGTAATTAAAATAGTTCAATAATAGATTATGAATGGGCTTAAAAGTAATTAATAAAGTTGAGCCCATTATATTACACAACTTATGATTTAGGTAGACGATTAAGTATGGACATTAGACTCTGACGAGAGATTTAATAATTCATTATAAATTGGCTAAGTTCTTTCCTTGAAACTGCAATATACACAACTTCTCCCATTGAAAGCCATCATTAGAGAGGTTCAAAGAGTAGAAGACCAAGTTTTTATATTCACTAAATTTACAGGTGAATTCTACATATTGAAAAAGAATAGCTCAATTAGGTTTTTTCATCACTTTATTTTAATCTTGTATCTAATGTTTTATATCTTATGTGTGATTAGATTTGAATTAGATTGAATTTATAACATGTTGTATCAAAGCCAAATGTAATAGGATATAGAATCTGATTTAATTTTCAACCTTTTAGATTGAAATTAGGGTTTCAATATGTATTCAATTTTAGGGTTTTTTTTTTTTTTCAATTGAATGAACAAAGTTGAACTTGATTATGGAACTTTGATAGTTATAATTTGGATATGATTTCTAGATGTTCCATAACCAATTTTGTTAAAAAAAAAGTTTTTTTTTTTTTAAACTCAACATTTATAGCGACAAAGGTGACAAAAGCACTGGCTTTACCATTGACATGAGGTTTTAGATCAAGCCCAAGATTTACCCTAACGATAGAAGTTAAATCACCAATAGGAAAAGGCCTACCAAAGTTATGTTACAAGTTTACTTTTGTTATAACTTTGTTCCATAATTCTAGTCATTTCCTTGGCTAAAACATAACAAAGATGGCTAGTAATGCTAATGACGGTAGTTAGGCAAAGAACTCATGGTCAAAAGAAGTGGTATTGGGTGTCAACAACACAAAAATCATAAGCTAGGCTTTGCTGGAATCGTGGGTCATGATCAAGTTTTCCTAACCTGATTACCTTGATTACTTGACCCAACAAATTAACCTAAAATCATGGGTTGGGTCATTCGACCTATTCCCTGGCCCTAACCTAATCCAACCTTGACATGTGCTATTCATATACCAGATTCATCTAGAAGCACGCATTGATACGTGTGGCACATACAATTATGTGGTAGTTCATGGTATAATCTGGTGGCACATGGAATACATTTTCTAGATGTCGTGATGCGTTTGTATTAGTAGGTTGTAATTGATGACATATGTGACTTATTTAGAGCCTTTAATTAATGATTTTCTGCAACTAAAATGGTCAGTCCAGGAAAAATAATATTATTCATAAAGTTTTTATACAATAAAATTTAGTAAAGATTGTCCAAGATCATAAGGTAATTGATCTCATGAAATTTGAAATTAGAGGAATATAATTAGATATCATTGGAATAATTTGTGAGTTGCCAAGATGTTAATTGCCAAAGTGATACATTATTAAGACATACAAATTTTCCATTTGGTAATAGTACATTTGAAAATTTTGATGTATATAATTTCTTGCTTAAAAGTGGTTATTGTGTGTATTAAAATTATGGTTAGCATAAGGTCACTTTTGAAGTACACTTATCATGAATAATTTAATAAACCCAAAGGTGGTTAAGTTTATTCATGTGACATGTTTTTTTCTAGAAGATGAATAATGATCTGCAAAAATTTTCTTCCCAAAGGTGATTTTTTTCAAACAACGTATGTTCTTAGGTTTTTCATAAAGTTTTATTATAACCTTGTGTTTGGGATCCTAACTATATGTCATTTTCTTCGCTTAAAAAGGAATTGATGATGATGTACTAGGAATCTCAATAAAGTGTAGTTTATCTAGTTTTCATTTTATAACTACATTAATCCTTATTGCTTATTATTTTGACTTGTTGATTTGTTATCTTCTAGTCTCTATTAATGTGAACAATAGCAAAACTACTATTGAAGTCCTAATTGGAAGCAATTTTAAGACGTGAAAGTAAGATATTGAGTTTTTCATGACTATGGATGACTTGGATATGACTCTATTGCATGATAAGCCAAAGTGTCTCACTAACGAGAGTACCATTGAGAGAAAGAACTTTTTGCTAAGTAAGAGAGGTTAAACTATTTATATATGATGACTATGAAAAAGACTATGACTAAACATCTTCTCAGTAGACTACCAATTGATGTGACTACCAAATAATTCTTTACCATTGTAGGGAAATGATTCCAAACCTCTAATAATGCTAAAGCTTTATCATTTATAAGTGAGTTAAATGGTATGAGATATTTAGAGTTAGTCAAGGTTAAGGACTACATTTTAAACTTATTCACCTCCAAGACAAACTAAAGAAACATGAAATCCCTCTACCTGATAGATACATAGTCCACTATGCCTTAGATATTATGCCTCAATCTTTTTTTCAACTCAAAACAACTTATATTATTATAGATGGATCTTAGACATTAGATGTCCTTACTACCAAATATGTTGCTGAGGAATGTAAAATTAATAGGGAAAAGGGTGAAATATCCTTGTTTTTTACTCAACCAAAGGATGGTGGCAAGAAAACAAACAAGACAAATAAGTTTAATCTTATTTCTCTTAAGAATAATTGAAATAAAAGGTATGGTTAAGGTTAGAAAAATAATAATGCAGGAAAAACCACAAATAAAGCAAAGGGAAAAGATTCTAGGAAATTATTCTTTTATAAGAAAAAGGGTCATATGAAGAAAAAATTATTTAAAGTCTAAGACTTGGGTAGAAAAGAAAGGTAATCCATTTAACTTTGCTTGTTTTGAATCTAACTATATTGATATGCTATCAAATTCCTAATGACTTGATAGTGGTACCACTGTTTATGTTACTTTTATCTTATAGGGATTTAAAAACAAATGGAGACCAAGTAAGGTTGAAAGGACGCTTAGAGTTGGGAATAATGTAGAAGTGGAAATAGAGTTCATAGGGGTTGTTTGCCTTAAGCTAACATGTGGTTTCTAGCTTGTTTTAGATAATACATTCTATGCACCTTCTTTTAAAGTATCTCATCTCCCTCAAGTCAGTCATATCAAACTCTTTCATTACATTATATTTAAATTCAGCAATCAAATCTTTATCTCCTCTTGTAACCAAATTATCATCTACATAAAAAGAGATGATTAATTTGGCTTCATCAAATGCGTTTTTAACATACAAAGTGGGATCATTTGGACTGCATATAAAACCCTGGTTCTACAAATAAGAATCAATTATGCAATACAAGGCTTCTGGTGCCTGTTTTATGCTATACAAGGCTTTCTTAAGTTTGTACACACAATCTTCTTTACCTTTGACTATAAATCCTTCAGGTTGATCCACAAAAATTTCCTTTCCAAGTATGCTATTTAAAAATGCTAACTTGATATCTAGGTGACTGATTTTCTAACTCAACTTGGTTGATAATGCTATGAGCAACCTTATAGTATCCATTATTGCAATAGGTGCAAAAGTCTCACTAAAGTCTATTCCTGGTTATTGTAAATAACCCTTTGCCACAAGTCTTACTTTATGCTTATTAATGAATCCATCAGAATTCAATTTAGTTTTGAAGATCCATTTTACTCCAATAACTTTGATTTTCAAGCCTTCTAACCAATTTCTAGGTGGAGTTTTTGTTAATCATGTTTATTTCTTCTTGCATTGCAGTCTTCCACTCTTTATAGTAGGCAGTTTCTTTAAAGGAATTAGGTTTTTGGAGGGCTAAGTTGCACCTACTATAAATGTCATCTAGGCTTTTTATTCTTGAAGTTGGAACCTCGTTATCTTCATCACTATGTTTAGTTAATTCATCAATTAATTTTATAGATGTAGGAATATCATAGGTTTCACTTGAATTTCTTGACTTTTCATTCCAGTTCCAAGCTATCGGCTTATTAAATTTGACATCTCTACTTATGATTATCTTTTTTGTGCTTGGAATGTAAACTCTGTACCCTTTAGTTATTAAACTGTAACTAATGAAGATGTCAAGTTCAGCTTTTGCATCTAATTTTGTTCTCTTTTCTCTAGACACAAGAATATAACATACACACTTAAAAACCTTTAGATGATTTTTTGAAGGCTTTTTTTTAGGCTAGAGTTCATAAGGAACAACATTATTCAAGGCATTGAAAGGCAGTAAATTAAATAAATAGACTATTGTGTTTGCTGCTTCAGCCCAAAATTGCTTTGACAACTTTTTCTCAAGCATTAAGCAACTCACCATTTCAATCATAGTTCTATTCTTTCTTTCACTTACACCATTTTGCTGAAGGGTGTAAGGTGAAGTCAATTGGTGGATTATGCCTTTAATACTACAAAATTTAGCAAACTCCTTGAAGATAAACTCCGAACCATTATCAGTTATGAGTGCTTTGATTTTGTGATCAGTTTGCTTTTTTACTTTACTTTTAAATCTTTTAAATGCTTGCAAAGTTTCAGATTTATGTTTTAGGGAGAAAATGCTAAAAAATCTTGAGTAATCATCTATGAACAAAAAAAAAAAAATTACTTTAATTAAGTGAAGGTACACTAAAAGGACCTCACAAATCCGAGTGTATCAACTATGATTTCTCAGAAGCCTTACATATCCTACTTGAAAAAGGTAACCTGTTTGTTCCCTAATTGGTAGATCTCACATACTCTGTTGGATTTAGTAGGTTGAGCTAATTGATCAATCTCTTCAAAATCATGCAAGCCTTTTAAAGTTGTAGAATTCACATGTCCTAAGCTTTTGTGCCATAAGCTGTAAGAATCATTCAGAAGTTGAGTGGCATTAGCTATAGGCTTTTCCCATTCAATTTCAAAATGTTTATCTTTGATGTCCACAATCATAAGTTCACAGCTTTCTTGGTCACTTATTGCTTAGGAATTTGTATTGAAGAATAAGGAATAACCTATCTCCATCATTTGACTAACACTTAAAAGATTTTGCTTAATACCAGGAACATAAAGCATATCTTGTATCAACCTTCTGCCTACGGTAGTGGTTATAGTAGCTGAACTTTTACCTTTGAATTCTAAGAGTTCACCATTACCAATTCTCACCTTGGAGTGATAACTATCATCCAAACCCTAGAAAATGGTAACATTATAAGTCATGTGATTCGAGCATCAGTTGTCAATAAGCCATGCAGAATGCTTGTCTTGAGGGTTGTAACAAGTAGCTACAAACAAGTCTTCTTTTTTACCTTCTTGCAAACCAATTTTACGACCAGATTGTGTGGTTTGAGTTGGCTTTGTATTCTTCAACCTGCAAACTTTGTCAATATGACCAATCCCTTCATGTATGTTTTCATTTTGACAGCCAATATGTGATAATTTTCTCCATTGTACACTAAAGTGATCAGGGAGGAGGATGAAGGAGTAATAGATAAAGATGAAGAAGCCATAGATTAACAAGGAAGTGAATAAAATCAGTTTCAGTATGGTAGCTTCTGCACAATCCCTTAAGACCTCAAAATGAGCTCTGATGCCATGTAAGATTATCACAAGTAACCAACCTATTAAGACCTGAACTGATTTCCTTTAACTACAGCAAGCCAAAAAGGGAACAAAGCAAGCTAGAGAAAAGCAGGATGAAAAACGGAAGAAAAAAGGAGAGAGCTAAAAATAAATTTGATGAGATAAATATTTCTTACATTTTCATAAAGCAAATACACATATATAAGCTTGTACAAGGCAATTAATATAGATAACGCCAAGTAGAAAGTACACAAAACATGGATCATCATCCATTTTTACCAAATACTTTTCTAATAATAACAAAAATACAAAAATAAGAAAGCTGGCAGCTCCAAGCAACCTCAACTCCTAACGCCAATTACAGTCTTCTTTCTCATCCTTGAGACATATACCCTGGACCTAACATCATGGCTCCTTTCTTGACTTCCTTTTCTTTTGCCACTTGCATATCCCTTTTAACTGTTTCACCTTTTTGCAGTTTCTCCTTCTCACATGTTTTCCCTTTTCTCGTATATACCTTCAAAGGCCTAACATAGTGCCCTCATGATGGGCATTGTCCATTGGAAATTTCTGGATACTGTCATTTCATTCGGCTTTTGCAAAGGACAACATCACAACGTGCAAATTAGCTTCCTCCTTGACCCACTTTTTGCGTGGTCTCCCCAAGCAAGAATCTATATTTTACCTGTTATTTAGCACTAATGCAGATCTTCAATTGGGAACTAGGAATTGGTTTCTTTTCTCTTATCTTGATAAACCATTTTATTTGTTATACATACCCCCGACTCCGTATCTCCACTAGTATCAGAGTTACTTTGACGGTAAGCTATTTTTGCCGTAACACTTTCAAATTGAGTTTTGAAAGATAGAGGGTCCTTTGTGATTATTTTGTAGCCCTTGAAGTGTGAGCCTTTAAATGGACTTGAAGATGAGAAATTTTGCTTTGTTGCTTTCAGATGTGGACAAAGACCTAGGTTGGTAGTCTTGCTGTTTTTATAATTTGTTAATTGGGTTATCTACCGATTAAATGTCTTCAACTCCTAATATAGTTAAACATCAATAAGATTCTCTATGAAGCCAATAGAACCTGCAACATTTTCCATGTCATCAAGTCAAGGATTCCTTTGCTGCAGAATGGAATGGCGTGAATCACCTTCTGATTTGTCTGTATATTTTCTGTTTAGACTGTTGACTATAGCAATCATATGGGCCCTTATTGGCCATACTGATGGTCCCTGATGACAGTGTTATCGTGGGGGCAATGATCTGAGTGGTAGGCATGCTGTTAGCATAAATAATAATAAGGCTCATTGAGATAAACCAAAGTCAACTTGTTGGAAGTTGAATGATAGGCTATCAATGCATGAGTGCATGTACCTTGCAAAAGAACTTTTCTCAATTCTTTAACTGATAATTTGGACAGGGAAGCTTGGTCTCCTGATGGTATGAAATTTGATACTTTGAAGGAGCAAAATGCTAAGTGAAATCCAGAAGATCTTGAAATTCACTATGGTACATCTGAAACACTCTGTATTTGTCTTAGCTCTGTGCACTTAGTTGCTGTGAAACGATGCACCTAGTAACGTGCGCATACTAATTTTGATTGTCTTTGGTACTTACAGAGGACCTACTTTAGTTACAAGCTAAAGCTGAAGGTGGGCGACACAAGTTAGTAAATCCAGTTTATTATGACTCTGATGATGATAATGACAAAGACTTAGATGTGGAAGAGAAAGAAGATGAAACAGGCCGTGTTGATGTTGCAGGTGGCCGGGTAAGGATCATCTTTGGTCCCGTTTGAAGGGGCCTGCAGGTTGCAATGGATGTTTGTCGATCAATCAAGAGGGATGGCACGGAGCAAGAACCCTACATTACATCGTCTGGCTGGAAGATCTGCGTAGGGGTGATTTCTGGCCCTTCTAAATCCACATTAACATACTTGTTCTACTTTTAATCACTAATGTAATAATTTAGTATCAGTAAGAAATAATCTTACATTTTGCCCAAATGTTTGACTTGGTAATATGTCACAATCTTACATTGCTGCATCACAATATAAAGTTGAATTTTTTCTCAGCAGCCTTTATTTGTCATCCATGACGGCCTATAAGACTACCAAACCTCCATCGAACTTATTCGTTTTCCTTTATTGTCATTAATCCAAAGTTGTCTAGCTATTAGTTTACATGTATTTGCCATGTAAAGTCGCTGAACTTCAGGAATTTCAGATGCCCAAATGGGCATAAACATATCAATTATTATTATTATTATTATTATTATTGTTATTATTATTATAATCATTAAATTCATGCCAAGGAATATAATTTCATTCTGGGATCTTTGGAGATCACGAAGCTAGAAAGAAAAATGCCGAGTAAGGAGGCAATCTGACCAAGTTGATATGTGACAGACTGACTTATTTATTCTTTATTAATGAACATGATACAGAGTGGTTGGTAGATAATTATTTAAGGCACTAGAATATGTTGGGCTTGTTCTAGTTGACAAGGAAACTCAAGGCGATTACATGTACAGTTTACAACATTTAGAAATCCTAGATATAGCGAAATTCAAAGAGAAAGGACTAACCAAAAAACTTTTTTAACTTACCGATAACAAAAAAAGAGAAAGGGACTAAAAGTGACCTCCCATTAACTTAATTGAGAAGCAGCTGATCCTGATTATACTCTTCAAGAAATTCATCAAGAAAGTTTATAAATGAATTATCACATGCATTAGCAGTGAAAAAACTGTAGCAATCTTGGTTAACGTGAGAGTTGTTAGCTTCCTCTTCATATATAAGAGGAGGCCAGCATGGAGCTGGAGAATCAGTCAAAGTAACTTCTGCTTCATTTGCTTTCGTAATATTTGCCTCTCCATGGCTGGATAATGATGACGACCCGGTTCTTGCCATGCTCTCGAAATCCATGTTATTAATTGCACTGAAGTATGGAGAAACCCTTACAGCCTTGGGAAGATACACTTTTGTCTTTGTAATCTCTTCGTTTGAGCTGGCACTCTCCTCGTTCTTCTTCTTGAGTTTCCTTTCGCCTGTCGATTGGCTCCTTTTCTTCACTGTTCTTGATGCTTTTGGCTGAGTTTGTTTACTTGTTTCCACTCTCTTGCTTAGATGAGAATTCCAGTGGTTTTTAATCTCATTGTCGGTTCGACCTGGAAGCCTTTTAGCAATGAGAGACCAGCGATTTCCAAGAAGAGAATGAAACCTGATGATAAGTTCCTCCTCATCTGGCGAAATGTTTCCTCTCTTAATATCAGGCCGGAGATAGTTCATCCATCTCAGCCTGCAACTCTTCCCGCATCTAAGGAGCCCTTCACACAAACAAAATCAAAATCCAGTCAATAAAACTGAACCAATTGATAAAATATATGAGTAATTACTTAGCTAGCTAGATTATAAATTACCAGCTTTTTTAGGCAGATTTCTCCACTGGCCTTCTCCATTAACTCGAATATAGTTAACCAGCAAAGCGTCTTCCTGGGCACTCCATGAACCTCTATGCAAACCCACTTTAGAACAACACGGAGCTCTCACCATCTTTGTCTCTTACCAAATTCCAACTCCAATGAAAGAGAGAAGTCAAGGTGAGGACAATTGGCTACATACCAACACCTTGCCTACCAATTTAAAGGCCAAGAAAGATGTGACATATCATCAACTTATATTTATGTTCAAATACAAATTGATCACATATCACATGCTTATATATATATATATATATAGATAGATAGATATGAACTATTTTAATTTAATTCATCGGCTAATTCCACAAGATGATGAAACTTCAACCATACTTCTCTTGATTAAATATCTTATATTCTCTCAGGCCTTAACTGGTTACTTTTCAAACTTATCTTGTGTATAATTGATTTCAGTTGATGAAAGCGATTTATTAATTAATATTTGATTTTGAAAAATATTGATTTGACTCATTTTTACATTTGTATATAATAAATTCAATATGGATGTACTTCATCATTTTAAGTAATATGTTTGATTTTCAAACACATTAATTTGACCGGTTATATAGATATTTCTGAATAATATATTTCAATTTGTATGTCTGGTTTATTTTTCAACTAAAATATGCATTTAATTTCTTCGAACCAGGAAATAGTGTTCACCAGATCCGCCACCTTTGAGAGCCTTTCATATGTATACATGACTTCATTTCTGAGACTAATAAATATATCTTTGACCCGTTACACAGCAATTACTTTGGATGAATATATTATTTTCTTTCAATTACCTACCTCCAACATGAGAACCACGACTATATGGCCACAGAATTTGGACTGGGGTTGAGGATGAGCTAAGCTTCAAGTGACTAGCTTGTAGCTTGCTGGTTAATCATACTCAAATTTTTATTGCATAAAAGCTAGATTTGTTACATGGATGACAATGGGTGGAAGCAGCCGAGTACTCTAATATCTGTCTTAGCCCCATCTCTGATAGGTGGATGAGAGAAATTTTTATTATATAAAAGGTAGATTTGATACATTGAATAATATAATATATATTAGATGTCAAGATATATTTATATTAATTCAAAAAATTTAAAGCTAAGTTAATATTTAAGAGTTTAAAAGATATATAGAGAATAGACGAACTAATAAAAGAATGAGTTAGAGATATATCTATCTTTGTCACCGTCTCATCCATTTTAATGGAAATGTTAGCTATCACATCACTGTTCCCATCTTCATTCTCGTTTCTATCTATAACGAAATTTTTTTTTAATGGTTTGGATAGAAATGGATCTAAGATTTAGTTAAAATGATCAAATTGTCATCCCTAAATTTATTCTTGTAAACCCATTTTAAATTTTTCATATAAATCATTTGTTGTGTTGTTTATATATAATAGCATCTTGAGTCTGGACTGGAGGTGAGCAAGCTTCGGATCCATATAGGGTTCCTCAATTATTTATTGGCTAAGAGTTACCACGGTTTAGATTTGCACCAACAAGAAAGATTTTTTTTTCAAGAAATTATCTGGCACATTGTTGAATTTGCAGTACTGAGACTGTACACGATGCAAGGATCCCGATTATTTAGATCACACACTCAGATGTTCCCAAGCCAATGAATAAACAAACATATACATAGCTTCCCATGATAAAGCTTTCATTTTCAATTATTTTTTTGGGTTTTTAACCACAAGGTCAAAAATATATATAATACTTTTGAATAAATCTCACATCAATTAAATATAGAAGAGATGCAAGCATGTATGCTGAAAAAATGATAACGCGTTTTTGGTAGGCAAGATGAAAACTATTTTCTTGTATTAACCAAGCACCAAAAGACTTTGGCCTTGAAAAAGAACGAAAAAGCAGGAGCGATCGGAGTTCATGAAGCTCCAAATTATAGTACAAATAAATTGTACTGAAGAGCATATGCCATATGCATGAGCAGAATATAGTGCAGATTATATAACGTGCTCCAAGATGGTTGGTCTGGTAACTCGTTTCGATGCTTCAGATTTGCACAATAATGTCAGGCAGGACTTCTTCACCCCCGAATTTTTCTCAATTACAATGTTATCTATCAACTTCTTAAAATTCAAATATTCATTCCTGAAACTTTCTTTATCTAAATCTGTGAAAAATTATTAACAAAATAATTAAAATATCCTCATTAAAAAATTAAAAAGTTATAATAAAAATATAAATAATATTTAAAAATAAAAATTTTTTATAAAATAGTTATCATCATCAATACTAACACCGACAACGATTACAGTCTAAAAATGAACCAATTGGCCACTTATTTTTTACGGAGACAAATAGATCTGGTTCTCTTTGCCATCAATAACGATCGAAATAGTAAAAAATAATCAGCTCTGTGTCTAACTATCAATTTCAACCACTATTGATAGTAAAATTAATCAGATATAACCATCTTTATTAAAAATATGATGATAAGATCTAATCATCTTCATCAATTCAAGGTGGTCAGATTTGATTGTCTCATGAATCAAATGGTCGAAAAATTAAATGATTTTTTATAGGAAACCTGATTCATTTTTTAATAGCTACTATCGTTAACACTACTATTAGTAATTATAGTTATTTTTTTAATTTTTATATATTTTTTAAAATTTTTTTATTTTTTATATATTTTTAGTACTTATTTTTAATATTTTTATTATTTTTAAAATTTTATTATTAATATAAAAAATATTTTATTATAAATATTTAATAAATTATTAAATTTATTTATTGATTTTGATTAAAAATATATATTTAAATTTTAAAAAATTAAAAGATAAAATGAACGGAGGAAAAAACGCGGGTGAATAAGTACTTTGGCCAGTAATATAAGGCACAAGACTGGAGCTTACTGGCCTGTAAAATCTCGTAAAAGGTGTTCTTATTTACCAAACTATATAGCGAACCCTCTTGAGTCTCTTCCTTTATCAGTCGCTTCTGCTTTGCAGGTGATGGCTGAGTCTGATTTTATTAGAAAAATTAAATAATTAATTGAAATTAAATAGATTTAAAGTAAGTTAATTGTATTATATTAGGGTTAAATCTAAATAATTATATTATTTTTTTTATCAATTATAATATTTTTATACCAATTTTATTTTTGAAATATGAACATATATATTAGTATTATCAATTTTGCCTCCCAAAATATGAAAACGAAAGTTTCATTCCAAAAATATATCAAAAATATAAAAATTATACATTAAAGAAAAAAACTTAAATAGCAAATTTACAAAGTTTTAAATTATTCCAAAATGGTGTAAAGCACAAACCTAAAAAGTTTAAAAAGTAATAAATTTTCGAAGAAGTTTAAAAAATGGCAAACTTCCCTTAAAAATGCACACCAAACCTTTCAAAACTTACAAAATTACCTATTACAATGTTCGTACACACGACATTACACAATGTTGCACAAAGTGCTAGAAATTTGGATATGAAAGCTGAATCGTCTGACTTTCTTGCATCCTTCGACATTGTGACAAAGTTAGATTTGGAAACCTAGATCATCTTCCAAATCCAAGTGAAAATCATCGATTTTCATTTAAGAACCAATTATTGACAATCATCATACGACTTCTTGATTCATGAATCGCGAATCGAGTGTTTGACAACGTGATTTGGGAAGCCGAATCGTGTGGCTTCCAGATCCACGATATCAAAGGATGTCAGAAAGTTGGACAATTAAGCTTCTAGATTTAGATTTTCAACACTTTGTGCAACATTGTCTGTCTTCATGCATGTTCATGCAGTGTTGTGCACGACTTTATGCACACGAATACTATGAAGGGGGGGATCTTGCAAAATTTGAAAGGTTCGGAGTGTTTTTTCAGGGGAGAGTTTGTTACTTCTTAAATTCCTTAGGTTTGTGCTTTCCATAATTTGGGATGAGTTTTAAACTTTTTAAAGTTGTTATTTAAGTTTTTTAAAGCGGAGTTTTCATATTTTTAATTCATTTTTCGAATAAAACTTTTGTTTTCATATTTTTA
Organism: Anacardium occidentale; assembly: GCA_026122585.1. NCBI lineage: Eukaryota > Viridiplantae > Streptophyta > Magnoliopsida > Sapindales > Anacardiaceae > Anacardium > Anacardium occidentale. The sequence goes on from JAJEJH010000289.1 coordinate 15,648, forward strand.
AGAACAAAATTGGTATATAAAATATAATACTAGTATATATTTTCATATTTCAAAGATAAAATTGGTATAAAATTATTGTAATTGATAAAATTAAACAATATGATTATTTAAACCCAACCCTTATATGATATGATTAATTTGTTTTAAATTCGTTTAATTTTAATTAATTATTTTATTTTTTTAATTTTATATTCTTTTAATACAGTTCTTTTAGAAAAATGGGGAGCTGTCCAAATTAAGCATCACGACAAGAAATACAAGTAAGCCGTTCATTGTTATTATGATTATTTATTTTATGTTTCTTTAATGAATTTTAATTCATGTATTTTATTTTTTTTTTCAATTCAGAATATGCATTCTCCATGGGAAGAATTTATGGCTAGTTCATTTTCGAACATCTCTTACTTGTAAGGATGAAAAAGAACTTATTATGATGTCAGAGAACCTAGAATTCTGAATTTTTGATCTCTTTAGTCATGGAGGTTGCCCGTAATCTCTTCACTCTCGATGAATTGTGGGGACTTTTCAAAGCGACGAAATCGACTATCTCATCACAGTTCAGAATTTTGAACATGCTTAGTTTGACCAGAATGCAAGATTTGACAGTCTTAAATAAGCTCAGTACAGATTCATAGTACGGATCCTGATTTACAAGTTATTGGTGAACCTACTGAATTTGACGTTGTTGGTAAGGCTAGGCTACAAAATTTGACATTCTTTTAACTTTATTGATCGTCAAAAACCATTGCAATTAATTTTGTGAAGAAAATTATTTTGGCCAAAGGACTTTTTCCCACCCATGGTTCTATGCATTTGCAAAGCCCCTCCTTCCAAGTTTGGAAAACCAAATTTTCTTAATTTTTATAATAAAATAACTAAAATACCTTTTTGAAAAATAAAAATTTATAATGAAATTATAAAATTATATTTAAATATAAAAATTTTCAAAAAATTTTAAAAAAATTAAAATATATTAAAAAAATTTTAAAATTTAAAATTTTTAAAATTTTTTAAAAATTAATGCAGTTACCGTCGTCAGTATTGGCAGTGATGGTTGCTAATAATGAAATTAGAGATTATTTTTTATCATCTAGTTTCAGGAGAGGTCAAATCTGGCCTCTCCATTCAGTAGAGGTGGCCAGATTTGACCACCTCTGCCAAAAACAGTGGACAAAAATGACTAGTGTGGTCAAGGCCGACCCTTTCAAACAATTTTTGACTGCTTTTTTTTATAGAGGTGGTCAGATCTAACCGTTTTTTTCAAAACAGGAGATAGTCAGATTTGACTGTTTTCACCACACGGAGATATCAGATTTGATCGTCTTCACCGAATGAGGAGGCTAGATCAGGTGGTTAGAAATGGTTACTTGATTTTATTAATAGCGACCACCACCACGACACCGACGGTAGTGGCTGTTTTCATTTTTTTAATTTTCAAAATTTTAATAGATTTTTAAAATTTTATATATATATAAAATTTTAACTCTAAAATGATAAAAATACTCCTTAACTGTAATTGTTAAGAGTTATATTTAACATTAACTTTAGTTAACAGGTAAGATTTTGGGTTTTACAAACTTGAAAAGTGGAACTTAAAAATAGCATCAAACTATAGGGGTTGAATGACATATTGCCACCTAAGGTTTTGTTTAATGACAAGTTGTCACTTATAAAAGTTTTAAAAGTCAAATAACCACCCTCAAAGGGTATTTTTGTCTTTTTGAATTAAAAATAAATTTTATAAAAATATTAAAATATAAATTTAAAATAAAATAATAATAAAATTTTAAAAATTTAAAAATAAAATAAATATTTAAAAAACAGCCACCGCCATTGATAACTTTACTAGCTGTGGTGGTCGCATTTAACCTCACTAGATGACCAGATCTACCAACCACGATAGTAGATACAGTCAAATCTGACTGTCTTTACCATTAGAAAATGTCGAAAATGGTCGGAATCAAGTCATTTCGACCATTTTCGACCTTCTTTGATGACGAGGATGGTCAGATCTGGTGGTATCTGCTAGATTTTTGACAGTCAGATCTGATCGTTAATAAAACTAAGTAGTTATTGGTGAGATTAAGGGTGGCCACCACCATCGCCACCACCACCACCACCACCGGTGGCGGTGATTGTTTTTTAAATATTTATTTTATTTTTATTAATTTGTTATTATTATTTTATTTATTATTTGTTTTTGATATTATATATTAAAATTTATTTTAATATTAATATTATTGAATTTTATAAAAGGTATTTTGGTCTTATACCAAAAAGGTGGGTATTTGGCTTTTAAAACTTTTTCGGGTAGTAAATCAGTAAGCGAAACCTTGGGTGGCAATAGCTATTTGGCCAACTATGGGTGGGAAAAAGTCTTTTGGCCAAATATTTTTAGGTAAACCTTTAGTGTTGAAATGACATGTTGTACTGTCTAACGAGGCCGCATGCATGCGCCCGATAGATGGCAATCTTTAGGCTTCTTGTTTGATTGGGTATATATTATTTTGATATGGGCATCGATATAATTTAAAAAAAAGATTAATTAGAAAGGAGAACGAGAAAGATCCATTGTTTGCATGCATACAATTTAATATACTTAATTCTTTCTTGAATAATATTAGTTATTGGAATTGACAAGTTTTAATTCAATCTGTTAATTCAATACAACAAAACCAAAAAATATTAAGTTAAATTTGAATTTTTTTTTATACAAAATTTAATTTGAAACTAAATTGTTTATGTTTAGGTTAATATGAAAGTAACTTAAACTAAATCAAATTGATAAAAAATATTTAGAAAAATGTACTGTAATGGAATTTGTTAAGAATTGATTGAATAAATATTAAAAAAAGAGTATTGACAATGATAGAAATACTTATATACAGCATATAATTGTTTCTTAATATAGTAACAAGTATTCAAATTAATTTTTTATTTTTATTTAAATTTTTTTTTATTTTTGATAATGAAAATGAGATTTAATTAATTAGTAAAATTATTAATATGTTTTAAAATATTTTGAGTTGTAATTTTTTGAGTTATTTGTAAATAAAATAAAATGTTATCTTCTGTGTTTTGTTAATATATAGAAGGTTGACACAATTACGAGAAAAAAGTTAAAACGCTGAAAACACTCTGAAAAGTGAAAACAGTTGATGATTTTGGGTCAATTCTGATTGTATTAGATAAATCTGAATATAATTTAAGTAAGATTAAAGTTTAAAAATTTTAATACAATTTTAATTCGAATTGAGTTAGAGTTAAAGGTTTTTGACTTGAAATTTAAACCAAGGCAATACGAATACAATCAAATGACATGTACAACGAGGCCTATTATATAAATTAACTAATTATAGCTACAAATATGGTAAATTAAGAACGTGGGTAATCTACATAAAAATGGTATTTATTTGAGGTGCCATGAATATAAGCAGACACAATAGTGTGATGTGGAGAAGCTAGGCACCCGAAAGGACAACAATATGCCTAGTTTACTTCAATCATATAAGAATTAATATTTTATTAAGTACACGACATTCATTGATCCGATACACTAATCCCTTCAAAACTACAATACATATTTCAAACAGAAAGGAAATCCTCCGGAGACTCTGGCTGGACGTTTTCCTCAAGACCGAGAAGTTGCTTATATTCCCCAATTATTTCATCTAGCTTGTTACCTTTAATAGGAACAAAGTCTAAGAACGAACAATCACTTAAATTAGTAGCAAGACTACTTTCTTCTTCTGAAAGATCAGGTCACCATGCAACTGGATTGTATCCTTCGATCTTATTATATTGTCTTCTCCATCAGAAGGTGATGATGATGACCCACTTCTCACATTATCAGAACCCGTGTTTGTCATTGCTAAAGAGTGTAGAGAAACCCTAACTGCCTTGGGAAGAAATATTTTTGTCTTGGTAATCTCTTGCATTGAAGTACTAGAATCCTTCTTGTTTTTGTTTTTCTCCTGTTTCTTTTTATTGGTGTTCTTAACCACTCTTGCAGCTTTTGGTTGAGTTACTCTTCTACTTGTTTCCACTCTCTTACTCATATGGGAATTCCACCATTCCAGTAAACTACAACAAATTTTCCACAATTCAAGTGGTCACAGAGAATTTGTCACGTTTGGGTCTTGCGAATTTCTGTTTTATAAACATAGACGAATAGTTATAAATGGTTAAAAGTAGAATCACGTCAGGAAAGTTGGCGATGAGGAAAGTAAAATCTATAGGCCAAACGCCCTATACCCAACCAAACTATGGTAAGATGCTTTCCCACCCATTAACTTTCAAAATACTTAATTCCCTCCAACATGCTAATAGAGTTAGCATTTTCTGTTTAATATAAGGTTTTTTTTTTGTACTTTTACTAGTTAATATAATGTTATTTTTTTTACTATGTTTATATTAAATGCACTTATTTATTTAATAAATGTGGAACCCTAGCTAAAAATCACAACACACTAATTTACTCAAGGGAAGGATTTCTTTGCTTAAATCCCTTAAATGAAACTTTGAAAACTGATATGTATCCAAATCAGAATCCAAGTGTGAATTCAAAAACATCATCACTGATTCATGCCTTGACAACTCTAAAGTGCCTTTCAAGCCTATCGAATCCTTTTCAAGTCAGTAATACAAGAAAAACAAGTTTATCCAATTTTAATCAAAGCATTTGAAAGGAATTCTCGACCATCTTGCACAATTTTTCTCAAAGCCTTTGGATCATGCTCGGAATTATAAACTATAAAAAATGGCACAACAAATAGTATAATTTTAGCAAATGGCTTCATATGAAGCCAAGAAAAAAAAAAAGAATTAATTTGGATAACAATCAGGCCAAAAACACACGAAAGAAGGGAATACATGCTGAGCGCACGCCCAATGTCCATGCTTATGCGGTTCTGCGTGCGTGCTTCTACCTTGCGTGCACAACAGGGAGTGCCCATTTTCACCCATGTGCGTGCGTTTTGCGATTGCTTATGGGCAGGCATTGTGTGCCCGCACGCTTCCAACACCTGCAGCGTCCTGTGCTTGTGCGCCTACGTCAGTGCCCGTGCATCCAATGCTGCAACATAGTGCTGCAGCACTTGGATTCTGCCCTTAATTTTCCATTCTTTTGTTTTTGCAGCTAGTTTTGCGTGCTATTGCTTCTAGAATTGCTCCAATGCCTCATCCTTGATATTTTGAATTTCAAATGACTTTTAACATAGACTTGAATGTCAATGACTTTTTGGATCGAATTCAAGCAATCAATTCCAATCAAATACTTAAGTCAAAAATTTGAATCAAAACCAATTCAATTAAGAAAAAATTATATGAAGATACAAACATGCAAATTATAATATTTTAAAATATGTTTATATTTCAATTATGTATTGTAATTAGATTTAGGAAGCTTATGTAATTTGTTATTTTTATCTTTTCTTTATTTAACTTGAATTGTATTTAAATTAACTAAGGTTAACTATATTTTAACTATGGTTTGTACTTGCCTATAAAAAGGCAACTCAACTTTATTGTAAAACATCTTTTGTTGAAATGAATATTTGAAAAGCCTTGGCCTTCTCTCAATTCCATGATGCTTTCGTGGCTCATGTGAATGTTTGTTTTCCTTTATCCAAATTTTCATTTGCAAGAAGGAATTTGGTGGTGAAAGAACCTTGGTGGTGGAATTTTCCTTTATCCTTGGTTCACCCTCAAGTTGGTGGAAGAATTCTTTTATGCTTAGGTTTGTTTTCTTACAATATTTTGATTTATGTTTGTTGATATTGAGTGATATTCATTTCCTTACCTTTATTGGATGACAAATTAATGTTGGATGTGAGTGAAAAATTGCATGAATTTGGATACTTTAATGTTAGTTTGGGGCTAGAATTTTAGGAGTGAAATTATGAGAGATTAGAATCAATTTTGGGAGCATGCAAACCTGCCTATTATTGATAAAAAAACATTTGGGTTTTCTTATGAGAAAATGTTTGCTTCCTTCTACCATATTCACTGAGTTGAAAACCCTTGTTTTCTTCTTCTAAAAATTGCACGATTTCTGAGTGATAAGTTGAATCGACGATAACTTAGATGACGACTTAGGTGACAACTTTAATGACCAAAAGAGAGAGATGGTGTTGTTGATTTCTTTTGTGCTCAACGACTTCAACTTTGTTGCTTGCGAGTTTTAAAGATAGTTGACAAAACAGATGCTGGTAGATAATTTCAACAATACAAGTTTGGATTTTTACTCTCATTATTATGAAGTCATTCTTATTCGTTGTTTTAAATGCTTTAGACTAAAGTTGAAAGTATTGCTTTCTTTTGTGCTTAATGAAATTTTCTGCAAGGAAGCATTTTGAAAAGATATGATTCTTTCATCTTTTTAATTTTTGAGTTAAACACAATTCTCGTGTTAAAAAATATATCATAAAATTGATGTTACTATAAATATGTTCTTTTATGGTTGGTTATATAGTTATAAACACACAACATACATATGAGATGTTGTTTTATGTGTGAAAAGTGTATTTCAAATTACAAGTATCTTTTTTGTGTTTTATTATGTCTAAATCATCATAAACTTCCACTTTCTACCCAATTATCTGGATTGTGAAGCAATTTAATTGCATTTGTGGAAAGTAAATATACATTACATTCATACCTACTATCGTGTGATTGATGAGAGCTTATAGTTATTTACTATAAATTTTATATAGGATGATAACCCTAATTTTTCCATTATGTTCAAAAGGCCTTGATATATTAATCTGGAAATATGAAAGTTTATCATCTTGGTTTAGTTTAGTAGTTAATTCCTTTATTACAACCTTTTTTTCTTTTCCTTCTAGGCTTTAAATTTTTTTCTAAAATTAGGATTCATAAGTTCTTGAAACATTAGTTCTTAGTCTAATTCTAGAACAAATAAATGATTGCTCAGAGAAAATTTAGCCTGGAAAGGTTGGATTGTTTAAAAGTAAAGGTAGGGTTATGTTAAGTGTGATATGTTCTTGTCAATGAAGAGATGCGTGTGGGAAAGATAATGGTAAATGTTAATGTAAGATAAAGCTTCTGACTTATATCCCTTTTAGATGTTATATGCTTGTGAGAGTAGGTTGACCCTTCAAAATTTTTTGATATATTTAAGCAATTTAAGCAAATAACTATCTTGATTATATTTGGATATCTATTTTCAACTTGTTTATCTTTCCCATTAAAAAGGTTAGATTGGATATAAAAATAATTAGTAAAAAGGTTAGATTGGATATAAAAATAATCAGTAAAAAGGTGTATTATAAAAATAATCAATAAAATGGTGTCTTACATGATCTTTGAAGAAGTTTGGGTCATGTCCAAATAATCTTATTGTTATAGCAAAATGATTTTGTAATATGGTTTTATTATTTAATGATTGGTAGAGTACAAAAAAAAGCAGGCACTAAAAGCTTATGTGGTCAAAGCTAGTCAAGGTAGTGAAAAGAAAAGGTAATGTCCTTGTGTGTTGGTGTTCTTTTTATCTTTTCTTCTCAGATAACTATTTAACTACCTCTGTATTATACACATTGGTTATAGCCTAATGGATTCATTCTTGATGGACAAATAAATAAAGTATGTAAGTTATAAATGCCTATTTATGGCCTAAAGCAAGCTTTAAGGAACTAGAACATTCATTTTGATAAACTTGTTTGAAAGTTTGAATTCATCAGAAAGGAAGATGAGCCATATGTGTACAAAAGGTTAGTAGTAGTGTAGTAGTATTTCTAGTATTATGTGTTAATGAAATTTTGATTATTAAAAATGAAAAATAATACTTACAAACCATTAAGACTTAGTTATCTAAGTGCTTCTCTATGAAGGACTCAGAAGAAGAAGTTTATATTCTCAATATTAAGATCTATCATGATAGATCTTATAGGCTATTTGGACTAAGTCAAAGCACATACATATATAAAGTTTTAAAGAGATTCATGATGGATAAGTCAAAGAAAGAGTCATTGCCTATGACTCATGGCATGTATCTCTTTAAAGATATATGTCCTAAAACACATAATGAAAGAGAAAAGCCAAGTTATGTTCTATTTGCTTTGACAATTAGATTAATCATGTATGCAATGTTATATACGTAGATTGATGTTTTGTTTGCTTTAAGCATTTGTAGTAGATTTCAATCTAATCTAAGTGAAAAATATTAGATTTTTGTCAAGAATATCCTTAAGTACCTAAGAAAGACTAGAGATGCATTCTTGGTTTATAGTGATATGAATGTCATTCCCAATTTGTATTCTTAATAGAAACTAGTCTCTTTCGTCCAACCATTAATGACTTTGGGTTGAGTTTGTTAACTTGCATGGACACCCCACTTCTTTGGCAAGGTTTGGAGTGTAGCATCCCAGGTTAGAAAAGCCCTTAGGGGTAGAGTTTTAGGGTTAGAAATAGAATTTAGGAATAGATTGAGAGTCTAGAAGAGTTTTGGGGTGAGTTAGTAAGTTTTCTAGAGCTGTGTGGCCTTCGTATGATTCCTTTAGGGAGGTTTCAATCATACAAAGCACGGGAAATAAATTATATTCATTTTCCCAGGTGCACGCCCATGCAGGTGGGATTAAAGAGAGAGAGACGAGAGATTAGTTTCATGTTCTCACCTATTTCAGTATTTTCCTTCTCTATTTCAGCAGCTCCCAGCCCTAAACGCGAGATCCAGTTTTCAGCGGCTCCCAATCCAGCAAGAGAGTAGAGAGAATAGCTTGAGTTGAGATTTCCAGTAACCATGTCTAGAGGTAAGTGTTTCTTACTTCTTACATGCATTCTCAGCTTGCTTTGATGCTTGTTTGATGATATTGGAAACGTGTGTTTTCGTTTCCAGCTTGTGGTGCTATGTTTGCATGGGTATATGATGATGATTTGACGATTGGAAGATGATTCCCACCCAGAATGCATACTTGTTTCATTTATGTGTGTGTTAGTGAGAGAAATCTCATATTTTCATGGTGAAATGCATGATGTTGGATGAAAGATGAAATTGATGATGAATATGTGCTTATAGAAGTGCCATTAATGTGTGTTTAAGTTTAATTTGAGTTTAGATGTGAAATAGATGGATTCCTGCATCTTCCAAGTGAGCCCTATTATTGCAAAACTAGGTGCACGCCCGTGTGTCCGCAGACGCATGCCCGTGTGTCCACAGACGCATGCCCATGTGTCTGTGTTTCTGTGAGCGTACGCCCATGTGCACGAAGTGCACATGGCCTAGATACAGAGGAGACGATCGTGTGTCCTGAGAAGCATGGTCATGTGTCCCTTATTTACATGAAATGGCCAGAATTTTCCAGTAGCTTGCACGACCAGGAGCACGGCCTGCGCACGGTCCCGTGTGTCTAGGCACACGCCCGTGTGCCCTTGCCCAACACGGCCGTGTGTGCGCATGCACGACCGTGTGTTTTCCTCACACGCCCGTGCGTCAGCTTGATTTTCCTAAAAAGGCACAAAATGACTTACTTAAGCGTGAAAAACCAGTTTTAATGATTAATAAGCATCATATAACCAGATATTCAAACAATAATGATGCATATGCATACCAGAGCATAGCATGTAGCCTGAAAGAGGATATAGAGATCCGAATTCAGTAGTTTTCAACATTCAGAACTCAATGTATGGGTTATAGTTTTGGGTGAACTCGAGGGGGCATCTGTGGGATCCAGCTTTTTGACACTAGTCAGATTGTCCAACACTTTTCATTCAGCTTTCTAGTCCGTAGCTAGAATGTTCAGCCCACTTGGCCAGGATGTCGAATCCCTGAGTTCATCAGTCTGATCAGTATAACAGGTACCTTCAGGTACATATAGATTATTTAAATGCATGCATTATCACCAGTTATTTTCAGTTCAGCATGACATGACATGCATTAATAATAATATTCAGTAAACAGTAAGCAAACAGATAACTAGTAATCAGATTCAACGCCAGCAAGCGACTAGATGTATGAATAGGGCCGAGGCCAGGTATGTGTATTTGCTTGTTGCTTGCTTAGGTGAGGGAAGTAAGGAATGCTTACTGGGTGATCTTTATCACTCATCCCTTTCCTTCTTCCTTCTTGTTCAGGTTCTGTTACTACTGGCGAGGAGCGGGTGGACTGAGGCTTGCAAGAGAGGTTCCCACATATACCAGTTATTTGTATGTATTTTCATTTTTGGACCTGATGGGTCTTGTATGCATTTTGTATATATTCAGATGTAAAGAACAGTGTACAGAACAGTTGTTTATATGAAAAAGCCAGTTTGGGCCCATTGTATATATAAGTTTCAGTTTCAGCTTTCGCTTTATGTAATCAGCAGCAGTAGTTTATTTTCGTAGGATTCCTGTCGCGGGTACCCAATTTCCAGTTTAATAAATAAAAGAGCGGTGATTTCTCAGCAGCAAGGGTACTCGTGGCGGCAGGTCCTACATGGAGTACTTATCCTAAAGCCTGAAATACTTCAAAATATCTTAAGCCAAGGTGAAAGCAACATGTGTTAGATTAAGCATCAAAGAACTGTAAACAAACGAGAGATGACATACAGTAAATTCATAACCTATTGTGACATGTAAAATATCATGCAAATATCTACGTGCACTACAACCTAGCATCATAACCTATAAGTTCTACCTTTATAAGGTATCATGGTGCTACGACCCAACATCGCAACTTGTGCCCTCTATTTCACATGTGTCATGGCCCAGTGCCCTAACATGCCTCTACCCTTACACTTGTTTTTATTTGCTTAATTTATATATTTGTTAGGAGTTTTACTTGCCCTTTTTGTACCTGTTACCAAGACCATTTTGGTCAATTCTCTTAGCGTGGAAGACATATATATAAGTGTCATTCTTTCTCATGTAACTTTGAACTTAAAAATTGAATACAAAAAATGTTGTAAACTTTTTTTTCTTGAACCTCCTATTGAACTTTGTTGGTTCTAAGAGCTTTTAAACTATCTTTATCCAATCTTTTGGCAAGAGAGATTGGTGGTAATTAACTTTGTAGGCACTATTGCTGTATATTACTGTACATACTTTTAATATAAATTATTAAAATAAAATAATTATTATTCCCAATAATACACAGCAAAAATACCCAATTACTGAGCTGAAATATGACAACAAAAAACCATATGGTGTAAATAAGTTAATATGGCCTAAAATAGCTTTGTATATTGAAAAATTCATATAAAGTAGTCATATTAATACATATGTACCTATACTGTACATTTATATGAAAATATAAAATAGTATGAGCATGCAAACCATAAACATGCTATAGAAACTCAAAACTGGGTCCTAGTTGGTAGCCATCGCTTTCTTTCAACCCTTACTACATGACTTGCAAGAGAAAGGAAAGTAAGGAGTAAGTGATAAATTCACCCAATAAGTGTTTCCTATCTCTGACCGTAACAACAATCCTCCTTTGAGGATTCTTACTGCAAACATAATAAGCTGAATATTTGATATGTTGTTTTGAAATTCATATTCTATTGCTTCTATTATTCATGTTTCATTACATGGCTATAATACATTCTGAATGAATTTGCTAATCTTTTGCCTGTCTGATAGTTTATTAGTCATATATCATATATATATATATATATATATATATATATATATATATATATATATAAACATGCCTCATAGTTTTTGTGTTCTGCTTTAGTTTATGTTATATATGACATGATATGCAGTATGCTGAAAAATGTCTACTAATGTTGAAAAGCATATATAGGCCCTTAGGCCAATTTACTGAAAATATCTTTTTGAAAATTGATTTACTAAAAACATTGTTATATCTGAAATCTCTATGTATCCAAAGATATATGTTATGCTACGTAGACTAATGAATATAAGGATTTGACATATTGGCCATGTGAGTTTTCTATGCTGACACGTGATAGAAACTATCTAATACATGTGCCACCTCTAAATCTATAAACTAAATCTGAACTATACATAGAATAGTGATCACGGATAATCTGATCATCAAATCCTAAGCTATTAACTGAATGCACACTAGTATATGCCTATCTATAAGGGCTAGTATGGTCATGACCCTGATGCTAGTTTATGCAACTGGGTGTGCTAAAACTCACAAGTGCCCTCTCGTATTCACCATTGAAAAGATGTTTAGAACATCGTATTTTTCTAACTGAAAACATGTATTTGAATCCTTGAATCCATTTTGAACACACTGTATGATATACCATGTCATGATATGTATATGATGTATCATGTATATTTTTCTGGTTTTATTATACTGCATTCAAGCCATTATACTAAAATTATTGTATGTCATGCTTGTTTTATGCTTAAAGTCTCATTTCCACCTGACACATGGGCGTGTGTGACTAGATGCATGGGCATGCATAAGCTTGCATGGGCCATGTGCTAGTCGTGTTAGCTTATGTGATTTCATCTTATTTTCTCATTTCTTGTGTATGCATAGTTGTGACATCAATATGCACAGTCGTAACCTAGTGTTATGTGGTCATGCATGGGTACGTGAACAGGGTCGTGAACCTGCACAACATGACTTGCACGGGCCTGTGTCTCACTCTACTTCAGTATGGTTAAGGCTGATTGTACTTATTCCCATCCAATTGCATACCAAATACAAATCAAGCATTACCAATCAATTTTCATACTTAAAGCGCTCCATAAACACATGTTTAATTCACCCATAACACCAATAATTACATTCAATCATCTCAACATCTCAAAATCATATCTATACATACCTATCAACATACATATTCTTCATATATGCATAATCATCATCAAGTTTATATCATCAAGCATGCAAGGAAAATCACAAACATGTTAGGATCAATCCCAACTTAACCAAAACAAGCATCATACACATTAAGGATAAGAGGGAAAGAGGCAAGAAACACCTACCTTTAGCCATAACCATCCTTGCTTCTCTCTCAAAACTCTCTAGCTTGATTAGAAACCTCTGGATCCTACTCTTCTCTTATAGGGTTAGGGATCTTTGGATTTGAAAGAAACTTTGGGTGAAAATAAGTTGAAAAATGAGATAAGATCAACTTAAAGTATAACAGCTAACTCACATAACATGTAAAGTTGTGTGCCTCTCGATGCATGATCGTTCATGGCTAGAAAAATACAATAAAGCCATTTTCCCGTGCTTGCATGAATAACCTTTCAACAGGATTCATGCATAAGCCACCTAACTTAGGAAAAATATTTATTTCACCCACGAACTTTCTCAATTCTAATTTACACTATAAATTATCACTTTTAACCCCAAATTATAAGCCTAAAAGTCATTTCTAACCCTAGGATATTACAAACTTAGGCTGGTGGATGTCTCCTTTAGGCTTGGTTTTTTTTTTTCATCCTTACTTGTTCTAGAATTCTAAGTAAGTCATTTTTTGTCTTTCTGTGGAATTTTAATCTTATTTTACCTTTCTACATGTTGGCCTTATGTGTTAAACTGTATGTTAAGGATTTCCATGTTGTTATGCATTTGGGGGTTTGAATTTTGATCATATGAAAGAGAGGATAAGCTTATTGTACATGGTTATAGTGATACAAGTTTTCAAATAGATCATGTTAATTTCAAATCCTAATTGAATTTTATGTTTTGTTTGAATAGTGGTACAATTAGCTTAAAGAGTTTTAAGTAAAGTATTATGAATGTTTCTACTATAAAGTCTAAGTATATTGCTCTTGTTAAAGTAGCAAATGAAGCAATTTGGATTAAAAAGTTCATTATTGAACTTGGAATAGTTCCCAGTATTATTGATCTCATAGGCCTTTATTACGATAATAATGGGGCCATAGCATAGACTAAAAAACCATAGTCTCATCAGAAATCAAAACATATTTTTAGGTGATTCTATTTGGTACTATAGATTACGTAGCTTAAAGATGTATAAATCAAAAGAGTAGGCACAAACAAGAACCTGACTAATTTACTAACCAAGCCTCTATCACAACAAAAGCATGATAGGCATGCAATCATGTATGGCATTAGAAATATGTCTGATAGATTATAGTACATGTGGGAGATTGTTAAGGTTAGTGCCCTATAGCCACATATCTATTACATATTAGTTATATTTATTCATGTATTATTATTTTGTATCATTACACTTATATATATTTGATGATATTAATAATACAAAGTATTTTAAATATATTGTTTATTTGACATATTTTGTGTCTTAGCATGGTAGAACTAAGATAACGAATTCAAATAACTAATCATGTTTTCTATATATCTTATAAGTGGATTTACTAAAATTGGTCCATAACGCCAACATCACTATAAGTTAAAAACATGAGTGATGGTACAAAGATTATTATAGTGTATACAACTTTATCAAAAAGTGGTAGTGGTTTGCTAATCAATAATAAGAGGCTTGTAAGCTCCCAAAATTGATGTTAAGGTGTCATAACCTCACCCCTAAAATTTCAGCCCCAAACAAACATCAAAACTATACAAATTCATACAAGTTTTTAAGCTAAAAATTCAATCCTAGCAAAACAATCTCCAACTCCACTCCAATACTCAATAATCTCCAAACACAACACAACTTGAAATACTTTGTAAGTAATTGAATTCAAACCTAAAGGACTAGCCACTAATTTGAATACAATCTAACTTACTTAATAATGATTTATAAGATAGAAGTTCTCAAGCTTAAATGATGATTATCCACCACCTTCAGATTGAACTAAAGGTAAAAGATGTTTGAATCAATTTTAAAGGAGCTTGTTCACCTACTTGAATCTTACGTCTACCACTTTGATTCTCTTCCACTAAACTTCACTTGCAAAAGGGTTGGATAAAGGAAGATGAGTATTCACATAAGTTAGCTAAGCATCATGGAATAAACTAAGCATAAAGCTTATTACAATATCATTTCTAAAATTGAGATCCCTTTATAATGAGTTTTAGTTGTCTTTATATAGACAAGTTACAAACCATGTTAAAGTAACTTAACCCTAGTCAACTTTGCAACTTTAACAAATTATATGAAATGATAAAAACAAAATAAAATAAAATAATTAGAACACATGGCTAAAGCTAAATAATTAAAAAAATGAAAGCAACTTTCATGCTCTTGTCTTTCTTTCTCTATGTAAAGGTCTTCTTGATCTTGAGTTGCATTTGGATTCAGTCTTCAATTTGACTATTTGATCTTGATCTTAAGGCTCATTGGCATTCAAATTCTTGTTGAAAACTCATTAGAAACTCAAAAACTTCAAAGAGAATGCATTGGATAAGTTATGGAAGCCAAAACATGCAAGAATAGATTGCAAAGGAGAATAATCTGCATATAAGGTAAAATCTAGGCGTTGTGGTGGCATGCCACAATGTAAGGTGTACAGTGCATAGGTACATCCACAAATAATCGAGCATGTAGAGTAGGCCAGTAGGAGGGTGAGCAATGGGCATACATGTGCAAGGCATGTGGGCAAGCACACAAGCATGTAGGTGTATATACAGGCATGAGGGAATGCATGCTTGCATGTGCGACAAGGTAGTGCATAGGTGCTTGATCTCTTATGTGCACGTACGTACACATGACCATACATACTAGGGTATTTCTTGCCTTACTTATTTTCAATCCGATTCTTATTCAATTTGACTTTCATTTTTTCTTAGCTTTGTATGAAGCCATTTGATGAATTGGGATACCTTGGGCTGCCATGAATAATGATTTTGATGCTTAAAATTTATCTGAATGTGTGACTCGAACCTATAGTTGTTTACCTTATGTGTCGTGATATCTTCGAAATTGATAGGCTTAACTCAAGTTATCTATTACAAGAGCATGATTGGCCTTCCTTGATTATTTTGAATTGGATGAGAGTTACTTGGATTCATATCATTTGCACACTTTGAGGTCGTTGCTTGTAACCTAATCCTACACATGGATATATGATTTGATAGTCATATTCGCTAGACAAACCCAATGATGAGGATCCTATATAAATAATGTTTTTGTGTCTACGAATCAATCCTCATAACTTGATGGGTACATATAATTTTTTTATTTGAGATCTATCAGACCATCTTATGCTAAAATTGGTATCATTTGATGTTATCAAACTTGACATTGTAATTGGGGTATTATAAAGGTGAGTAATTAGTTATATCATGCTCAATATGAAGACTATGGTAGATCGATATAAGATTCATCAATCTTGAGTATGAGATAAGTGTCTCAGTTAAGTTTTCTAAAACTAATTAGTTTACGACCATAGTTAGATTGATTGGTGTCATATCTAATATTGGTTCATATACACATACGAGGATTTTTTAGATAGACATGTATCTATATCTCAACCTCATGAGACATGATGATGAAAGGGTTATATTTTGAGTTAATTATCAAGTTGATCAAGCTGAGACTTATTTGTTGATACTTTACTATTTGAATAGTTGTGATGCTTTATTAAAGGTCTTTTATGATCTATGTTTAAATTCAATTGAAATCTGAATGCTACCCAAATAGTAGGTGGCTTGCGAGTTACATACTTATGGAATTGATAGAATGAGACAGAGGATTGTTATCCTAGTGAGTATGTTATAAGATGATATAACTTTGCGTTTGCCAAATCTATTCAAATCGAATTGTTATCATGTAACTTTATGGGTCATGGGTGTACATCTTGAGGGTTAACAAAATCCTTAGGTGTTTATACATAACTAATTTGACTAATTCAAATAATTTGATGACTCATGAGCATGCATGTATATTGTATGGGAGTACATGCAATTATTTGATGGTTATTGAATCATTGGAATATTGCATAGATTATGCATAACATGTATAAGCCACAAAGTTGCCAAACACGTATGTATAGGCTATGACTTTTTATTCATAAGCATATATGTGATGGTCATAGGTGTGCATGTTTCATTGTCATGCCTCATGACTGGTTTTCTATATAAGCATATGCAATTAAATTTTTCATAGATCATTTAGAAATTTAAGATCATGTCTATGACTCAAACACTTACACCCATACACACGGTTATACTAGCATAGATATTATGTATTCTAACCTTTACCTTGCTTTGTATGGACTATATGAAGTGTTGTTAGCCTTTTTTATGGATCGTTACTAGATTAACTATTGGTTCATTGCCACATGAAGACTTAGAAAGCTTTAAAACAAGTAGGTATTCGGTTAACAACTTATATAATGATTTTTACGTGTTATTGCTTTCTGAAATTCAAAAAACACATATCTAGGCTTAGTTCTCCCCATTGCTTTGTAATGAGTTTTACAATTCCATTGTATGGTCGCCTTTCTAGTGACTTAGGGAAAATCTTTCAATATTATAGTCAACAGTGACAAAGACACTACATATGTTTTATAACAATATAGTCAAGCTAGAGTAAATGATGTAGAGATGTCCGTGGATTTCATTCCACTTAAAACTGTCACCACAATACTTAGTTTGTTGTGTAGTAGTAGTGTTCCCATGTTAACAGCGGTTAATTCAATTGATGTTACTGGTAGTTCCTGTGACAAAAAAGGTTGAAATACGAAAAGATGCGTGCCAAAATGATGCATTTCATTGGAGTGATGATTCCAATGAAGATGAAATTAATAATGAGTATAAAGATGGTAAAAGGCAGAGAAATTTGAATTATTATAAAGTTTATTTGAGTAATGAATCAGATAAGAAGCCTAATACATTATTAGTGTCAAATGATAATGAAACAACTTAAAGAATGACTATGCACATAAAGGCAAATGAGTTTATATATGAAGCTGATGGGAAAAGTTTTGAGGTTGGCCAAGTTTTTTAGAGGTTTTCCATTTTAGAGAGATATTAGTAGGTTACACCATTCAAAGAGGGCTTGGTATTACCAAAGTTTACAATAGGAAAAGGAAAATCAAAGTCGTGTGTTGACATGTCAGTTGCCCATTTCACTTGTATGTCACCCGTACGCTTGACAAGGATTCATATCAAATATGTATGTATATACACATACTTGCTTAAAGGTCAATAATATTGTTATTGCATCTGTTGAATGGATTACTTCCGTTATAAGGGCACTCATTAGATCTCATAGAGGCATAAACATTATTACATTAAGTGAAGAGTTATATTGTAAGAACTTCTTGAAGATATTGAAGACAAAATTATACATAGAATGAAAGCTATAAGATGAATGAGAAGGATTATACCAAGTCCTTCAATTTCTTGTTCAACTACACCCATATGGTTGAGATTAAAAATTTGGGGTCGATGGTTAGATTGAAATGTATTAGGGAGGATATTTTGAAAAACCCTTAATTTCGACCTTAGATACACAGAAAAAAAAAAAAAAAAAAAGTTTGTTAAGAGGTGTAAACCATTTTTCAGGATTGATGGATGTCATTTAAAGGGCCACTTTAGTGGGATTCTTTTGCCTGCAATAGCAATTGATGCAAATAATGATATATTTCCTTTAGAAATTTATGTATGTGAAGTAGAAAACAAATACAGTTGGGGATTTTTCTTGAGGCTTCTACATTATTTTTTTGGGGAGGTTGGTTCTATCACTTTCATGAGTGATAGGAAAAATGGACTTATAAATGCTTTAGACATAGAATGGCTTACTAGATGCAGTAGATTTTATGTTAGACATGTGTACGCAAATTTTAGGTAAAATTTCCCTTACATACATTGGAGAAATTTCTTTTAGGCTATATGTAGATCCTCAAATAAGATGGATTTCCTAAAGGCATTAAATAAGGTAAATGAAGTTGATGAAAGAGCTTATAAATGGGTGGTGGACAATGAGTCCAATCAATGGTCAAGGCATGGGTTTGACTTCACTAATAGTATAAGCAAATCATTCAATAGTTGGCTTAGGGAGGATTTAGAGTTTCCAATACTTAGGTTGTTAGAATTATATAGGTGAAGGATTATGATGCGTTTACAAATGGCCAACTTTCCAACTACATTTCATGCAGAAGTTGATGCAAAAATACACCCTAAATCCTAACCAAAATACCCCAATCTAAACAATATCAAGTAGGAATCTTTATAAGGAACATTTTGGTTATATTTTTTTTTTCTCCATTTTCATCATCAAAAAATATTAGGAATGACTACTTTTCAATTAGTTTTTTGATGGAATTTCAACACCAAATACGCTCTAAATCCTAAACACTATCAAGTAGGAAATTTGATAAGAATCATTTTAGTTGCTTTTTTTTTTTTTTAAACCTTTTTTATCATAAAAAACATTAAACTTCAGACAAATATCACAGTCCGTATGGTGGTTCTGTGTTGTTATTGCAATGGGTTTGTATAAATTTTCTGGATTCAAATTGTAATGTGAATTCAGAAATTTTGAAAACGAATTCAAAGATTGTTTTATATTTGCTTTGAATCCAACAACTAGGCTTCTTTTATTTGGGTATTTTCAACTAAGGTTAAAAAAATAAATTTCCCTTTAATTCCAATACCTTCACCGTCCACAGCATTTCTCTATCTTAAACATAAGAATTTCTGTAGACATTTATAAGATTAAATTTCAAAGGCAAGTTGATTTATTGATAATTTTTTTTTAACACAAACGTTTTTTCTTCAGTAGGGTAATTTGAAGACATCACCAGACCCGTCGTTCTCGGATTCTGTAACGTATAAATTCTCCCTTATGTACATTTACAATGAATCATGTCAGTACGGATATATAGTTGATTTATATAAAATACTGAAATAAAACTCTGTTTTCTTGGGATTCAAAGCCTTAAATTAAAATCACTAGATCCATATTTTTTGGGTTGGTATCATATTTTTAGTGCTATGTACACATAGGTTAATTAAAAATACTTTTTTTTTATCTATAATTAATATAAATAATATTTTTTATTCAAAATTAAACTTTATTTTAAAAAATAAAAATAATATATGAATAAAACAATAATTTTACTATTTATTAAATAAAAAATTAATTCTTAAAAAATTTTTAAAAACTCATAAATTAATCTTTACAATTTTTCAAAACCTTAAATAATTTAAAACTATTATATGACCTTAATAGTTATATATTCAATCCTTTTAAGGGTGTAACATCATTTTGAAACTGTCAAAGGTGAATTGATATGTCAAAAATTAAACAACTCTAATTTTTTTTTTAAATTCTCAATAACCCTCTAAAATAAAAATAAAAAAACCTCTAATATTTTCAAAAATTGTAATTTACCTTCTATTTATAATTATGCAACAAAAATACTCATATTTATAAGAAAAGAGGAAGACGAGGGGGAAGGTAAAAGGAGAGGAAAATAAAGGATTTTTTATGTAATTTAAATATTTTTTAAAATTTTGGTTAATTTAGAGTTATATGATAATTTTGTAAAATGAAATAATAAAATGATAATTTCATCTTATAATAATTTTTTTCATTAATAATATTTAATTTGAATAAAAAAGTATTATTTATATTAATTAAGAGTAGAAAAGGGTTTTAAGACCAAACCTTGGGTGGGAATCATATTAGGATAATGAAACCTTCCTAGGTGTGTCAATTTTAATTAGATTTTATGCTTGCTATCCAATTTGAAAAAGACCAATATAAATGTCAACTAGAATACTCTTCAATTATGTATATTATAGACAAACCTAACGCATCACGTGGTCATCAAATTTAATGATAAAATTATATGTATATACTTTTGATATCTATTTTCATATACACAAATGATATATTATTATTTGATTAAAATATAATTAAATGATTTTAAATTAAAGATAAATTAATTATAATCATATAATAACAAATTATATATATATATAAAACATATATACATATAGTAGTGCAACTATTATAATATTTTTATAACAATAATATTATATGCACCTAGCTTTGTATACATTATTATAATATATATACATAGAGCGAGAGAGAGAGAGAGAGAGGGAAAGGTGATACCAATAAAGAGTCGATAGAGAAATTCAATTAATAAAATGTTCAATAAATGAGGAAAAAGGATTTGATGATTTATTAATCGTAGACTGACTTTTAATACGTTTCGTAGAAGTTCATTGTAAAATAATTTAATTCATTTGAATAAAACTGCAAGATGTGAAAGGAAAATTGAGTACACCAGAAATAAAGCAAGAATTTTCTTCGAATACATACACTTCTTTGATTAATTCAGTTGACCATGACTTACATTGTAAATGACAAAAACATTATATGCAAGAATAATTGTACAAGTTTGAATAATTTTATATATGAACTCATTTTTAACTTAAAAATAGACATATTCTTTGACTTTTAAAAGGTCACAATTTTTGTTTTTATATATGAACTCATCTTTTAACTTAAAAATAAACATATTCTTTGACTTTTAAATGGTTACAATTTTTGTTTTTTAAACCATTATTATAGATTTATGTAATTATTTAACAATTGAAATCTAACTTATTGTGTCACTAAAAATGTTATAAGAGTAAGAATATGATATTTATTATATTTTCTCAAACATTTATAATATCCATAAATTTTACGAAATGTTCATTTAAAACTTCAATCCTAAGTTATTTTTTATGGAACAAGATTGTTTCTTTGGTTACTCAATATTTTGTCAAAAAACTTGGACATAAAATGCTCTTTGCGTGAATAGAATGCTTGTATTATATAATTGAAGTTGATAACTAACTTATTCCATCAACCTATTTCGAAAAGTCTTAGTTCAATCTATTTAAGAATGGTCCGTTCAAGGATTGAGAATTTGGAACTCCCTGTTAAACATGGAACACTTGTTTCTAATCCAAGTATTAAATATTAATTATTTATATTTATTTAAATTGAAAGTCTTTAATTTATAGAACGTTCTTTATTCATATTTTGTTGAATCAGTCACGAATAAACTATAAATGCTTAATACAAGTTGGAAATCGAAAGAATAAGGCCTAACATGTATGGGTTATTTCCACATGTGGTTACTTTTTTTTTTTTTTTTCTTTCATTCACTCAACTTGTTTCATGCTTTTCAATTTTCATCCCTTCTTTCTGAACTCTTAATTTTCATTGATCACAGTAATATTATAATTAATCTAGATCCATCATTTGCTCGCGCATTAATTCATAATACACTTCAAGAATCTGAAAAGTTATTATTTTATTATATAGTGGAGAATTCATTATATATCGGCACTTCTATTTGCATATTAATCTTCAAATAGATATTTTCTTATATTGTAGAAATAAAATCTGATTTCAACTTCAAATACTACACCAGATCCGTAATTTTTGGTTGATTTCAAATTTCAATGATATCGTTGCTCAACATCAAATCAGGTCTGCATGCATGCATGCATGGCAATTTGTTGCAACGTTTGCGTGCAGATTGCTGAACTCCAGTCAAGAGTTGATTTTTGGCTTGAACAAGCTTCAATCAAAGTTAAACCTGCAGGCTGCAGCACATTGGCAGTGACTGATTCGGTCTTTTTATTTATCTATTAATCGGATAAGTTTGATCCACGATTGTATTCTTAATTAGATTATAATTCCAAAAATTGCTTTAAGATACGAATTTAGGAGCATGGTAATTAGATTCAAACTTTTGCGCGCTGTTAGTTAACTAGAGATGGTGATTCGGACCTGTGAAATTGAGTCTTCAGTCAACCTTTTCCCAAACAAAAGAGAATTCGTATTGGTTAAAATTCTTGTAATTAAAGGTAAGAAAAAAATAAAAATAAATATATTTTTGACTAATTTTCTCTTCAGTTTATTTATTTCTTTACATATCCCTTATTAAATTGTTTTGAAAAGTTTTAAATTATTTCAAATTAACATACTTGATAA
>JAJEJH010000289.1:38476-328676 GCA_026122585.1 Anacardium occidentale
AGTTGGATTTGAAAACCTAGATCATCTTCCAAATCCAAGTGAAAATCATCGATTTTCATTTGAGAACCAATTATTGACAATCATCATACGACTTCTTGATTCATGAATCGCAAATCGAGTGTTTGACAGCGTGATTTGGGAAGCCGAATCATGTGGCTTCCAGATCCACGATATCAAAGGATGTCAGAAAGTTGGACAATTAAGCTTCTAGATCTAGATTTTCAACACTTCGTGCAACATTGTCTATCTTCATGCAGTGTTGTGCACGGCTTTATGCACACGAATACTATGAAGGGGGGGATCTTGCAAAATTTGAAAGGTTCAGAGTGTGTTTTCAGGGGAAAGTTTGTTACTTTTTAAACTCTTTGGGTTTGTTCTCTCCATAAATTGGGATGAGTTTTAAACTTTTTAAAGTTGCTATTTAAGTTTTTTAAACTAGAGTTTTCATATTTTCAATCTATTTTTTAAATAAAATTTTTGTTTTCATATTTTTAAGGACAAAATTAGTATATAAAATATAATACTAGTATATATTTTCATATTTTAAAAGTAAAATTAGTATAAAAATATTATAATTGATAAAATTAAACAATATGATTATTTAAGCCCAACCCTTTTATGATATGGTTAATCTCTTTAAACTCCTTTAATTTTAGTTAAATATTTTATTTTCTTTTAGTACGGTTCTTTTAGAACAATTGGGAGCTGTCCAAAGTAAGCATCACGACAAGAAATACAAGTAAGCCGTTCATTGTTATTATGATTATTTATTTTATGTTTCTTTAATGAATTTTAATTCATGTATTTTTTTATTTTTTTTTTTCAATTCAGAATATGCATTCTCCATGGGAAGAATTTATTGCTAGTTCATTTTCGAACATCTCTTACTTGTAAGGATGAAAAAGAACTTATTATGATGTCAGAGAACCTAGAATTCTGAATTTTTGATCTCTTTAGTCAGGGAGGTTGCCCGTAATCTCTTCACTCTCTGTGAATTGTGGGGACTTTTCAAAGCGACGAAATCGACCATCTCATCACAGGTCAGAATTTTGAACATGCTTAGTTTGACCAGGATGCAAGATTTGACAGTCTTAAATAAGCTCAGTACAGATTCATAGTACGGATCCTTATTTACAAGTTATTGGTGAACCTACTGAATTTGACGTTGTTGGTAAGGCTAGGCTACAAAATTTGACATTCTTTTAACTTTATTGATCGTCAAAAACCATTGCAATTAATTTTGTGAAGAAAATTATTTTGGCCAAAGGACTTTTTCCCACCCATGGTTCTATGCATTTGCAAAGCCCCTCCTTCCAAGTTTGGAAAACCAAATTTTCTTAATTTTTATAATAAAATAACTAAAATACTTTTTTGAAAAATAAAAATTTATAATAAAATTATAAAATCATATTTAAATATAAACATTTTTAAAATTTAAAATTTTTAAAAATTTTTAAAAAATTAAAGCAGTCATCATCGTCGGTATTGACAGTAATGATTGCTGATAATGAAATTAAGTAATTATTTTTTACCATCTGATTCTAGAAGAAGCCAAATTTTGCCTTTCCATTCAGTGGAGGTGGCCAGGTTTGACCACCTCTGCCAAAAACAATGGACAAAAATGACTAGTGTGGTCAAAGCCAACCCTTTGAAATAGTTTTTGACTACTTTTTTTTATAGAGGTGGTCAGATCTGACCGCTTTTTTCAAAACAGGAGATAGTCAGATCTAACTGTCTTCACCACACGGAGAGATCATATTTGACCGTCTTCATTGAATGAAGAGGCTAGATCAGGTGGTTAGAAAATGATCACTTGATTTCATTAATAGCGACCACCAACACGACACCGACAGTAGTGACTGCTTTCATTTTTTTAATTTTCAAATTTTTAATATATTTTTAAAATTTTATATTTTTTAATTTTCAAATTTTTAATATATTTTTAAAATTTTATATTTATATAAAATTTTAACTCTAAAATGATAAAAATACTTCTTAACTGTAATTATTGACAGTTAGATTTAACATTAACTTTAGTCAACAGGTAAGATTTTGGATTTTACAAACTTGAAAAGTGGAACTTAAAAATAGCATCAAACTATAGGGGCTGAATGACACATTGCCACCTAAGGTTTTGGTTAATGACAATTTGTCGCTTGTAAAAGTTTTAAAAATCAAATAATCACTCTCAAAGGGTATTTTTGTCTTTTTGAATTAAAAATAAATTTTATAAAAATATTAAAATATAAATTTAAAATAAAATAATAATAAAATTTAAAAAATTTAAAAATAAAATAAATATTTAAAAAACAGTCACCGTCATTGATAACTTCACTGACTATGGTGGTCGCCTTTAACCTCACTAGATGACCAGATCTAGCAACCACGATAGTAGATACAGTCAAATCTAACTGTCTTTACCATTAGAAAATGTCAAAAATGGTCAAAATCAAATTATTTCGACCATTTTTGACCTTCTCTGATGACGAGGATGGTCAGATCTGGTGATATTTATCAAATTTTTGACAGTCATATTTGATCGTTAATAAAACTAAGTAGTTATTGGTGAGATTAAGGGTGGCCACCGCCATCGCCACCACCATCACCGGTGGCGGTGGTTTTTTTTAAATATTTATTTTATTTTTATTATTTGTTCTTGATATTATATATATTAAATTTTATTTTAATATTAATATTATTAAATTTTATAAAAGGTATTTTGGTCTTATACCAAAAAGGTGGGTATTTGGTTTTTAAAACTTTTTCGGGTGGTAAATCAGTAAGCGAAACCTTGGGTGGCAATAGCTATTTGGCCAACTATGGGTGGGAAAAAGTGCTTTGGCCAAATATTTTTAGGTAAACCTTTAGTGTTGAAATGACATGTTGTACTGTCTAACGAGCCCGCATGCCTGCGCCCGATAAATGGCAATCTTTAGGCTTCTTGTTTGATTGGGTATATATTATTTTGATATGGGCATCGATATAATTTAAGAAAAAGATTAATTAGGAAGGAGAACGAGAAAGATCCATTGTTTGCATGCATACAATTTAATATATTTAATTCTTTCTTGAATAATATTAGTTATTGGAATTGACAAGTTTTAATTCAATCTGTTAATTCAATACAACAAAACCAAAAAATATTAAGTTAAATTTGAATTTTTTTTATACAAAATTTAATTTGAAACTAAATTGTTCATGTTTAGGTTAATATGAAAGTAACTTAACCTAAATCAAATTAATAAAAAATATTTAGAAAAATGTACTGTAATGGAATTTGTTAAGAATTGATTGAATAAATATTAAAAAATGAGTATTGACAATGATAGAAATACTTATATAAAGCATATAATTGTTTCTTAATATAGTAACAAGTATTCAAATTATTTTTTTATTTTTATTTAAATTTTTTTATTTTTGATAATGAAAATGAGATTTAATTAATTAGTAATATTATTAATATGTTTTAAAATATTTTAATATGTAATTTTTTAAGTTATTTGTAAATAAAATAAAATGTTATCTTCTGTGTTTTGTTAATATATACTAGGTTGACACAATTACGAGAAAAAAGTTAAAATACTGAAAACACTCTGAAAAATGAAAACAGTTGATGATTTTGGATCAATTCTGATTGTATTAGATAAATCTGAATATAATTTAAGTAAGATTAAAGTTTGAAAATTTTAATTCGAATTGAGTTAGAGTTAAAGGTTTCTTACTTAAAATTTAAACCAACGCAATACAAATACAATCAAATGACATGTACAACCAGGCCTATTATATAAATTAATTAATTATAACTACAAATATGGTAAATTAAGAACGTGGGTAATCTACATAAAAATGGTATTTATTTGAGGTGCCATGAATATAAGCAGACACAATAGTGTGATGTGGAGAAGCTAGGCACCCGAAAGGACAACAATATGCCTAGTTTACTTCAATCATATAAGAATTAATATTTTATTAAGTACACGACATTTATTGATCCGATACACTAATCCCTTCAAAACTACAATACATATTTCAAACAGAAAGGAAATCCTCCGGATACTCTGGCTGGACGTTTTCCTCAAGACCGAGAAGTTGCTTATATTCCCCAATTATTTCATCTAGCTTGTTACCTTCAATAGGAACAAAGTCTAAGAACGAACAATCACTTAAATTAGTAGCAAGACTACTTTCTTCTTTTGAAAGATCAGGTCACCATGCAACTGGATTGTATCCTTCGATCTTATTATATTTTCTTCTCCATCAGAAGGTGGTGATAACGACCCACTTCTCACATTATCAGAACCCGTGTTTGTCATTGCTAAAGAGTGTAGAGAAACCCTAACTGCCTTGGGAAGAAATATTTTTGTCTTGGTAATCTCTTGCATTGAAGTACTAGAATCCTTCTTGTTTTTGTTTTTCTCCTGTTTCTTTCCATTGGTGTTCTTAACCACTCTTGCAGCTTTTGGTTGAGTTACTCTTCTACTTGTTTCCACTCTCTTACTCATATGGGAATTCCACCATTCCAGTAAACTACAACAAATTTTCCACCATTCAATTGGTCACAGAGAATTTGTCACGTTTGGGTCTTGCGAATTTCTGTTTTATATACATAGACGAATAGTTATAAATGGTTAAAAGTAGAATCACGTCAGGAAAGTTGGAGATGAGGAAAGTAAAATCTATAGGCCAAACACCATATACCCACCCAAACTATGGTAAAAACTTTCCCACCCATTAACTTTCAAAATACTTAATTCCCTCCAACATGCTAATAGAGTTAGCATTTTCTGTTTAATATAAGGTTTTTTTTTTTGTAATTTTACTAGTTAATATAATGTTATTTTTTTTACTATGTTTATATTAAATACACTTATTTATTTAATAAATGTAGACCCCTAGCTAAAAATCACAGCACACTAATTTACTCAAGGGAAGGATTTCTTTGCTTAAATCCCTTAAATGAAACTTTGAAAACTGATATGTATCCAAATCATAATCCAAGTGTGAATTCAAAAACATCATCACTGATTCATGTCTTGACAACTCCAAAGTGCCTCTCAAGCCTATCAAATCCTTTTCAAGTCAGTAATACAAGAAAAACAAATTTATCCAACTTCAATCAAAGCATTTGAAAGGAATTCTCGACCATCTTGCACAATTTTTCTCAATCCGATTATTTTCAATACATACTAGGGTATTTCTTACCTTACTTATTTTCAATCTGATTCTTATTCGATTTGACTTTCATTTTTTCTTAGCTTTGTATGAAGCCATTTGATGAATTGGGACACCTTGGGCTATCATGAATAATGATTTTGATGCTTGAAATTTATCTGAATGTGTGACTCGAACCTATATTTGTTTACCTCATGTGTCATGATATCTTCGAAATTGATAGGCTTAACTCAAGTTATCTATTACAAGAGCATGATTGGCCTTCCTTGATTACTTTGAATTGGATAAGAGTTACTTGGATTCATATCATTTGTACACTTTGAGGTCGTTGCTTACAGCCTAATCCTACACATGGATATATGATTTGGTAGTTATATTCGCTAGACAAACCCAATGATGAGGATCCTATATAAATAATGTTTTTGTGTCTACGAATCAATCCTCATAACTTGATGGGTACATATAGTTTTTTCATTTGAGATCTATCAGACCATCTTATGCTAAAATTGGTATCATTTGATGTTATCAAACTTGCCATTGTAACTGGGGTATTATAAAGGTGAGTAATTAGTCATATCATGATCAATATGAAGACTATGGTAGATCAATATAGGATTCATCAATCTTGAGTATGAGATAAGTGTCTCAGTTAAGTTTTCTAAAACTAATTAGTCTACGACCATAGTTAGATCGATTGGTGTCATATCTAATATTGGTTCATATACACATACGAGGATTTTTTAGATAGACATGTATCTATATCTCAACCTCATGAGACATGATGATGAAAGGATTATATGAGATAATTATCAAGTTGATCAAGCTGAGACTTATTTATTGATACTTTACTATTTGAATGGTCGTGATGCTTTATTAAAGGTCGTTTATGATCTGTGTTTAAATTCAATTGAAATCTGAATACTACCCAGATAGTAGGTGGCTTGCGAGTTACATACTTATGAAATTAATAGATTAGGACAGAGTGTAACAACCCGAGGTTAGAATGGTCTTGTTTAGGCCTTGAATCAGGGTTATAAGAGAGATTTCTCAGTTATAAGTCTATTTCAATGAGATAGGAGGGTAGAATAGCCTTTTGTTGGCTTTATATGTAGCTTGTGGAAGGAGCACGATCGTGCGTTCGTGTGCGCACGCCCGTTGTAGCATCCCAGGTTAGAAAGCCTTTAGGAAAAGAGTTTCAAGGTTAGAAACGAGATTCAGAGAGAGATTGGGAGCCTAGTAAAGTTCAGGGGTGAGTTGGTAAGTTTTTAGAGCCTGTGTGGCTTTCGTATGGGTCCTTTCGGAAGGATTCGATCATACGAATGTGTGGAAAATGAGAAATACTCATTTTTCCTTGTGCACGCCTGTACACCTTTGATGCACGCCCGTGCAAGTGGCTAGTATATAAAGAGAGCCGAGAGTTTAAGTTTATTTTCTCACCCACTTTTATTTTAGCCAAAGTTTCTCTCTTCATTCCAGTTCCTCCCAACCTTAGAGAGGAAATCCAGCCAGTGGTTGCTCCCAATCCGGCGAGAGAGCTAAGAGATTAGTTTGAAAGATAGCTTTCAGTGGCAATGGCGCGAGGTAAGTGCTCGCTTACTTTTCCTTGCGATTTCCCGGCTTGCTTTGTGAATTTTGATGCTTGGATGAGTTAGTTGTATGTTGATGTATGTTGGGAATGTGTATATGCCATTGCATGTTGATTTTGATGATGAATTTCCACCCTTGAAGCATGCATGTGCTTGTGTGTGTGTTTTAGTGAGAGAAAGAAGAAGCTTTCATGGTGGAATGATGGGTGATTGATGCATGTTGCATTTGCTACTTGAATTGTGTTATATGTAGTGCTGGGAACGCATGTTTGAAGTGAATTGAAGATTGATTGTGAAATGGTTGAGAATTATGCATTTTCTAGGTGGGTGTTCTCGTTGAAGAACAAGACACACGACCGTGTGTCTGCATGGCACGGTCATGTGCCTTTGTTTTCTAGAACACACGCCAGTGTGCACGGGTAGAAAAGCTAGACACACGCCCGTGTGCCCTGAGGGACACGCCCGTGTGCAAGTTTTCTTCATGAATTGTCCAGAATTCCAATAGCTTACATGGTTGGATGCACGACCGACGCACAGTCCCGTGCATCTAGGCACACGCCATGTGCCTTAGTCATGCAAGCTCGTGTGTGAGGCATGCACGCCCGTATGCTTTGTCCCACAAGCCCGTGCACTTGCAGTTTTTCAGAAAAAAATTGAAATGAGAAATAAGGTATGAGAAATTCATTTAATGCTTAAAATGCTTCAGATAAGCATCAGATGAGCATGAATTCAGATAATAAAGTTGCATATGCATACCATAGCATGACATGTAGCTTTAGAAAGGATCAAGGGATCCGAATTCAACATTATTCAGTATTTAGAACCTGATGTATGGGTAAGAGTATAGGATAAACTCGAGGGGGCATCTGTGGGATTCAGCTTTCTGACACCAGTCAGAATATCCAACAACATTTTAGATTCAGCCTTCTGATACTAGTCAGATCATTCAACAGTTATTATTCAGCTTTCTAGCCAGTAGCTAGACTGTTTAGCCCACATGGCCAGGATGCCGAATCCCTATGTTCACCAAGTATGATCAGCATAGCAGGTATCTTCAGGTTCATTCAGATATTCAGTATTTAGATGTATGCATCCATCAGTATTTCAGTTAGCATGACATGACATACACATCATGACATGAATAATAATGAGAATCAGATTAATCAGATACTCAGATAATTAGTTTCAGATTCCAGCAAGCGTATAGATGTATGAATAGGGTCGAGGCCAGGTATGTTTGTGATTGTTTGTGCTTGCTTGGGTTTTGAGGGAAGTAAGGAACACTTTCTGGGTGATCTTTATCACTCATCCCCCTCATTCTTCCATCCTTTTCAGGTGTTCGTGCTGTCTTCGAGGAGCGGGTGGTTCGAGGCTTGCGGGAGAGGGCCCATACCATGATCTCAGTATGTATATATCAGTTTTGGACCTGTGTGGTCATTTTGTAATTGTGTATGTAACCAATTGTACAGAAACAGTGTGTATGTATGAAAAAGGGCATTATGGACCCATTGTACAGAAAGACAATGTATATTTCAGTTTATGTATTTCAGTAAAGCTTCCGCATGTGTATTCAGAATGTATAGCAGAAACAATTTTATTTTATTTCCGTAGGATTTCTGTCGCGGGTACCCGAGTTTTCAGATTATTAATAAAAGCTCCCCGTATTATTCAGCAACATGGGTACTCGTGGCGACGGGTCCTCCACCCGTGCATCCTTTTCTCGTCATGCATGCCCGTGCATGTTTGCCGCACGCTCGTGCATGCCTGCTGGTATATAAACCAATGTTTTCCTTCGCCTGTTTCAGTCAGCTTTTCCCTTTTCTTTTCTCTCCAGGAAACCCTAGCTTTTTGAGGGAGAGATTAGCCAGTTTTAGTAGCCATTCCAGCCAAGATTCAGTCGAGGATAGAGAGATAAAAGATCTTAGCAGCTCCAGGTAAGTATTCTCTTACATTTCCCCTTTTTCCTTGGATTTAAGCTTCTTTGGTTGGGTTATTTCAGAGATTTGTGCATGTTTTTAGCTTATTAGCATTGTATGTTGCATGCCAGTATGTTGCATGCCAGTATGTTTGATTAGAAATGTGATGAGTTTGGGTTGAGTTTTTTGTGTGATCTTACGGTTTTTGACCGTAGGTTTCAAAATAGGCCTGGATGCACGCCCATGCGTTCGTGTGCGTACACCCGTGCATTTTGGTTTTGGGCAAGGTCACGGTCGTGTATGCGAGCATGCACGACCAGCTTTTGAGAGGGAGTCACGCCCATGCGCCTGAGGGTCACGGTCGTGCGTTAGCCAAGAATGAGTTTTAGCCAGAATTTTCAGAAGCTAGCACGGTTGAGTTGCACGCCCGGCACACGGCCCGTGTACTTGCATGCACGCCCGTGCGTCCAATAGTACACACCCGTGCGCCTTAGAAAGAAATGAGAAAAAAAAAAGAAAAGAAATAAGTGGAATTTCAATAACCCGAAAGAAAAGAAAATAAAGAAAAGAGAAAAAGAAGAATAAGATATTTCCCAGAATCACATTTTAATCTCCCAACAGAACAAGAAACTCATCACCAGACTTAAGCAGCGTAATCTAGTAATAGGTTACGATTAGAAAACAGAATCAGAAAACAAAAACAGAAATAAAGACAAGAACAGAAACAGAAACAGAAACAGAAAGAGAACAAAAAACAGGAAAAACAGAAATAGAAAATAGAATAGAAAGAAAAGAGAATTGAAAAGATAACATGCATGAATAGCATCATTCAACATAGCATGTTAAATAGTATTTTCAGAAAAGGGATCAAGTGATCCAATTGCATCAGTTTTCAGCATTCAGGACTTGATATCCAAGTCAATTATTGAGGGTGAATTCGAGAGGGCATCTGTGAGATTTCAGCTTTTTGACTTCGGTCTGATTGATTAGATTTCAGCTTACTGGTCCAAGGACTAGTATGATAGGACATTTCAGCTTACTGACACTTCGCTAGTATGGTTTAGCCCACTTGGCTAGTTAGTCGAATCATTGTTTTCATTAGTTTGATCAGCATAGCAGGTATCTTCAGATACAGAGATTTCAGAAATAGTTTCACTCGGCTTTTCAGTGTTTTGGATCTTTCGATTCTAACAACAGTTTTTAGAACATGTTTTCAGAAAAACAGGTCCAAGGGCAAATAGAATGATTTCAGCATTCCATGATACATAGTACATGGCATGGCAGAGCATATCAACAGTAAGGCCAGAATCATGTAAGAATAGAAATAAAAGAAAGATAAAGCTGCAGGATATACATCAGAAATAAGAAAATAAAAGAATTTAGCTAATCCTATCAGCACGCAGAATTAATAAGAAAAACAAAGGATTAGAAGAAGCTATTAGGCTATCAGGAGCTTAGTTAAGTTCGCCTAGATAGCAGTTAGCCAGCAGCAGCAGCTTAGTCTAGAGCCTACCCGAGGGTAGAGAGAGGAGATGCTTACTGAGTGACTTATCACTCATTCCCCGTGATTTCTCTTTTTACAGGTTGGTGTTTCGAGGAGCTGGGCTTGGAGCACGAGATGGCTGGTGTGTGGGATATGGCTTGAGCGGGTTCTCACCCGAGTTTTCAGTTATATATATGTATGTATATACGTTCAGTTTTCAGTAGATAGCATGTTTGTGACTCGTATGCTTTAGATTGCTCATGCATTCAGATTGTACAGTATTGTTTATGTTTTCAGATATTATTATTATTATTTTATAAACATGAGTTTTATTTCAGAATACTGTATAGTGGGTTTTAGTGTCCCATCACAGATGTTTAAACCAGCTTCCGCATTATTTTCAATTAACAGTCAGAGTAATACCCACTGCTATATATTAGAGATATATATGTATATTTATAAAAAAAAAAAAAAAAAGGCCTACAGTGATATATATAGCAGGCGGGGTATTACACAGAGGATTGTTATCCTGGTGAGTATGTTATGAGATGATATAGCTTTGCATTTGCCAAATCCATTCAAATCGAATTGGCAAGTTAAGATCAATGGTTTTCCTTGATGTACGATCATGTAACTTTATGGGTCATGGGTGTACATTTTAAAGGTTAACAAAATCCTTAGGTGTTTGGACATAACTAATTTGACTAATTCAAATAATTTGATGACTCATGAGCATGCATGTATATTGTATCGGCGTACATGCAATTATTTGATAGTTATTGAATCATTGGAATATTGCATAGATTATGCATAACATGTATAAGCCACAAAGTTGCCAAACACGTATGTATAGGTTATGACTCTTTATTCATGAGCATATATGTGATGGTCATAAGTGTGCATGTTTCATTGTCATGCCTCGTGACTGGTTTTCTATATAAGCATATGTAATTAAATTTTTCATAGATCATTTAGAAATTTAAGATCATGTCTATGACTCAAACACTTACACCCATACATACGATTCTACTAGCATAGATATTATGTATTCCAACCTTTATCTTGCTTTGTATGGACTATGTGAAGTGTTATTGGCCTTTTTTATGGATAGTTACTAGATTAACTATTGGTTCATTGGCACATGAAGACTTAGAAAGCTTTAAAACAAGTAGGTATTCGATTAACAACTTATATAATGATTTTTACATGTTATTGCTTTTTGAAATTCAAAAAACACATATCTAGGCTTAGTTCTCCCCATTGCTTTGTAATGAGTTTACAATTCCATTGTATGGTCGCCCTTCTAGTGACTTAGGGAAAATCTTTCAATATTATAGTCAACAATGACAAAGACACTACATATGTTTTATAACAATATAGTCAAGCTAGAGTAAAGGATGTAGAGATGTCCGTGGATTTCATTCCACTTAAAACTGTCACCCCAATACTTAGTTTGTTGTGTAGTAGTAGTGTTCCCATGTTAACAGTGGTTAATTCAATTGATGTTACTGGTAGTTCCTGTGACAAAAAAGGTTGAAATACGAAAAGATGAGTGCCAAGATGATGAATTTCATTGGAGTGATGATTCTAATGAAGATGAAATTAATAATGAGCATAAAGATGGTAAAGGGCAGAAAAATTTGAATTATGATAAAGTTTATTTGAGTGATGAATCAGATAAGAAGCCTAATACATTATTAGTGTCAAATGATAATGAAACTACTTAAAGAATGACCATGCACATAAAGGCAAATGAGTTTATATATGAAGCTGATGGGAAAAGTTTTGAGGTTGGCCAAGTTTTTTAGAGTTTTTCCATTTTAAAGAGATATTAGTATATTACACCATTCAAAGAGGGCTTGGTATTACCAAAGTTTACTATAGGAAAAGGAAAATCAAAGTCATGTGTTGACATGTTAGTTGCCTATTTCACTTGTATGTCACCCGTACACTTGATGAGGATTCATATCAAATACGTATGTATATACACATACTTGCTTAAAGGTCAATAATATTGTTATTGCATCTATTGAATGGATTACTTCCATTATAAGGGCCCTCATTATATCTCATAGAAGCATAAACATTATTACATTAAGTGAAGAGTTATATTGTAAGCACTTCTTGAAGATATTGAAGACAAAATTATACCTAGAATGAAAGCTATAAGATGAATAAGAAGGATTATACCAAGTCCTTCAATTTCTTGTTCAACTATACCCACATGGTTGAGATTACAAATTTGGGGTCGATGGTTAGAATGAAATGTATTAGGGAGGATATTTTGAAAAAGCCTCAATTCCGCCCATAGATACACAGAAAAAAAAAATGTTTGTTGAGGGGTGTAAACCATTTTTCAGGATTGATCAATGTCATTTAAAGGGTCACTTTAGTGGGATTCTTTTGCCTGCAATAGCAATTGATGCAAATAATGATATATTTCCCTTAGTAATTTGTGTATGTGAAGTAGAAAACAAATACAGTTGGGGATTTTTCTTGAGGCTTCTACATTATTTTTTTGGGGAGGTTGGTTCTATCACTTTCATGAGTGATAGGAAAAATGGACTTATAAATGCTTTAGACATAGAATGGCTTACTAGATGCAGTAGATTTTATGTTAGACATGTGTACGCAAATTTTAGGTAGAATTTCCCTTACATACATTGGAGAAATTTCTTTTAGGCTATATGTAGATCCTCAAATAAGATGGATTTCCTAAAGGCATTAAATAAGATAAATGAAGTTGAAGAAAGAGCTTATAAATGGGTGGTGGACAATGAGTCCAATCAATGGTCAAGGCATGGGTTTGACTTCACTAATAATATAAGCAAATCATTCAACAGTTGGCTTAGGGAGGATTTAGAGTTTCCAATACTTAGGTTGTTAGAATTATATAGGTGAAGGATTATGATGCGTTTACAAATGGCCAACCTTTCAATTAGATTTCATGTAGAAGTTCATGCAAAAATACACCCTAAATCCTAACCAAAAAACCCCAATCTAAACAATATCAAGTAGGAATCTTTATAAGGAACATTTTGGTTACATTTTTTTTTTCTCCATTTTCATCATTAAAAAATATTAGGAATGACTACTTTTCAATTAGTTTTTCGATGGAATTTCAACACCAAATACACTCTAAATCCTAAACACTATCAAATAGGAAATTTGATAAGAATCATTTTAGTTGCTTTTTTTTTTTGTCCTTTTTTATCATAATAAACATTGAAAATCATCAGAGAAATGTCACAGTCCGTATAGTGGTTCTGTGTTGTTATTGCAATGGGTTTGTATGAATTTTCTAGATTCAAGTTGTAATGTGATTTCAGAAATTTTGAAAACGAATTCAAAGATTTGTTTATAAATAAGTATTTTGATCTTAAATATTTTGACAATTATATTTGCTTTGAATCCAACAACTAGGTTTCTTTTATTTGGGTATTTTCAACTAAGGTTAAAAAAATAAAATTCCCTTTAATTCCAATACCTTCACCGTCCACAGCATTTCTCTATCTTAAACATAAGAATTTCTGTAGACATTTATCAGATTAAATTTCAAAAGGCTAGTTGATTTATTTATAATTTTTTTTTTAACACAAACGTTTTTTCTTCAGTGGGGTAATTTGAAGACATCACCAGATCCGTCGTTCTCGGATTCTGTAACGTATAAATTCTCCCTTATATACATTTACAATGAATCATGTCAGTACGGATATATAGTTGATTTATATAAAATACTGAAATAAAACTCTGTTTTCTTGGGATTCAAAGCCTTAAATTAAAATCACTAGATCCATATTTTTTGGGTTGGTATCATATTTTTAGTGCTATGTACACATAGGTTAATTAAAAATACTTTTTCTTTTTATCTATAATCAATATAAATAATATTTTTTATTCAAAATTAAACTTTATTTTAAAAAATTAATAATATATGAATAAAACAATAATTTTATTATTTATTAAATAAAAAATTAACTCTTAAAAAATTTTTAAAAACTCATAGATTAATCCTTACAATTTTTTCAAAACCTTAAATAATTTAAAACTATTATATGACCTTAATAGTTATATATTCAATCCTTTTAAGGGTGTAACATCATTTTGAAACTGTCCATGGTGAATTGATATGTCAAAAATTAAACAACTCTAATTTTTTTTTAAATTCTCAATAACCCTCTAAAATAAAAAAAAAAAACCTCTAATATTTTCAAAAATTATAATTTACCTTCTATTTATAATTATGCAACAAAAATACTCATATTTATAAGAAAAGAGGAAGAAGAGGGTGAAGGTGGAAGGAGAGGAAAATAAAGGATTTCTTATGTAATTTAAATATTTTTTAAAATTTTGGTTAATTTAGAGTTATATGATAATTTTGTAAAATGATAATTTCATCTTATAATAATTTTTTTCATTAATAATATTTAATTTGAATAAAAAAGTATTATTTATATTAATTAAGAGTAGAAAAGGGTTTTAAGACCAAGACTTGGGTGGGAATCATATTAGGATAATGAAACCCTCCTAGGTGCGTCAATTTTGATTAGATTTTATGCTTGTGATCCAATTTGAAAAAGACCAATATAAATGTCAACTAGAATACTCTTCAATTATGTATATTGGTTGAGATAAACAAACCTAACGCATCACGTGATCATCAAATTTAATGATAAAATTATATGTATATACTTTTGATATCTATTTTCATATACACAAATGATATATTATTATTTGATTAGAATATAATTAAATGATTTTAAATTAAAGATAAATTAATTATAATCATATAATAACAAATTATATATATATATAAAACATATATACATATAGTAGTGCAACTATTATAATATTTTTATAACAATAATATTATATGCACCTAGCTTTGTATACATTATTATAATATATATACATAGAGCGAGAGAGAGAGAGAGAGAGGGAAAGGTGATACCAATAAAGAGTCGATAGAGAAATTCAATTAATAAAATGTTCAATAAATGAGGAAAAAGGATTTGATGATTTATTAATCGTAGACTGACTTTTAATACGTTTCGTAGAAGTTCATTGTAAAATAATTTAATTCATTTGAATAAAACTGCAAGATGTGAAAGGAAAATTGAGTACACCAGAAATAAAGCAAGAATTTTCTTCGAATACATACACTTCTTTGATTAATTCAGTTGACCATGACTTACATTGTAAATGACAAAAACATTATATGCAAGAATAATTGTACAAGTTTGAATAATTTTATATATGAACTCATTTTTAACTTAAAAATAGACATATTCTTTGACTTTTAAAAGGTCACAATTTTTGTTTTTATATATGAACTCATCTTTTAACTTAAAAATAAACATATTCTTTGACTTTTAAATGGTTACAATTTTTGTTTTTTAAACCATTATTATAGATTTATGTAATTATTTAACAATTGAAATCTAACTTATTGTGTCACTAAAAATGTTATAAGAGTAAGAATATGATATTTATTATATTTTCTCAAACATTTATAATATCCATAAATTTTACGAAATGTTCATTTAAAACTTCAATCCTAAGTTATTTTTTATGGAACAAGATTGTTTCTTTGGTTACTCAATATTTTGTCAAAAAACTTGGACATAAAATGCTCTTTGCGTGAATAGAATGCTTGTATTATATAATTGAAGTTGATAACTAACTTATTCCATCAACCTATTTCGAAAAGTCTTAGTTCAATCTATTTAAGAATGGTCTGTTCAAGGATTGAGAATTTGGAACTCCCTGTTAAACATGGAACACTTGTTTCTAATCCAAGTATTAAATATCAAATTTTAAATATTAATTATTTATATTTATTTAAATTGAAAGTCTTTAATTTATAGAACGTTCTTTATTCATATTTTGTTGAATTAGTCATGAATAAACTATAAATGCTTAATACAAGTTGGAAATCGAAAGAATAAGGCCTAACATGTACGGGTTCTTTCCACATGTGGTTAGACATGTGGTTACATTTTTTTTTTTTTTTAATTTTCTTTCATTCACTCAACTTGTTTCATGCTTT
Source organism: Anacardium occidentale (assembly GCA_026122585.1). Classification (NCBI taxonomy): domain Eukaryota; kingdom Viridiplantae; phylum Streptophyta; class Magnoliopsida; order Sapindales; family Anacardiaceae; genus Anacardium; species Anacardium occidentale. The sequence continues at coordinate 54,683 of JAJEJH010000289.1, forward strand.
TCAATTTTCATCCCTTCTTTCTGAACTCTTAATTTTCATTGATCACAGTAATATTATAATTAACCTAGATCCATCATTTGCTCGCGCATTAATTCATAATACACTTCAAGAATCTGAAAAGTTATTATTTTATTATATAGTGGAGAATCATTATATATCGGCACTTCTATTTGCATGTTAATCTTCAAATAGATATTTTCTTATATTGTAGAAATAAAATCTGATTTCAACTTCAAATACTACACCAGATCCGTAATTTTTGGTTGATTTCAAATTTCAATGATATCGTTGCTCAACATCAAATCAGGTCTGCATGCATGCATGCATGGCAATTTGTTGCAACGTTTGCGTGCAGATTGCTGAACTCCAGTCAAGAGTTGATTTTTGGCTTGAACAAGCTTCAATCAAAGTTAAACCTGCAGGCTGCAGCACATTGGCAGTGACTGATTCGGTCTTTTTATTTATCTATTAATCGGATAAGTTTGATCCACGATTGTATTCTTAATTAGATTATAATTCCAAAAATTGCTTTAAGATACGAATTTAGGAGCATGGTAATTAGATTCAAACTTTTGCGCGCTGTTAGTTAACTAGAGATGGTGATTCGGACCTGTGAAATTGAGTCTTCAGTCAACCTTTTCCCAAACAAAAGAGAATTCGTATTGGTTAAAATTCTTGTAATTAAAGGTAAGAAAAAAATAAAAATAAATATATTTTTGACTAATTTTCTCTTCAGTTTATTTATTTCTTTACATATCCCTTATTAAATTGTTTTGAAAAGTTTTAAATTATTTCAAATTAACATACTTGATAAATATCACATTATTTTTCTAACGAGAAATGGGAGAGAAAGGAGGTATTTTCTTGTGGTAATGGGTGAAGGGGGGGTGGGGGTGGTGTGGGTGGGGTGCGGCGGCGGGATTTTTTTTTTCAAATAAGGAGGGGACGACAATGTTGACTAAGATAGAGGCCACAAAGGCTTATGGCTAGAGCTCAAAAAAAAGAGAAGCCCCAGGTTCTCTTGTGAATCAAATACTACCAAGGTTTTGTCATTGCTCAATAGAAATTCAAATATAGAGATACCGTGCATGGTCTCTCTATCCATATCATTTCACTCAACAACATTCTAATTTTTTATATCTTTACAAATTCTAGTAGCTTAGTTTAGGCTTAGATAGTTTTTGACAAGATTAATACACTTTATACTTTTATTTGGTACACCATTGTTAGAGAATATGCTAATAATAATAAACCTGAACAAAATTACATGCACTGATATAATCACATAATTTTTTCTAATCATAAATATTCTTGAATCAATTTTAAAAGACAAAAACCTGTTTTTTTTTTTTTTACAAGAATGAGAATAAAAATTAAGGTATTCGATCATTTCTCGCGTTATTGTAATCCCTATTACCAACTCCAAGAAGACTTGCCTTAGAGTTTTGGATTGAAGCTTTCATGACAATTAATCCTTATGTTCAAACTTCAAAATTAAATTAAATCCTTACTACATGCCTGTGAATTAAGTGACTTAATTATTGGCCTTCTTTACATATATTAATTGCATAAGATTGATTTACATTTAACCAAATAAAAATTTTCTTTATTTTGAAATTATAAAAGAAAATTTACGGCACACTCCAATATGCCAAGCTAGTTCGCATTATTAAAAGTACTATGAAGAACTAAATAATACAATATTGTGTTTAAAACTATACAGCATATTTCATATATTAAATAATGCCAAGAAAAATCATTGCATTAGTTAATGTAATATTATCTAGCATTAATTTTAAATATACAAATACTCTCAATTAATATAATATTTAAAATTTTAAATATATCATAATACAAAACAATACAATAAAGACAACATACAACATTTAGCATTGCATTATATGATTAATGCAATTTGCTTAATGTCATATTATGTCATACTTATAAAGGCCCTCATAACTACATATTTGGAACCAGTAATTCAATTTACTTAAACAAACTGGATGCCGGGGTCGAGAAGCTGTGCCTACTCTGTAGGAAATTTATCAAGCAAAATGTTCTCTTCGAATGGTACAAAGTTAATTAAAGGAGTAAATTATGACTAGCATGAGTCATACCTACCACATTCTTTCTTATGAGTCGGTGTTGGCTTTTCAGTAAGATGAGACTGAATTTTTCATATTGGTTTTTTTATCATTTGATATTTCAATAATTTTCTTCTCCATGGTAAGATGATAATGTCTTAGTTGCCATGTTTTCAAAATCCGAGCTTCTAATTTCCACTACAAGAAAATTAATGACTGAGAAATTATTAAATTGATATTATTCCTAAAAAATATTTTTTATAAAATCCTTAAAAGTAATATAAAATCAATGATTGCAATCTCTAGAATTAATATTATAAATTATTAAATTAAAAAAGAATCCCAATAACTACAAATTCTTATGGAAATGAAACTATCAATGCGAAAGATGTGGCTTTTTATGAGTTTGATTTATATGATGACATATTTACTAAATTATCTTTGATTAATTTAAAATAATTTGCACATCTAGAAGGGTTCTGTTGGATTTCTGTAGATTTTAAATTGATACAAAACTTAAATTAAAATATCTAACCAATCCTCGCATATATTAATCATGATAAAAGAGGACAAAAAAGTTTAATATTATTAGTGTAGCCTATTACACAACCGTGCATAATTAGATCGCTCGAGTATATATTCTATAAGGGGAACATACGACTTGGTTGAGTCATGCAAAATGTTCATGCATTCAGAAGCAAGAATGCATGACTATGCAATTTTTGAGCACACAATCGTATGTCATATTTGGAGGACGCACGCACTTCTGTGTTGGCTTAGTTGTGCTCATGTATAAATAGACTTTACTTGGTACACTCGTGTGTAGAAAAGTTTACATGATCGTGCAACTTGGAAAAATCGATCTTGTGGTGATCATGTAGGTATCGTGTGTAAGACTGTGTGCTATTATGGAAGATCTAAAGCAATGAAAGCATGAAGACACACGACCATGTGTGAAGCATACGTCTTTGCAAGGTATGTGCAATATAAAAAATTCGACCATTAGAGAGCATGCATTAACGAGAGCACAACCGTATAAAATAAGGACATGATTATGCATTTGTCCAGATATTTCCTAATGGCTCTCTGATCAGCTTCCAACAACTATAATTCTCAAATCCTATATATTGGAAGAGGATTTGAGTTGTAAGGGTTTAAGAATAATACTTCAATCTTGTATCTTTCATTCTCTAACTTCTCCGCACTTTCTCTCACTAAAATCACAATGCAAATCATTTGAGAGAGACCTTTGAGCTTTAACTTTGGTATTAGCCTACTTAAAGGCAAATTCTTTTTCCTTGTAATTCGATAACCCTTGGGTGCAATCTCATGAAATTAATGTAGAGCGAAATCCCAAGGTGCAATCCATTATTACCAAAACTATTGTATAAAGGTAAAATCTCTTGAGCAAAAAATTAGTTTGTCTTAGGGTTGAAGATAGTGGAGAAAAAGCTTCAAGTTACTTGAAGGAGTAAACATAGTAGACTTGTGGTGAAGCTTTAAACCACTATAAAAATCAGCTGAGCAATTTCTTACATTTCTCTCTTTACTTTATTTGTTGTATATTTGCTTTATATTATTTAATTGCTTGATTGAGTGTTTGGTTGATTGATTAGTGAAATGGAAAAAATTTTTAAATTTACAAAAAATTTCGAAAAACCTATTCACCCCCTCTGAGTTTATTTGCAATTGTATTTAAGGGTTTTATAAGTTCATTGAAAGATCTTAGCTCAATATATATTATTCATTTTGGACATACACTATTTCACAATTTTGTTTTTAGTTTTTGTAATCCAAATAAGAGTAGTTATTTAACAAATTTTTGTCTTAGTATCTTAATGTATGTACATATTTATCATCTCTCTCGTGTTTTGTTGATATAAAATTTTCTTATAGCACTTTCATTCACAATAACCTAATTTTGTTTTGATTAGACCAAACAACTCCTTGGGTAATCAATATTCATAGCTAGACCTAACATGGGTTATATGTTCTTAATTTTTTAATTTGTGCCCACAAAATATTCATTTTTTTGGATGGGTTAGGTATATCAAGGATATCTAAAATTAATTAAAATTTTTCATTTTAGATTTTTCATCCTAACTCACTGAACTCACATCTCTCAAACTTGTTGAACTTGTTCCTCTCAATCACTTAGTATATTTCCTATCCTTTCCCTCCACTTCTTTAAGCAATATTGAATATATAACCTCTAAGTCATTGTTATAAAAAATAAAAGCTTCTTCTTTAAGCACATCCATTTCAAGTTGAATTTTTTTATTCATTCTACAAAAATCATATCTAAAAGCCTTTACATCCTCAACTTTTCTAAGATTACAAATGTTATTTGCGTGATTCCACCCTTCCACCCCCTGACAACTAGAGTGTACAAATTTTGGACACCTGACTTAGATAGAAAATGAGAAAAGGCAGTAAAATGTTGAGACTTGGTAAAAATGTTGGCTAACTAGTTTTGGGAGGTAACTAGAAAAAGATACACAACACTAGCTTGAAACTTCTCATGAATAAAATGATAATCAAGTTCTATATGCTTAGTACTTTCATGAAAAACATGATTAGTAGCTATATGAATAGTAAATTGATTATCATGAAATAGGAGAGCATGTTGGGGATTATCAATGCACAAATCTTGCAATAAATACTTTATCCATTGAAGCTTATATGTAGCTTATGTCATTGATATATATTTAGCATGTGATGATGATTTAGAATAGTAGAATAACTTTAAGATTTTCGAGGAAATGAAAGAATGACCTAGAAATATACAATAACTAGAGATGGACTTCCTAGTTTGAAGGCAAAAAGCCTAATCTATATCATAAAATCCTTGCAATTGTAATTTAGAGTCTACAAAAAAAAAAAAAAAAAAAATGCCTTGACTTAAAGACCCTTTAAGATAACAAATAATTTTGTGAGTTGTAATTAAATGGCTTTAAGTTGGACAATCTAAAAACTAAGAGAGTTGTTGGATAATAAAGGTGATATCAAACCTAGCATAAGTTAAGTAAAGCAATCTATCAACTAACCTTCTATGTAAAAACACATGATCAAAATAGACTGAAGAACTAGCAAATTTTTTAGATGGCAAAAAGGAATTTATAAGTTTTAAAGGCAAGAAAGCCTATATCACTTAATAACTCTAAGGTGTATTTTCAGTGGCACATGTTTATAACAAGAGAAGGCTTGGTAATTTCAAAGCCAATAAAATACTTAAGCTAGCCAAGATCCTTGATTTTAAAAGCATCATATAGATATGATATTATATCAATAATAAAATCAAAACCATTGTTGACAATGATGACATCATCAACATAAACCATTAGAGTAATAAAAGAATCACCATTTCTTGATAAAGAGAGCAGGATCAGATTGAGCAACAGTAAGACCTTTACTTAAAATAACTATAAAAAGATTATAAAACCATTATCTACTTACTTGCTTCAGTCTATATAAAGACTTAGTGAGTTTATAAACCAAATTTGGTAAAAAAGGAGAAAAGTTAAAAGGTAATTGCATATAGACCTCTTCATTTAGATCACCATATAAAAATGCATTGTTGATATCTAATTGCTCAAGATACCAATAGTTGATAGTAGAAATGACTAATAATGTCCAAGTGGTGGTCATTTTTGCCATAAATGAATAGGTATCAAGATAATATAAACTAACTTGATGAGTATACCTTTTGGCCACCAATCTAGCCTTATGTAAGACTCGCTACCGCGCATACCACTATTGCTGATTATTTCTTTACTTTTATTAATATATTGAAAATTTTAGGTATACACGATAGGAATCTTATGAAAAGGAAGCTGTTATTACAGTCTAAAATACAAAAGCATGCAGAAGCTGAAAACTTTTATACATAATGATAGGCCAAAACAAAACTTTACATGTATTTATGTTTTTGAACAATATCTCAAAGTATAAATATTTACAATTAATCCCACCAGGCCAACTGAAAAACTAACCGGAGCCCTTTCCCATCAACCCTGGTCCACCCGCTCCTCACTAGCACCAAACATACCCGCAAGAAAGGAAGGAAGGAAAGGAATGAGTGATAAAATCACTCAGTAAGCATTCCCCACTTCCCTTAACCCAAACAAGAATGCAAAACAATATACGTACCTAGCATTGGCCTAAACATTTATACAAATCGCTTGTTCAATAATTTGAATATGGTTTATTTTGTTCTCTTGCTTACATTAATCATTAATACGATGAAATGAATGTCATGGTATCCTGTTATGCTGAATGCATAGTATTAGACTACTGACTATGCATGCATCTGAATCACTATGTATATAAAGATAACTGCTGTGCTGATCAAGTTGATAAATACAGGGATTCGACATCTTGGCCATATGGGCTGAATAATCTAGCGAAATGCTAGAAAGCTGGATATAACATATTAGTCCTCAGACTAATAAGTTGAAACTGATACGATCTGACCGTAATCAGAAGGTTGAAATCCTACAGATGCCCTATCGAGTTCACCCAAACCAACTAACTCGGATATCAAGTTCTGAATATTGAATAACTAATGTATTCAGATCCCTTGATCCATTTTCATGCTAATGTCTTGGCATGTGATGCTATGAGATGCTTATGATGAATTATTTTATCTCATTTTATCCACATCTAATGCTTTATAGCCCTTAGAAAGGTTTCTCGTGATTCAGACTTCAATTCAAATCTTTTCTGGAAAATTTGGCTTGAGCACGGGCGTGTGGGCTAATGCACACAGGTGTGCATAGCAAACACACGGGCGTGCATGGCAAAAAAACACAGGACTGTGCGTTGGTCGTGCTAGCTTCTAGAATTTCTATGCATTTCATGAAATAAAAACACACACGACCGTGTCCCTAAGGCACATGATCGTGTTCTCTTGCAAAACAGTCATGCACACTTTGTACACATGGGCATGACCCTGCAAAAGCAATGGCACACAGGCGTGCGTCTACGGGCACACGGGCATTTGTCCTACTTTGCTCCGGTAAAAGCTTACTTGAAACTTGCAAAATCCAACTCCACAAACAATCAATCTAAAATTAATCAAAATCATACATTTCTAGCACTTCAATTAACACACAACATACTTTTTTTTCGTCCATAACATTCCACATCACAATCCACCATAAAAAACCATTATTCTCACACATATTCATATACATACATACACAAGCATGGTTCTTGGAAGGAAATCAGCTTCACAAGCCTTTTCTTTTCATCATATCACCCATAATCACTTCATACAATTCATAAGCATGCTAGAAACATAACCATACATTATCAAACATCACACACAAGCTAGGATACTCAAGGAAGAGGCAAGCAAACACATACCTCTTGTCATGGTTGTTGGATGCTCTTTCTATCTAATTTATTTCTTCTCTAGTTGGATTGGGAGCTTCTGGCTACTGCAAATCAACTATAGGGTTGGAAGTTTTTGAAAACAAAAGGAAACCTTAGCTAAAAATAGGTAAAAGCGGGTGAGAAAACTCTTAAACTCCCAATTTCTCTCTTTAATCAAACCTGCACGGGAGTACATAAGGAAAAATAAAGAAACTTTATTTCTCGTGCTTCGCATGAAAGAAATCTCTCAAGGAGAATCATACGCAAGCCACACTAGCTCTGGAAACTTACTATCTCACTCTTAAACTCTTCTAATTCCCAATCTATTGTTATTTCTCACATCTAACCTCAAATTCTAGCCTAAAAGACATTTCTAACCCTAGGATGCTACACTTTATACCTCTAAATATTCCCATCTTATTTGTATTTGATATGATAAACCCACTTGTAACCAATTGCTTATTTGTTTGGAGGCAATGCAGTAAGAATTCATGTATTATTACTTCAAGAACTTTAATTTTTGTTGTCATAGGTTGTTTCCAATTCTTATCTTTGATAGCTTGGTTATAGGTTTTAGGTTATATAGTTACGGTGAGAGAGAAGAAACGCAGTTTGTGTAGTGGTATGAAAATATCATAGGAAAGATCCTTTTCAAGAGAATAAAGAAAGAAGGAACAAGTGATATAGAAGAAGGTTCAATTTTCGGTGTAGCAAAATGAGGGTCATTATTGTCAATAATATGTTGGACCTTTGATATTTTGATTATAATAAAAATATGTTTCAAATGCTAATTTCCTAAAACATGAACTTGGTTCACGACCAAATTTTGGACAAATTTTGATTTTATAGGTTTTGCCCAGATACACACTTACGTGTAATGTATTTTGCACTCAAGTGTGTTAAGCCCTGACCTTGTGTGCTTTGTACGTGCTAGGTTATATAATTTAAATCATTTTAAATTTTGTAACATATAACCTTATACTTATGGAACACAATCGTGTGTGTATGATTTGAGGTCATATATGATCAAATTCACCTATGTTACTCAATTGTGCATGGTTAAGACTTCTCATGCACGACCATGTGTTTCAATCATGCACAACTATGCATTTGGACTTAAGCAAGCATATGATCAAAGGTTCCTTTACAGTATTATCTATGTAGGGTCAAGCCAAGGTTAACTTAGAAAGTCAACCTTGAATACGTGATTATGTGCATTAAAAATACATGCTCATGTGTCATGACCAAATTAAAGACATACCATTAAAGGTTTGTTATTGAGTATCCATATGCAATCAATTAAGAAAGTCAACCTTTGGTGCATGATTGTGTATCGAAGACATATGCCTCTGTGTAAGCAAAAATTAAGATATACATAATGTCATGTTAGTATCCATGCATGCATCTGTGCTACCTTTTGATATTTTAAGGGCTATTCATGTTTTAAAGGTACATGACCATATGTTTATGGCACATACCTATATGTGTACTAGTGTGTGAATTAAGTCAATTATTAAAAGTCTGCTCAAGGTCATAAATAAAGAGCACATGATGTTTTGCTTGAAGGCATATACTCATACATCTAAGCATATTTATTGTAGACCTAATTTTTCAACTACCAACAAATATAATAATAACTTCTTTCTGTTTTCAACACCCTCTCTCTCTATATATATATATATATGTATATAAGCTCATGAAGTAAAAAGAGCTAAAGGTTACAATTCTAGAAGCTTACACATTACTTTACTCTAGTTCTCACTTTGTTCTCTCTCTAAAAAAATTTAATCTAAATTATTGAGAGAAATTGTAAAACTCTTTGGCTAAATTGATACTAGAATGGGTGAATAGGATTTTAAAAATTTTAATAATGATCATTCTAAATGCACTAATAAAAGTAACATTCAAACTAAATATGCAATGATCAATCAAACAATTAACAAAATTAAAGAAAGATGAGTAAGAGATTGCTCAACTAATTTATATTGGTTTGAAGTTTGAACACAAGCCTTCTATGTCAATTTCTCCAACCAAATTAGCTTAAAGTTTCACTATTATCAAGAACATGCAATAGTTGAACGAGACCCTTTTATAGTAATTAACTTGGGATTTCACTTAATAGAATGAATACAAAGATTATAAGTGTTCGGTGTCTCTACAAGACTGATACATAAGTTTTATACAATGAATTCTCTCAAAGGATTACAATTTTGGCTTAGAGAAAGAGTAGTGTGAGAAATAAAAAGCGAAGATTATGAAAGCTTGATATTAATATATTCTTTAACCTTCTAATCTTCAAATGAACTCTTTTGTATATTTTTAGCTTGCTTAAAATGGAGAGCAGTTGTTTGAGACAAAATAGATTCGTTGGTGGTTGAGAAAAATAGCTTCATATTAAGTTTACTTGAAAGCATGATCATGTATTTTAAGTACATAATTATGCTTCGTTCATTTATTACCTTAAGCTACCTCCCAACGATTGAATTTAATAACCCTATCAAGCTATATACAAGCATGTGTTCCATACCCATGGTCATGTGCCTTCATATTATGAATATTACTTGTAATTTAGGGGTCCTTAAGATTGAGTGCATGAGAACACACATGATCAAAATTTCCCTTCTACATGGGTGTGTGTCTCTGATACACAATCGTACTTTAAATCAAGATGACTTATTTAACTTAACATAGTTGTACAACACAAGATTAATAGGTAATACAATGTTGCATCCTCTATGACTCTTCATCTTCCTTGACAGATGAGTTAGTGCCATTAATGTGCACAGTTATGCTTTTTATGAAAGTTGACTTTCTTAACTTTGACTGCGCATTGGACTTCTACATAACTTATTTGCTTATGTTGACCAACCTTTATGCATAGCACGATACATAGGCATGTACATACATCACACAATGATGTGATACCAGTTTCATAAATGCTTCATGTCACATACCATGGCACGGAACCTTACACAATGTTGTGTCTTAACACACACGAATACCAAAATAACTAAACACGGTCATGCATCTAAGACACATTATCGTATTTGGGAATTCCTATAAAACAAAATAACTTGTATATTTTTTGCTATGTAATAAATTCATGTAAAGGGAAAATTAGTCATTTTAACATTAACATATTTTTGTTGTCATCAAAATACCAAGGGTTTAAAAATCTCCTTCTTTTTTATTGATAACAAAAATATGTCAAAATTTCTCATGAAAGCTCAAAACAATCAAACAAAATAAATAAGGTTTAGTTAGAGTTTGATTTGAAATACTCCCTCTATCAATCTAACTCTAAATGTCCCTCATTTACATAGTTTTAATTCAAATTTTATTTCGTCTTAATATGATAAAAATTTTAACAATTGACAGCCAATTTTCCTTTATTTTTTAAAGTTCATTTAACAAGTTTCTTCTGCTACTTGTTTCTTACCATTTCAATACTTAAACAATTTAATTTACATTCAATTTTAACATCATTCTCCATTTTTTATCATAAATAAATAAAATTAGGTAGAGTCTCCTATGTTTTTAAAGCATTTCCCTTTTTACAAACACAACAACAAAGATTAATAACACTTCTAAGTTCATCATAATTCTCAACATAAACCTCCAAAAAAAAAATTCATCTATATGCTTCAAATACTTCTCAATCTACAAAAGCATTCATTCAAAAAAATTAATCTGGTTAAAGTTCATCAAGTTAAGATCCAAAAAGAGTTAATAAACATTAATAACATAAACAAAAGTAAATGTTTCTCAAAATGATATTTTAAAGGAAAATGAAATGCAATAAAAAGTCTTGAATGTGGTACAATGTGATGTAGAAAAATTAGTCTTGGGTAGGTAGACGAGTTATATCATCTTAGATATGCATGGATGGAAATCTGGAGCTAAGAACTTGCATCTAAGACTTTACAGTTCCCATTCGAACTTTAAGATGTCTCATATGACTATTTACAATTGTAATCTTTTCATGTAAGAGACTAAAATGATGAAAGTTGCATCTTTGAAAAGTATGAAACAATTCCATCAATTGTTAAATCATAGAAGGTAACTATTCTTCTGTTCCAACTTTGGCTCATACCTTCTTTCCTCATCTTGCACTAGTTTCAAGAATAACTAAAGAGGTGTCTGATAAAATAATCGATGGCTTATTCTCTCTTATAATATCCACCAATCTCCACATATCCATATCATTTTTCCTCAATTAGCATCATTCTGAAGAGTGTATCAATATTCAGGTAGTGAATATCTATGAACAGATCATGTAGTATTTATAATTTAATAAGTTTGAGCCCATCTTTTCTACAAAAAATGAGATAACCATTCTGAAATCTATGGGCAGACTTATCTAGATTTCCCTAAATGTTATTCAACTTCTAAATTAACTAATAAGTTGTATCAACTTGTGCATTCTTTAGACTAGCTTTTATTAAAGTTAGGTCTTTTTATATAATAATCGGTTTTCTAAAATTAGTAAATAGGTAAGAAAAGGGTAATTTGAGTCTTTTTAGTTTTTAAAAATGATTTAAATTGATATTAAAGGTGAAATGGTCTTTTTGGCTTTATTTTGAGTTGTACACATGTCACTTTGAAAAGTTATCATGTGTACAACATGTCTTAGTATGGTCATCATGCACGACCATGCGTCATCACACCTATGAACTTATATGTTGTGTTTTGACGCCACCTATATAAAAAAGATTAAATTCTATTTTTCTCATAATTTTCAAAGTTTTAAATCCTGATATTTTAGAAAGCACACATTAAAGAAGAGAGGGAGAGCTTAAACATGGTTGACTACCATCAATAGTCAGAGTTGAAGCTAGAGAAAGAGTGAATCTATAAGCTATAGCAAGTAAGTAATCTTTTAAACTTTAATGTTTGATATTTATAGTTTCATCATGATTGCTTATGATATGTGATTCTAAGGATGATTGAATGTTAATCAAGAGTGCTTGATGATGATTCACATGTAATTAAGTAAGATTAACAATAATCAAACATGTAAGAAGCTAGATCTAGGTTTTTAGAGCATGAAAGGTGTTTCTATGTTTATTTGATAAATAATGCTTGTGGAAGCTACAACCTAAGGTATGTTTTCTTTCTAGATTTTGATGATAAGTGTTAATTTGAAGATGAATTCATGATTAATTGATATGAAAGGCAAGATTTCAAGCATGTTGAGGTAAATGATGAAATAATTACGATGATCAATGTTGATTGTCATTGTTTAAGCATGATTTAATGTGTTTTAATACTATAATGGATGTGCAAATACTATTAGAGGAGAATATATGAGATTTAAGAGGATTTAATTATGATTGGTGGTTGTTTGGCCAAAATCTATTAAAGCAGATCATGACACACAACTGTACGTATGAGTAAGTGCATAAGTGCTTTGACACTCTCTACTATATATTATATATTTATCTCTTTTTTTTTCACTTATAAAATAATCATTCTTAATATATAATAGTGTCACAAACATGCTTACTTAATTATGCATATTTTTGTAGAACTATATACGTATATTTGATCATGTATAGCGAAAGCTCAAAACATAAATATACAATATGATGAAAAACATCATATATTATTATTACTTAAATAATCATAGTATATGTTTCAAACAACATCATACCATAAGAACAAAAAGTCACATGTTTTGGAAAAATAGGAAAAGAAGGTAGTAAATACTTACCTCTATGTTTGTGGATGTTCAATCTCTCTCTTTCTTATGCTCAAACCCTAGCTCAGTTCCTAACTCTTGGTTGCTCTTTCTTAACTCTTTGATGGTTGGTCTCTGGATAAAAATAAAAATTTTGGGTGAAACTTATCTGTAAAAGCAAGAAAATTTTGTTTTATATAACTACACTAAAACTAGGTACATGCACGGTTGTGTGTCATTTGGATGCACTATTGTGTATGATGAAAATTACAAAATTTTTGCCTTTTCATGCTATATATTCATTAGGCTTCCCAAGGTGACACATGTTCTTACCACACAAAGCCAATAAATAACTACATTACCCTTGAACACTCTCAACTTAATTTTCTCATCATAAAATCTCATTTTTACCCCCAATTTTCAGCCTAAAAATACCACTCTAATCTCGAGTTGTTACACTTCTCTATTTTATAAAAATCTTGTCCCTAAAATTATCTGAACAATTTTAGGAATTTATCTCTAAACTCAGACTCTACATCCTAAATAGCCTTCTTATATCTCTGGCTTCTCCATAACACCATAACCAATTTTTTCTCCCTATTCCTCAAAACCTTAACTCTACAATCCAAAATTTAAATTGGCCTTTCTTGATAACTCAAATCCCTAGCCAACTCAAATTCTTAACCAACTCCAAATCCTAATCCTTTAGCATATGGGATTCATCCTTTATATACTTTCTCAAAAGAGATATATAACAGACATTATAAATCCGGTCTATACTAGCAAGTAAAGCTAATCTATAGATAACATTTTCCACTCCCTCCAATACCTTAAATGGTTTAATTAAACGGGGAGCCAACTTCTCATTTATACCAAATCTCAATACATGTGTATGGGGAGTAACTCTTAAAAATACCTTATCTCCCACCTGCAACTTTATCTCCCTATATCTTCTATTAGCGTAGCTTTTTTATTGATCCTAGGCCTATCTTATCTGTTGCCTAATCAATCAAATCTTATCAGTCATCGTCTGAGTCGTCTTAAGACTTACAACAGCATTCAAAGAATCTCTCTCACCAATTTTATCCCAATGAAATAGGATTTATATCTCGTACCATAAAGTGCCTCAAATAGAGTCATCTAAATAGTTGTCTAGTAACTATCATTATAAGCAATTATATCAAAGGAAGCAACTCAACCTAACTCGTTTGATAATCCATGTAATAAGCTCTTAACATATTCTTCAATATCTAATTAACTTTCTTAGTCTGCCTATTGGTCTATGGATAATATGCTAAACTACAATATAATCTGGTCTTTAATGTTATTTACAAATGCCCTAAAAAGCAGACAAGAATCTCGAATCTTTGTTTAAAATGATGACTTTAGGAACCCTACATAGTGTCACAATCTTCCTTACACACAGTTAACCCAATTGAACTATAGATATCCCCTTTCAAATAGGTGAAAAATGTGTTGACTTACTCAACATGTTCATAATCACCTATATATCATTATATCCATGACACACTTAAGGAGACTTACTATAAAGCCTATGACATTGTTTACTTATTTTCACTTAGGCATACTTAATGGTTGTAATAAACTAAAGTTCTTTAATGCTCTACTTCTATTTGTTGACAAGTCAAACAATTAGCCATAAAATTTGTAATATCTTTCTTTAAACCTAACCACCAGTAGTCTTTCTTAAGATCTTAATACAACTTAACACCACATAAATATACTACATATATTATACTGTAGGCCTCAGCCAATATCCATTGACTCAATTCAATATCCTAAAGCATACATACTTTGTCTCTAAATCTCTAAATCTCATCTCTTAACTCAAAATCAAGCATTGAACCCTCTTTGATCCTCTAAATCCAATCATCTGATGATTTTCTAGTTTGAATACCCTCTAAAAACAGTTGACATAATCTATAGCCTGGAGAATCCAATAATTATAATCTCATTTTGCTCTCTATTGATCTTTCACTGTAACTCCCCCTAGACAAAAGTCCTAGATAAAAGTACCTTCCTACTCAAAGCATCAATAATAATATTGTTTTACCTGGATGACATTTGATCTCATAATTATAATCCTTTACCAACTTCAATCATCTTTTTTGTCTCATATTAAGGTTACTTCATGTAAAGGAATGCTTCAGACTCTTATGATCTAAATGAATACTACATCTCATACCATACAGGTAATGCTTTTAAATCTTCAAAATGAAAACCACAATAGTTAACTCCAAGTCATTCATAGGATACTTCAGCTCATAAATGTTTAATTGATTGGAAGCACAAGCAATTACTCTACTAGTTTGTATCAATACTGCACCAATCCCTTAATGGGATGTATCAGTATAGTTGTCATACTCTACTTCCTCTTCAAGTAACGTCGACACTAGAGCATTAGTCAACCTCTACTTTAACTCTTGAAGTCAAGTCTCACACTCTTTGATCCATAGAAAAAGAATTTTTCTCCTAGTCAAAGCAATTAAGGGCCTCACCAAACTAGAAAATCCCTCGATAAATCTATGGTCATAACTTACTAGCCCTAGGAAACTCCTTACTTCCTTGGCTATCCTTGATGTCTGCCAACTCAACATTACTTTCACCTTACTCAGATCTACTAAAATGCCCTTAAATACCACCACATACCTTAAAAATGTCACACTATCTAGTCAAAACTTACACTTGAAGAACTTGACATACAATTATCGATCTTTCAACCTTTGTAACACAAACCTTAAATGTTCCTAATACTCATCTCTACTCTTTGAGCAAACCAGGATATCATCTATGAACACCACTATGAATTAATTAAGGCAATCTTATAATACTCTATTTATTAAATTCATAAACACAGTATTAGTATTAGTCAACACAAATGGTATCATTACAAACTTATAACAACTATATCTTGTCTTAAAAGTCATTTTAGGTATATCTTTATTTGTTACTCTAACCTGATGATATCCTAAACCTAATTAAACAAATAATCAATCCTAGGTAACAGGTACTTATTCTTCATAGTCACCTTATTCAACTCTTTATAATCAATACACGTCCTTATTAACCTATCTTTTTCCTTAACAAACAAAATAATAGTACCCTAAGATGAATAGTTATGTATAATGAACTTCTAATTTATCAACTCCTACAATTGTTTCTTTAACTTTTGAAGCTCAACTAGAGTCATTCGATATGGAGCCTTAAAGATAGAAATTATACTAAGAACTAACTTAATGTTAAAATCTAGTTCTTTCTCTAGAGGTAATCCAGACAAATAATCTAGAAAGATATCTATAAATTCTCTCATAATAGATACATCATCAATACTTAAACTAGATTCCCTTCTACAAATTGTATTTGCCAAATAACCTATGCAACCTCTACTTTGTATCCTTCTCGTCTTAATACAAGAGATTATTATACTTTGTATTCTACCTTTTCCAAAAAAAAATTGATCATTACTTAGCTGAAATCTAAGTTTTCCCTTCTCACAATTTTTTTGCTTCATATCTACCCAAAAAACCCACACCTAAAATCATGCTAAAATCTTCCAACTCTATAATGATCAAATATAACCTTATATGTCTATCATGCATCATAACCTCCTAATCTAACAACATTTTATCACTCACCACTATACCACCATTAGACAACTCTATCCAAATACTCTAATCTATTATATTTGGAATCAAACTAAGTATATCCATAACTCTTCTAACAATGAAGCAATATGTGATATCACAGTTTACCAGCACAAATAAAAGAGTATTATGAAAAGAAATTTAACTAGTACTATATGTGGAATGATATAAACCTGTTTCTAATACACCACATAAACTCGAGCTTTACCACCTCTAGAAGTACTAACACCTCTCTTAGATATACCAATACCACTTTTGAATGGACTAATATCACTTCTAATAGAACACTTTAAAATCCAATGACTAGGTTGGTAGTATCTGAAACATATATTTTGCCTCGTTAGATACTCTCTTGAATGTCTCTTATTATACCTAACGTAAGTAGGCAATTATACTATATATTTCTTACTTTTCTTGAATTGCTTCTTCCACTAAACTGGTCTTTTGGCCTTATCTTTATCTCTCTTTGATCTCAAAAAACATGCCATCCTTTTCAAATAGACCTATGATCTCATATTTTTCCCAAAGCCTCACTATACCACTAAAGAGGAATAGCTCTCAG
This sequence comes from Anacardium occidentale, assembly GCA_026122585.1. Taxonomy (NCBI): domain Eukaryota; kingdom Viridiplantae; phylum Streptophyta; class Magnoliopsida; order Sapindales; family Anacardiaceae; genus Anacardium; species Anacardium occidentale. The sequence goes on from JAJEJH010000289.1 coordinate 72,050, forward strand.
TATGACATCTCTAATAATCATAGGATGTAGACCATATATAACTTTTTGTACCTTATCAATCTTTGAGTTAGCCAATCTTGGCATAAAATTTGCTAGAATATTGAACCTATAACTTACTCCTTAAATAAACTGCTCCCTTGGGTTAACTCTATAAACTCTTGAGCTCTAGCATATACCATGTCTACATTCTAGTATTTCTTATCAAATATATGTTAGAACTCTATCCAGCTCAATCTTGCCTTATTTATTAATGTCCTCGCAAGGTTTCGCTATGCTTTCATGGGGTTTCACTACACTCTCACGTCATCCTTCAATATTTACATAACATATCTCACTCTTTCTCTATTTGACATAGTAAATAATCCTATAACATTCTCTATCACCTTTATCCACTCCTCTATCATAGCAAGATCTCTAGAACCATTGAATTTTAAAGGCTGGTGAACATTTGGTAAACTGTATATAGGATGCAATCTCTCTGTGTCTTTAACATTCCTAGTATCTATCTCAAAACTTGGCTTTGGATGTTAACCTATCATAGGCTCTTGATACCTTTCTCACGTTGGCTTTTGATAACTATTCCTTATCGACTCCTATAAACCACCTCTTATTAGCTCTAGAAAACCATCCCTCATAACCTCTCACATCATCTCTCTTACATCTTCCCCCCTTCTATTACTCAAGGGTCTAATTAAAGCACCAATCTCATCTTCCATAAATCTAGGTAAATAGGCTTTTATATCTAGTATTTCATAAAAATAAAGGGTCAAAACATGAGAATTCTATTGAATTACTTACTAACATACTTATACAAAGAGGTATTATAAGCACTAGCTATTGGGATATACTGACTTTGGACTCATACAATTTTAAAAATAATATACTTTGAAAACACATTTTTTAAAAATATATATATATCTCAGATCTTGCTTTGATACCACCAAATGTGACACTCTCTATTATATATTATATATTTATCTTTTTTTTTTCACTTATATAATAATCATTCTCAATATATAATACGTTCACAAACATGCTTACTTAATTATACATATTTTTGCAGAACTATATACGTATATTTGATCATGCATAGCAAAAGCTTAAAACATAAATATACAATATTATGAAGAACATATTATTACTTAAATATACATACTATTCTCATAAAGTATACTATACAATATTTATATATCATATGAACAAAAAATAATGCTACATGACAACTATACAAGTGAAAACTCGATCAAAACTATATCCCATCCACAGTCGCCTCATAGCCCTATCTCAACTACTTAAACAAAACCTATAAGAAAAAAAACTTTGGATAATATGTGATGAGTCACTCAATAAGTATTTCTTATCTTTACCTACATATATGTTTCTATCCTTTAGCATTAGTGATTTCTTATTTTATTTTTTGTCTTATTATCTTTATTATTTTATTTCTTGTCCTATAAGCTTATTAATTATTGTGAGGGCTTGCTGCTATATATTAATGTAGACTAGGATAGTTGTTTTTTAATTGAAACATATCTCTAATATATAGCAAGAGTCTCACGCTTATTGTTTAACTAAAGAACATTGTATGCAGAAGTTGTAAATAATAATGTGATCGAAACTAAAACCAATTATATAATATCCTGAATAAAACTCATATTTTATTACTATTATTTAATATTTGAAAACATATATGATATTGTACATCCCCTATGCTTGAACAATTTAGAGCATGTGAAATACTAACATGTTATCTGCTATAAACTAAATACATATATATATATATATATATATATATATATATACATGTATAAATTGAGAACATCGAGTAAAGACAAACTTAAGTCGTATCCCACTCTCTAGTCATCTTGTGCTCTAAGCTTAGCTCTCTAAAGCACTAACCTATAACAAAGAAAACTGAGAGAAATGAGTGACAAGTCACTCAATAAGTATATTTTATCTCTACCTTCGAGTAGACTTTAGTCTAATCTATTACTAACTAACTGTTATACTTAAGAACTTAACCAAGTTCCTGACTAGTCTATTAACTTATTTTGCTCTTGCTTAACTTACTATTGAAACTCATTGTTTAAGCTCTATTTCATACCTTGTTATAGTTACGTTTATGGTTATACATATACGACTCGATATAAGAAAGGAATTTAAGTTGGATATTGAGACTAGTTTTATAAATTCTTTTTTTGATATTCATTATCATCTCTTTTTTCTTATATGATTTCTAAGATCTAGAGTACTCTCGAGTCTTCTTAAGATCTTAGCTGGATTTTTTTATGTTTCTGCTTATGATGTTTATCATGTAGTTATATTTTTCCTTTATTTTTTTCTTAATTATTTCTTATTTTACTGTCTGTATATTGATTCATGTCATGTTATATTATATTATAGTATGAAATATGTTGAAATCATACTATTTAGCCTTGAGCTTGTTTACTAAAAATGTTTATTGAAATTGCTACTGTTGGGATCTGAGGATCCTAAAACACTAAAAAACTGAATAAAAACTATTTCTGAAATCTCTATGTATCCGAAGATGTGTACTATCTAATTAGCTTGATAAGTACAAAAATTTGGCATTTTGGTCATATAAGCTAAACCATACCAACGAAATGCCAGTAAACTAAAATGTCCTACCATACCAGTCTTTAGACCAGTAAGTTAAAATCTAACCAATATAACCATAGTCAAAATTTTGAAATTTCACAAATATCCTCTCATATTCACCCTTAATATCTAACCCAAATATCATACTTAAGATTGAAAAACTGATGCATATGGGTCACTTGATCATTTTTTCTAAAAACATTGTTTTGACATTTCATGTTATGTAATGCATGTCATGCATATAACCTTTTTTTTTTCTCTATTATATTTTGTGTAACTGTATAGCTATTATAGTTCTATTCTATGTATTATTTACTGAAGCTTCTAGTTTTGTAACTTATTAAGCTTGTTAATAATTTATGTGTAAGCTATTCTGTATTTTGTTATGTTTATATTGGTTTTTTGTTCTAAATGTTTCCAAAACTGTTTCTATTACTATTTCATGTTTCTCTTTATCTTTTCTAATCGTAATCTATCACTAGATTATATTGTTTTAAGTTACTGGTGAGTTACTTATACTTGTATGGGATTGAAGATGTGATTCTAAAAAAATATTTTCTCTTTTATTAAGCTTTATTATCATTTTATGCTAGCTTCTGGAGTATTTCTACTAAAGTTTGGCTTACTACACAAGCATGTGTTTCAAGACACACGGTTGTGTATGCCATACACACGGTCATGTCCTTACATATACAAATTTGTAATAAGGCACCTACAAGGTCATGGCTTTAACAAAACACAACCATACACAATTAGGAAAGCATACATGACTATAACCCATAAGCCACATGATCATGTGCCTAAAGGCACTGGCATAATGGTCTTAATTGTGCATGTTATACACACCATAACCATGTAGAGAAACACAGACACACAAGCATATGTATCATACACACGGGTGTGTGTCACACTCTACTTCTATAATTTTCATCTTTGAAACTTGCAGAATCATGCCTAACTCAACCTAATCTCAATTTATCTTCAAATAAGCTTATTCTAGCACACATACAAGCAATCACAACCTTCTATCATAACCTTCATCATCTCATAACTCTTAATCTTAGCTAAACATGCTTTTAAATACATAAAACACGCATATGCACATACAAATGCTCTAAGCATGCTTCTAACTCAAAATTCTTCTATATCTTATCATCATTATCATAGAATCATGTTTATGAAACCAGAGATATGGTTCTATCACTAATTAATCTTATCCAAGAAGTTACATGCTATGGAAACAGAAAAGAGGTAAAGAAATACTTACTTGAAACTGCTAAGGATCTTTATCTCTCTAATTCTAGTTGAATCTTAACTGGATTGGTTACTAGAAACTAGCTAAATCTTTTTAAAAATTTTGATTAGGATTATTTGAAAGAAGGAAAAAGAAGAGAAATGGGTAATTTGGTTGAAACACGAAACATCTTCTTTATATAGTTGTGTCACTTAAAGAAGACATACGGTCATGTGCCACTAAGGCATATGATCATGCTTTTCACACAAGGGGTACATAGGTATGTGTCTAAGACATGTGGTCATGTATCAAACACAAACCATATAAAGCCTTTCTAAAATGACTATTTTACCCCTAAAACTCACTAAGGCTAATCTCTTATTATAAAATCTCTCTTCTAACCTCGATCAAAGGCCTAAAGACCATTCTAACCTTAGGATATTACACTTATCATATTATCTTTTCATTTGATCATGTCATGTCATATATTTCAGAATATGAAATATGTTAAAGTTCATGTCATGGCCCTTAGGCCTACTTTCTTAAAATATCTTCTAAAAAATCTCTGTTATGATCCAAATATCTAATTGTAAATTATATATTAAAATCTCTATTTCATATAAATCATATATAAAAGCTCTTTCTGAAAATCTTTTTGCTGATAAGACTGATGAATATAGATATTTGATACTTTAACCAAATAAATTCAATTGTAAATTGATATATGACTAGTACTCTTTCTAACAAGTTTATTCTATAATCATGTCCTTTCTAACAGATATTGGTTTTATGATCATGTCCTTTCTAATGGATATTAGTTCCCTCTCTAATAGATATATGAACTTACAAATGTCTATTTGTATCCACTAAAAGCTATCCCAAATATCAAGCTTTGTACTTCAAAACTTATGCATGTAAATCTCTTGATCTTTTATAACTTTACTTTGGCATGCCATATCATGTGATGTTATCATTTATAAAGCTTATTATTGCTTTTCTACTTCTTACATGTCTCAAACCTAAATTAAATTCCTAATATTTCATTCTGTATTTTTCATGATACACGGTCATACACTTTTAGATTGCATGATCATGCACTACACACAATCGTAACCCTATGTTGTATGGTATTATAAAACTAATATAGGTACACAGCCATGACTTTGAGACACACAGCTGTGTCATCAACAAGGAACAACACTTTAGCTTCAGTCAAGTATGTGCATACATAATTGTGATACTGTAGAAATGTGACCATATGATCATACACCTTATCGATCATGTGGTCATGCATCATACTCTATTCTATAAAATCATAGCTAAAAAGATAAAGATCAACACATATACTTATTCAAGCCATAATGAAACTCATATATTCATCAACATATGATCAATATATGACTTTACACATATTATTTTCATCAATAACATCAAACTCATCAAAACCCTTAAATCCTTACATCAAAACACACACACACACACACACACACACACACACATATATATATATACATATATATATATATGTATGTATATGTATATCTTTAAGATGTTTCTAAACAAAACTTGATCAAGACATTATCATCATATCATCTTATCATAATACATGCTTCAAAGAACATCATACCATAAGAACAAGAAGTCATAAGCTTAGAAAAAAACAGGGAAAAAAGGTAAGAATTACTTACCTCTACGCTTATGGATGTTTAATCTCTCTTTATCTTATGCTCGAATCCTAGCTCAATTCTCAGCTCTTGGTTGCTCTTTCTTAACTCTATGGTTGTTGGTCTCTAGATAAGAATAAAAACTTAAGTGAAACTTATCTGAAAAAGCAAGAAAAAATTTACTTATATAGTTGCGCAAAAACTGGGCACATGCATGAATATGTGTCCCTAGGACATACGATTGTGCATGATGGAAATTGCAAAATTTCTACCTTCTTATGATGTACATGCATCAATCCTCCCAAGGTGACATATGTATATGCCACACAAAGTTTCTAAATGACTATTTTACCCTTGAATGCTTTCAACTCAATTTTATCATCATAAAATCTCATTTTTTATTCCTGATTTTTTATTTAAAAAGGTCATTCTAATATCAGGTTATTATAATAATGTACTTGTGTTCTTCAACATCACGATCGTGCATGATGTGTTGATGGTGTTGCTTGGTAACATGATTATAAGTTGGTGAGTCATAATCATGTAGCATATCAATTCCACATCAAACGAAATTTAGGAAGAACACGACCATGTAGCCTTGAGGTGCACAATCATGCATGTTGTCAAGAATTGAAATGTAATTAAAAATTTATTAATTAAATTAAGAGAATTATGATTAATAAGTTGTGAAGCATCTTATGCATTTTAATAACACGACATGCCAAACAAAACGATTTTAAGGAAAAAAAAATGAAAATGGTTTTGAACCTTTGGGCCAAATATATATGTTTGCGAAATTAGAAAATACAATATTCTAGACATTTGTTAGGGGTGGACTCGATAGGGCATCTATGAGTTTAATGCCCATTAGAAATTGAGAAATCGGTATTTGTTAGAAATTGGATATTACCATTGGCTAAGTTCATCTATCTAATCAGCAAATATATTTTTATGATGTTTATGACAAGTTTTATGCAATGATTTATATTGAGACCTTCATATTGATATGATAAGTTTTATGATGAGCTCTCTGAATCAATTATATCATATTTTTCAATGTTATGAGTTTAAGCAAATTTTAAGAAAAGAAAAGTCTTTGGGTTAAATCATATTTTTTAGCAAGGTTTTAGCATGACATACATGCCATAACATTCACGAACAAGAGAAAAGAAATTAAGTTAAGATTTAAAATAAGTTAAGATAAGATAAGAAATTAAGGAATATTGAGGTGAAAATTAAGTTAAGAATAATGTAATGAAGACATTAAGATAAGAGTTCAAGGTTAAGGGTCATGTTCAAAAATTTAAAAAGGTTACTTAGTAAGTAACTCATCACTCGTCCTAATCCATTTCCTTGCAAGTTGAGTTGTTTTGCTTACTGAGTAACTGCACATGAGAGGCTACAATTATCAAGATTCGATTTGAAATTTATATACAATTTATGTTTACCACTTTACATTTTCCAAATAATTTATCATGGTTTACATTGTAAACAATATTATATTCTGTATCTTATAATAAGTTAATAAAGAGATATTATCAGGAAAGAAATGTATGTTATGTTTTATCAAAGTTTATGGTTTTCGTACTATAAGTATGTATGAATGATTTAAGTATTTTGCATATGTTTTACGATATGTTTAAGAAGAGAATATGTAATACTATTATAGAAAGTTATATAAAAAAAAAATGTGTATATATATATATAGTAGTATTACACCTTACACTAACATTCCCATGTGTATTTGTTCTTGCATTTAATGTATAGGTAACCATCCTATGAAACACCCTCAAACTCAAACTTTGCATAGTTGAAGCTTTCTCCTCTTGGGCGTGATTGAATCCATGAAGCCTGAGACGCCCTCTTAGTGTATCCAACAAATCAACACAGTCTAACTACCTTCGAACTCCTTAAGGGTCATAGGCCAAGATAAGTTCCTAATTTAAATTTCGTAGTGTTATATGTTATAGTTGCCCTCGCATCCTTAGTTACACTTTCTCATATGTATTATAATTCATTAAAAATAGCTTCTCTAGCTTAATAACCCTAACTAGAATCATCACCTTATCTAAGATACCAATACTTCTTAAAATAGACAAATCTAAGCATCTCCCGACATATATGGAGTTTTCCATAAGCTTATGAAATGATTCCTTTCGATGTTGTCATGGAAAACAACACCATAAGGACCTTTATTGCCTTTGGAAATCACTGACTTCTTTTTGAAATTCTTTATTCATGGAGGCATCTTTGATGAGAAATTTGGGGTTTGATGCAATGTAGGATGAAGTGATTTGTGAAAAGTGGTTTAGGATATGTGAAAAGTAGTTTGGATGCAAAAGGAATATGACAATCTTGATTTGGATTGAAGAAATTATGATTGGATTGAGAGAATTTGAGAGAAATTTATGGTTAAGGTTTTAGATTTCCAATGAAATGAAATAAAGCCTAAACTTTTTTTTTTTTTTATAAAAACGAACACACAACTGTGTTGTTTTCAAATGCGCAATCATATGTCTGATTTTTTCTTTAAAAAACCCCAAATTCGTATGATCTTTTTTTCAACAACATGGTGTCATGTAATGACAATGTCGATTCCAATTCAACTACCAAGTGGCACACAACAGTAAATCAAATGCATGGTTGTGTATGAAATATAAACGATCATGTGACCTAAAAACAAAAATTATGCAATTTAAACTCATTTATTTAATCACTTTAAAACCAAAATTAAAACACTTCGAGATATGAATCTTGACTATTTTGATTATTTAAGAATTTTACTATGTGAACTCAAATGTCGATCAATAACAAACAAAATTTTTTATCATTTCAACTCAAATTCTTAAATAAATACCAAATAAGCCAATCAATGCAAAACCTTAGCACATTCAGCAAACTCCAGACATGGCAATACACTTATATGTCGATCAAGCATTATATCTCAGTCAATCAATCATGACAATCATATGAGCATACAAAACACAAATATCATGCATTCAGTGAATGAAAGCATTATGCACTTTGTTTGTGTCTATCATCCCAAGTTCTCATCGAATGAATTTAAGCCTTTTTCTTATCAAGAGGCTTGGATTTTAAGGAAGCATGATGAATGACTTGTGATTAATTTAGTGGAGTTTAAGGGCCCTCTGAAATTTACTTCAGATCCGGTTTGGTCTGCCCGTTTGCCAGTTGAATTCATGTCATTCCATCAAAATTTGATTCTGATATTGATGTATAAAGTTATTCTTACACGAGCACATGAATTATTAAAGATATTAGTTATGATGATAGCTAATCATAGATATGTTATTTAAATAATTTAGAATGATGCTTTATTTTGGACTTTGCGTGTTATACGTTCCCCTGGGCCATCCAAAAAATATGTATATTTCACTATAATTGATTGATATATATATATATATATGTGTGTGTGTGTGTGTGTGTGTGTGTGTGTGTGTGTGTGTGTGTGTAATGAATCGTTTGGTCGTATTGCAGAGAACTGAAGGTGGCCGGCCTGTACAAAAAGAGAAGGAAGTGGAATTAAATGGCACCCTACTCTATTATTAATGTCATATATCCAAAGACATTACAATTAATATGCGTCCTCTTGGATCACTTACGGGAATTAGTCACAGAGAAAATGGAGAATCTGATTGGACTCTGTCCTCAAATTCCAGAAGCTGCTGATACTCCTCAATAATTTTGTCTAGCATGCTATCCCCGATAGATATTAAGTCTAGGAATGAAATATCTCGTGTTCTGTACTTCCATTTTCAAGGCTATTTGATGATCCTTCTACATTATTTGGTCTTCCAATGTTTACTTCTCCATGGCCTGATGTTGGTGTCGATGATGATGATGATGATCCAGTTGCCATGGAGTATGGGAAAACCCTAACGACCTTGGGGAGATATACTGTTATCTTTGAAGTCTCTTCGTTTGAAGTGTTTACATCATTCTTCTTAGGTTTCTTTCCCTTGATGAAATGGTTCCTCTTCTTTACTGCTTCTCTTGAAGCCGCTGGACGTTCATTTTTTTCTCTACTTGTTTCCAATTTCCCACTGGAGATGAGAATTCCAGTAGTTTTTAATCTCATTATCAGTTCGACCCGTTAACCTCGTGGCAATGAGACCAATTACCCAGAAGAGAATGAAGCTTGACGATAAGGTCTTCATCATCAGATGAAATGTTCCCTCGTTTGATATCAGGTAGCAGATAGTTCATCCATCTTAGTCTGCGACTCTTCCCGCATCGAAGCAGCCCTAAAAATCAAATAATCATGAAACAAGCAAGCAAGTTTCAGCGACTATTGATGTAGAGCTGAGCTGGTTTTACCAGCTCTTGTAGGCAAACTTCTCCAGTGGCCTTCACCATGAAACCGAATATAATTAGTTAGCACAGTATCTTCTTCGGGACCCCATGGACCTGTGCGCAAACCAACCTTAGAGCAACCTTTCTCACTAACTGCCTACACAAATGAAAAGCCTCATGGAGTTATGAATTAAATTCAACACCTTCCCATGATTTAACAAGGTTACTAGCAGTCTGCAACGTCACCATCCGTCATTAGCATTATAATAATTTCAAGCACTCTTGATCGAGTTGATTGAAGGCCAAGATATTACTTGATTCATAAAAGTTTAATTATGCTGATCTAAGAAGACAACCCTTTATATTAGTATTATAATTAATAATAAATTCTTAATAACATTTTTTTAAAAGGCTTAATATTAGCTTGTTTGATAAATATAATTGGGTGCTTTGGTGTAAACAAGTATTTTTCTTCATTTATTTTAGGGTTTTCTTACTGCACTACAGGTTGGGCCTACACCAAGCTGATTTACTTTTGAAAGTCTATTCAATTCAATTCGAATTTATTTAATTCAAAGTTAACCAAGCTTATGTTAGGAGAATTAGTTTGTTTTTAAAACCGTATTAATTTTGACCTTGAGGGAATTTGATTTGATTCAACTCAATTCAAGTTTGATTTGAATCTAACATAAATTTGTGGTTTAGATTCGTAGTTTGAATTAATGATCTGAATCAGTAACTCATTGATAAAATAATATTATTTTGTCAATGAGTAGTAAATTTGAATCATGAATCCGAACAATATATTCAAACCATGAATTTAAACATAACGCAAAGCACAAATCTGTACCATAGATTTAAATCAAACAATTTTTCATTTAAACCAAACTTTAATTACCCTTAATTTTGGTTAAACCAATTCGAGGCTAACCATTTTTCATTTAAGCCAATGAGTATTCGAGTTTAGTTTGATTCAAATCTACCTCTTATACAAATTAATTATATGATTAAGTTGGCTACACAAATATACGATGTTGACATTGGGATCAGTCTTTAAATAACAGGAGCATTATAAAACGATTGCAAGCAAAAGGCATAGCCTAACAACTTGAACCTATTAAAGGCTTTAATGTCTTGGATGTCTTCAAAGTTAGTAACTAAACTCGATTATTTAATTTATTCAAAGAGCACCGATGGCTTTGAATTCCAGGCTTGCGGATGTCACATTCCAACATCAAGATATATATATATACATATAAACTCTTTATAATAAAGCTTCATCTGTTCATCTTTTTGTTCGTTATAAAATTTTTATTAATTTAATTATGGTAATGCATCCATCCATCAATAATTGAGGGTTGGAATTTTATATTATGATGGCTAAATTAATCATATGCTGAGACTCTTTTTGATTTCAATGCCTTTGGTAAACTTTAATCCTTATCTATGGTTAGATTCGAAGCGAACACGTTCGGGCTCATTTTTTAGCTCGCTTCGTTCGCCAGCGAAACGACATAGGTCTCACGCGAAGCGAACGTGAATACGAGTATGTAGGGCGAATATTCGGTTTGAACGAACGTAAACCCTAACCATTTAACAAACGCGAGCCTGAACACGAGCCCTATCCTTATGCCTAATGTTTTCGAAACTGAATTGAACATCGATTCAGCTGATGACACGCTTATCAAAACAAAATTAATAGGTAAAAGTTTTAGGTTTAAGTTCTGGTAATGACTCTGAAAAAAGAAATTAATTTGCTTGTGTGAATTGGATCAAATCAAAACCAACTTTTTAATGAATTCAACTCTTCAATCCCTTTTCAATGTCGTCTAACTTTTAAAACGATTTTTAAGTGACCGAAACCTATTTTCTTTCATAAATAACAGTCCAGTCCAACCGATGGCATTGACCAATCTGCTCCAATTTGATGAAAACCATGCTTGTACCTACCCCATTGACAAACATCAAATTTTTCAATACAATATAGCATTTTGCAACAAGGCATGATATCGTGGAAATCTTGAAAACCACAAAAGTACTTACCCAGAGGTCTCTATTATATGTTGGGCATGCATTCGTATGTGAGAAATTTCTCATGGAAAAAGCCAAACTATTGTGTTAATTACAGTGAACAAAGCAAGGTGGTCTATGATCACATATTAAAAAAGCGTTAAACAGAAAGATATATGGTATTATAGTACTTACAATGGATAAAAATAAGTCAAACAACCTCTCACCCAAGGTTTTTCTAAATAATAAATTTTTATATAAAAATTTAAAAAAAATTTATCGACCAAAATCAATGATTAATCGTTAAATTTAATTAGTCAAAGAGTTATTTTTATCTTTTTAAATAAAAATTAAAAAATAATAAAATTAATTTTATAAAAATAATTAAAATATAAAATAATAACAAAAACTTTTTAAAATTGAAAAAGTAATAAAATTTTAAAAAAATAAACAAAAAATTATGAAAATAAAAAATAAAATAGTTTTAAAAAAAGTCGCTACCACTGATAGTATCGTTGACGAAAGTGATCGTCTTAAACATAGTCAAATGGCATAAAATGACCATTTGATTTGATCGACAGTTAAATTTGACAACTTTGTTAGCTAAGACGGCCATCAAAGATGATAGAAAATTGTCAACTATCTTTAAACTTGTTGTTTATGACCTTCTGACTGTCTCTACCAAATCTTTGGTAACTAAATTTAGCTGTCAATTAAATCAGGTGTCCATTTCCAACCATTTTGTTATATTTATGGCAGTGGTTTTTTTAATTTAATTTATTTTTCATTTTTTTAATTTTTTAAAAATTTTATTATTATTATTATTATTATTTTATTTTATTTTATATTAAAATTTATTTTAATATTTATATTATTTATATTTTTAATATATAGTGTTTTAGTTATTTTATTTAAAATGTTAATAAATTTTAATGAAAATTAATTAATAAATAAATATTTATTTTTTTAATAGTTTTTGAGTGAGAATTTGCCGTTTAAGGTGGGAAAAGGTCGTTCGGCCTTAAAAATATCACAATTGTGATCTCTCCCACAATAGCTGCTACTTGGGATCGGTTGGATCACAATCCAGATCTCTCGTACCAAGGCAGTTAGACATGGTCGTGGGATGATACGCTTTGGCAGGCCTTGCTGGCCTTATTGGCCTTCAACATGGCAACACCTATGACTCTTTTTGTCGTGCTTCTGCGAACTTCAAACGAAATAGTCAGTCTGTTTAATGGATCGATCTGTATTATAACTTAAGGGTACATATATAATTCTCTCTTTCTACTATATAATCTAATCTTTGTCCACATCTCTGACGAATAGACAGACATGAAATAAATCAAAGAATGATTATTAAAATTAACATTTCCGTGTTGATTCATTACAAAAACCACCTTTAAGATTGATAATAAATCCATTCTTGTTATCTGTCTATCTATTCAATTCTATATCCAACTACACACGCACAGATCAGCACTGTGCAAAATTCTAAATGATTTGTCTGCAAAATGCCCAGCAACAAAAACACAATGGTTAGGGTGTTAAAGACGAATGGGTAAGCCATAATTGAGGTAGGTTCTGATCCGTCCATCCCAGCTTGCTGTAACAACCACAAGACCCCACAAATGAGGAGAACTTAAGAGGCTCTGGCAGGCACTTTTCAGAAGCTTCAATTTTGATTTACAAAGAGGTGAAGCCACCTTAGGACTTGCATTTGGAAGTTTCTCCTCAGGCCAAGTAGCAACGCCGCCCTTATTTAGATACTCCAACAGAAACCCACGAGCCTGAGAGAAACAATCGGATGCAGAGTGTGGTGTTTTTTGGTCGGATTCCCCATTAAGATTGTCACGCTTCTGCTCATTTTCACCGCTATTCTGCTGATCATTGCCCTGAAATGACTGGGATGGAAGTGTTCCTGGCGCAGCTTCAATGCCAAACCAGGGTATGGCAATTGATGCATTATGGGACAGGAAACTCTCACAAGACCAGAGGCTCTTTGCTTTGGAAGAAGTTTTGTCCTGGTTCGGATAGTTCCAGATGTAGACATTGGAATCTTCACTGGCTGAAACTACATGCTTCCCATCTGAAGTAAACGTAGCAAATGTCTGGCTTCCAGCAATCCGATAACCTGATGCTGGAAGAGGAGGAAAACTCAAAACAATCAACAAATGAAAACCACGAACCTGCCAAACTAAAAAGATAATATATCCAGCAAGCTGACATTATAAATGTTCACATATGATTCAGCAACTCAGACCTCTTAAAACACACAAGAAGAAACAAATAAATAAAGAATGTAGAAACCCACCCTTGAATTTGCTTATGACATCTGGCCCACAAAGTACTCGAACAAGTGAATCAGATGAGGTGACAATTACTTTGCTTGGATCACTAGGCGAAAACTAGAGAACAAAATAATTGTATATAAGTCTTTTCCCAGATAAATTAGGTAAGCAAAGCCGAAAAAGAAATTGGTAACATGCAAAAATAAAAAGGGAAAACAAACAAAAGGAACTTGTCCACCTGAAAGCCAGTTATCCGCTTGCCTGGTAACTTCTTTTTGCCCTGTAGGCATATTTGAGCATCTTCAAGCAGTTTGTTATCTGTTTTGCAGGAAACATGATAAGTCATATTAAGGCATATACTCTTTATGGCATAAAATTTTCATTGTTCTACATGTTGAGGTTACTACAAATAAATAATGTTTTCTAAATATAAACTATAACATACAGCATCAAATGCCATTGTGTTTATAATTTTTTGAGGTAACATTCTCAAAATATAACTCACATCAGAAAATTCATCTATTCTCAAACAGGATGGATGAGTAACCAGATACTCTCAAGCATAATCAATTTCATCAAAAACAGCCAGATTTTTTGCAATATTGAACACAATGCCATGTGAAATATGTAAATCATCACAACAGTCTGGTTTTTCTTCACAATTTCTCTTTAAATCCAGATTTCCAATGCACTGAACTTATTCTACACTGCAATCTGAATATGCAGAAAATAATAGACATATCAAAATAAGATTTCTTGAAGACCATTTCTAAAATCCAGCCACCAAAAGTACAATCATTCTTGACATAAAATCAATTGTTACAATCTAATTACAACACATTCTTAACCAACTGCATGCTGTATGCTCATCATCATATTTAAAGAAATGGATATAAGCATGTCTTTTATCCAATTGAGAAGCAAAAAACAAATAAAAGACAGTATATTTAACATTACCGCAATTTCTTATTTTCATCTAACAAAGCTATTTCGGTTCACCTGATTTCAAATAACTTGAGGAACTAAAACAATAAAAATTTTAACTTGTAGACATGCTAGACGTCTAGTATTTCTACTGAATGGGCTTTGCAGTATAGGTAAAGATAAAGTTGGTTTTAAGCCAAATCTAGGCATACCTATAATATCATAGAAAATGCAGTTACCATTCATGGTGCCCACAATTCCTCCCTGCCATAATAAAGCAAAGAGATTCTTTAACAATTTTCTATTTTTTTAATTTTCATTCATTGGCAAAAGCTAGAAGCAAGAATCTCATCAAACCTTTCCATCAGGCCGGTAACACAAAGCAGAGACAATTTCTCTTATGTCCGTGTAATCAACAACCTGACAGTGAAGCACTTCCCAGATGCGAACTTTTCCATCAATTGAACCACTAATGAAATAATTATCATCCAGAGGGTTGAATGCAACACAAGTCACTGCACCAATAATGACAATGTTAACAAATCAACCTGAAACGATGAAGGATAAAATTATGAAAACAAACAAAATTATAACCATACAGATTAATTAAACCATCTCTCATATACATTCATATGAGATCAAACAACAAGCTAGAGGCTTACCATAATTGTTATGAGAAAATACTCTCAGACATCTGTCACATCCCACTTGCCATAAACGAACTGTCTTATCAACCGAGGAAGACAGCAAAAACTGCATTGAGTAAAAATGATAAAGTAACATTAGTTTACTACTCCTTTGGAAGCAGATAAAATAAATTTTCCATTAATGTAAATTCCAGAACACACAGCAATTCTATAATGAATGACAGTCTCAAGTAAAACTGATTGTGTCCAGATGTCACTGACCCCATTCCTAGACCATGACAGATCCAAAACCTCACTGCTGTGTCCCCGGAACTCATGTAAAGGTTTTTCCAATATCCTGAAGACCTTGGGTGGTAAAACCACACAAGTTGAGTCAGATGAGCTTCTCAAATTCTTTGTCTTATCTATTTTCTCTGTATCAACATCAAGAGGAGTTATCTGTGAAAGCTGATTGATTGTGAAGTATAGACATGAAGGATCAAGGTCTTCAATGTCAAATCTGTCCAGTCTATCATCCTCAATGACTTTCCATACTCGCACGGTACCATCCTCACCAGCACTAGCCAAGTACTGTCCGTCAAGACTGAACTTCATTGTCAAAATTGACCCCTCATGTGCCACAAATTCTTGTCCAGTATACAGAGAGGATAGTTCCTTCAATCGTTTTTTAAGTGGGTATGCTCGAACTCTTCGCATTCTCGCCCCAGATGTGAGTTCATGATCATTAGGCCATGAAGAAGTAGTCTCACGTCTGTCAGCTAGACATGCCACAGCACCAAATTTTTTTAACCAACCCTCTTTTATTTTCCTTTTACCACCAACCAAATCCTTTGCCTCATCACTTCCTCTACTCAGCAGTCGCTGAACCCAAGGAGATGATGACCCAGAACCAGAAGATCTCTGAAACTCATCAAAACTAACAAATCGACTTGAACCCATTTCTTGTAGTCTGCTAAGTATCTCATCTTGATTTATGTCACCCACCATGAACTGCAATCTGTTATCTGATGTCTTAGTTCCACTTGCAAATTCAACCTCCAAAGTATAGGCAGCACCATTATCCAATGAACCTTGCGCTTCACATAACTCAGAAGAAATGGAAGACTGACTGAAGAAAATCTTATCTTCAAAATCAGGGGTCATCAACACTGCCCCACTATTTTCTGCTATTCGATTGTTATCCGGATGAATGTCATCACGTGATTCATCCGCTGAATCTTCTGCATTTATCAAATGTCGATCTAAACTTAAACCCGTCAATTCTAAAAATTTACTGCGACGCTCATTAACACTTTCTGGGTATCTAGTCCAAAATTCATATTGGGAATAACCTGCTACACTGTTGACCAGTTCAAAGTCCGTAGAACTACAGCCCTCACAACAATGTGAAACACGATCAGACACAGAAGATATCTCTTCATGGGTATCAAAGAATAGATCCTCTTCCTCTTCAGTATAGCCACCCCTCATTTTCTCTGTTGTCAAGTCTCAACCCATTCAATTCAGAATCAAGGAAAGAATATAACCTTCCAGCAAACTCTTGGAAAAAGTTCTAAACTTTCACTGCAATAATAAATTATGATCCTTCTTAGCCAAGAAAAACAACCCAAATTATAAAATCAACAACAACAAATCCATAAAACCAAATACAGATCTTATAACAAAGTATAAAATCCTACAAAAGGGACCAAACAATCAAAAGAAACACTTCTCTGACAATCTAAAATAGAAATTCAACAATCAAAAAGTATAAAATTGATTTAAAATCACAAAAGAAAGAAACACGAAGTAAATAATTTGTAGAACAGATTTGTTTACCAATTCTAGTCAAACCCCACAAAACTTCATTTCCAGTTTTGCAATGAAGTTCAAGTTTCCCTTCGAAAAGGCAAAGAATAACTTAAAACTAAAATTAGAAAACGCATAAAATGCAATATTTAATTCGAACAAAAATGCAAGACTGGAAAGGTCAAAAAACCTCGATTTCAGGGTCAGAACGAAGCGAGCAGAAAAAGAGAGAAGGGTACTTCAAATTTCGAAGTATCTTGCTTTCTCTCGCTGTAAATTAATCACATCTACCGTATAAAGCAAAGTTTCTTGTTTTGTCGATTTGGTCTTCGGTCTCGTCTGGGAATATTGCTCAAGTTTTCTTTACTTTATGGTTACACTGTTTCATTTAAATGCCGCATCAGCCGTTTGACCGACGCTACTCCACCGCACTCATTTTTTTTTTACTGTTTGGACTTCCAAATATCAAGCTGAAAATGAATAGCTAAAACCACCTTCCACCATGATTAATCAAGGTAATTATTTATAACTAAAATTAAAATTAAAATATATAAATTATTATTATTATTATATATAATAAAATCAACGTATATAAATCATTATTATGATATATTTTTGTAATAATAAATTACTTGAAAAATTATTCGATATAAATTATAATCACATTCGATAGAATTTGATTGATTAAAAAATTATCATATTTCATTGATAATAACAAAATATTATTTTAGTTAAATAATTTTAAAAAATTATTGAGTATAAATTAGTGTTAGTTTGACTAAATTAACATGTTCTATGTTAAATATTTGATTTGTGTATTTTCTAAATAATTTATTGTGATTTTTTCATGTTATCAAACTATAAAATTTATTTATTTATTTATTTTTTTCCAATTTTTATCTTATCATTGTGGATATGTTTTTTCTAAAAATTTTTTTATGTTATTTGTTATTGTAATTGAAAATGAGGGAATGGAAATACACGAATATTTTTTCGCTATACGTAGAATGACTATTTCTCTCCAAAACTTTTGATTATTTTTCTTATTCTCTTCTATTAATAAAAATTGTTGCATGGAAATTTAGAGCTTTTAATTTCTTCAACGTTTAGATATTCTCTATTCTTCATAAACACTCTAGGCTCTATTTTGTATGTCTACCATTACAACTCAAACAAAAAAAAAATCACCTTTAAAGTCTAATATCTAGATATCATTTGAAACCATTCGAGCATCTAAATCTAGATCTAAATTTGTCGCATAAAAAATAACAATAACTATGGACATATCAAATACTAAGAATTGTCAACCCTTAATTCTACTCAACCAGTGGGCCTTTCAGTTTAGTTGGAAGAGGCGAAGAATGAAATAAGAGTAAATTAAAAAAAAATTTCGATGTTTGGAAACTTAATAACCAACAACTTAGAGAGTTTGTGGTAGTTAACAAAAAAAAAAATTTGCATTATTAATTAAGGGGGAAATTATTATGTTAATCGAATTTTTTATTGCTTACACATATGTAGCCTAAAAAAAATTACATTTTTAGCAAATTAATATATTAAATACCAGTTTTACCCTCCTTTAGTCTTTTAAGAGTAACATACGAATGCTCAGTATTATCTTCTATGCTAAACACTTGCTAGTTATTGCATTAAACACTTAAACAAACTTGTTGCATCAAATAGTTAATCCAAGTACTAACTTCTTTACATTCCTGACATTATACTTGAAGAGCATCATAGTGTAAGTTGCATGAGTAATTTGCAGAAATAATATGCTTACTTGTAGATTCTAGTTTATTTTACTTTGTTTTAGTTCTATGGTAGTTAGATGAAACTTAATTTATTTCGAAATTGTGTGTTTTCAGTTCATATAAGTCAAATCTATGTTATATGTATGTTCTACGATTTTTTGGGAAAAGGTGAGTTATGATTGGGAAATGTAAACAATATGAGGTAGGTGATAAGTGTTAAGAATTTTTTTATGGGGTGAGAGGTAGGATTTAGCACGGATAAGGGTAAGCATCATGGGTAAGTGATAAGCAACAAATGTAAGTACTAAGCGTTAAGTAAGCGACAAGCAGGAAATCCATTTTTTCTTAAATTGTAGGCAATTTAATAAGGTGTACCAATAGTAATAGTTAGTAAAATATGGATATGTAATTGTAACACTCACTGTTATATATTACTATTTATTACTAGTAATACTATTTAGTATTAATATTTTATTATTTATCTTTAATATATAATAGGAGTCCCACAGAAAACTACTGCCACTGAAAGTCACGTATTATGCGGAAGCTTTAACAAAATAAATATGAAGGTAAGCTAAAACCCGATATACAATATTCTATAAGAAAACTCATATAATATATACTATTTAATAATATCTAAAATATACATGATATTGTACACCATATACATGAGCAATATAAAGCATGTGAACCAACATATTATCTACTAAAAACTAAATATATACGTACATATATGCGCAAAACTAAAAACTTAGATATAGGCCCGTTTGAGTTGTATCTCACTCTACAGTTATTTCATACTCTAGCTTAACTCTCCAAAACATCAACCTGTAAAAAAAAAAAACTGGAGAGGATGAGTAACGAATCACTCAGTAAGTAATTCTTATCTCTACCTTCAAGTAGGTTTTTTATTCTATACTATCTTATTCTCTTAACTATTCACAATACTTTATGTTCTCTTTCTTATCTTACTTTCTAACTAAAAACATTTCTAGACTCTTTATCTTGCTCATCATATTTCTTAACTAATGTCTTTCTAATTACTTTTCCTTGACTTATCATGTTTTTAGATTAATAGACACTGCTTAGTTTATTTCTGGCCTTTAGGGATTTCAATTATGTACTTCTTTTGTGACCTACTACAAAAATATGACTCTTCTTACTTATTTTCATTTATGATCTATCTCATTTCTAATTTTCTTTGCTTATCTAATGAACCTAACTTAGTTTATTACTAATTTGATAGATTTATCCTTCTCTAGTTTATCTTACTATTCAAATTATGTCTCATGTCATGTCATAAGTATGTATATAGGTATACGTATATAACACGATATGAAAAAGGACTAGGTTGATATAACTTAAGACATACAACTCTCTTTTTGAATTCATTAGCTTTTCATTTCTTAACTTAGTATCTAGGTTCTTTGATATAAAATATTTTGTATGTTTAATATGTATAAGCGGTAAAAATTTTGATTGATATAATTAATTTCTCTTATTAAGGTCTAAGTTTGATAAAGGAGAAATGCAAGAACAAGAATATAATATTTTAGTTTCAAACTGTATCTCTTTTTCATTGTAGTAACAACTAAAAAAGATCCCAAATTCATGCATACCCTAACTTCTAATTCGTCATGCAATTGGTTGTATAGTGAAAGAATAAAGGGAAGCAAAAGGAAGAGAAAAAATAGCAGAGGAGAAAGGACTAAGGAAAAGAAATTAAAATAGAAGTGGGAAGGAGAAGAAAAAAAAACAAAGTGTACGATAGGAGCAATATGGTATTTTAATTCTCTACACTTATGTCTGGGTCATCCTCCATTTACAATGTTAGATTATTAGTGATAAATGTGATTTATGCATTCAAGAGAAAGCCAAAGGTTTTAAGGTCAAAATTTAGATGGGAAAATATTGATCACTTATAGTTAAAATCACTTTATACTTAACCTTTTAGCATTATTTTCACTTTCATTTTGGGTAAAACAACTATGTCCCACCCAAGATTTGATGAAACAATAATCTCTTATCTTAAATTTGAAAAGTCTATTTGCCCACCTGTCATCCATTTCTTTTAAATAAACATTGTTACGTGGAAGGACAAAAAGATTATTTTTCCTTTTTCTTCTTCCTTTCTTGTGCTCTTTTTCTTTTTTCTTCCGCCTCTGTTATTCAAAACCATGTCTCTCTTCGTTTATTGTTCTAAAGGAGTGTACATGTAACATCTCGAGGTTAGAATAGTCTTTCTAGGCCTTGAATTAGGGTTATAAGAGAGATTTCTCAGTTAGAAATCAGTTTCAATGAGTTAGGAGGGTAAAATGACCTTTTTGTTGGCTTTGTATACAGCTTGTGAAAGGAGCAAGACCATGCGTCTTTGGACATACACCCGTGCGTTCCTTTCTCTTCATGCACACCAGTACATTTAGCTATGTATGCTCGTGCATGCCTGCTGGTATATAAAGTCAGATTTTTTCCTCTGCCAGTTTCAGTCAGTTTCTTATCCATTTTCCCTTCTCTTTCTCTTCAGCTGACCCTAATCAATTGAGAGAGAGATTAGCCAATTTTTAGCAGTCAATCCAGTCAAGATTCAGCCAGAGATAGAGAAATTGAAGTCATTAGTAGCTCTAGGTAAGTATCTTCTTACCTTTTTCCTGTTTCCAGAGTTTATGTTTCCTTGGTTGGGTTGATTCAGTTATAAAAGTATGTTTCTAGTTTAATAGCATGTTCATGTGATATTAATGATGATAGAGGTGAGAAATTTGGAGGTAGAAGCATGTTTAGTTTCCTTAATATATATATGTGTGTGTTTAAGGGTTTAGAAAGATTTTAGTATGATTTGACTGAAAATGATGGGAAAAATATGTTAATAGTAGTATATGTTGCATGTTTGTACGTTATAGTATGTTTGATTGAAGTTTGATGAGATTTGGGTTGATTTTTAAGAGTGATCTTACGTGTTTCGGCCATGAGTGTCAAAAAAGAGCAAGATGCACACCTGTGCATGCGTGTATGCACACCCTACATTCTAGGTTTTGGTAGGGTCACGGTCGTGTATGCAAGCCATGCACGACTAGATTTTAGTAGGGTCACGATCGTATGCCTGCGAGTCACAACCGTGCATTAGCAAAATTCAAGAATAAGTAGAGAATTTCTAGAACCTAGCACGATTGAGCTACACGACTGGCACACGACTCGTGCACCTTTATCCACGTCTGTGCATCCGATAGTACATGCCCGTGCGCCTAGTAAAAATGAGAAACTTTCTTTCTATTTAGCAGAATTTCAGTATTAAAGGAACATATCACATATTTTAAGTAATATGAGAGAAAAAATTTCAGATTATGAATCAGAATAAGTCTAAAGAAGAAAGAGATACAGAAAATTATATGAGAACCCCCAAAGTCACACTTTCACCGTATTAATTGGGAAAATTTTAATAGTAATGTTGAAACAACTTGAATAGCAAAATATGATCAAAAAACAGATGAAAACAGGAAAACAATGACAGATACAATAAATGTATACATATACAGAAAATGGAAATCGAAACAGTATAGAAATAAACAAAAGCAGAACTAGCAATAGGTATGAAATATACAATAAAGGGGACTGACAGATACAATGACAGAATATAACATAACCTAGAAAAGTTACACGGAACTTATTAATAAGCTTAATAAGTTACAGAAACAATATAACATTGAGTATACGCAGAACAGAACTATAACAGATGTACATCTGCATAGAAAGTAATCGGAAGAAAAGAAATGATAATTATCATGCATGATATGCATTACATGACATGACATGTCATACAGTATTTTTAGAAAAAGGATCCAAAGATCTAATTACATGTTTTCAGTGAAAAAACAAGATGATTCGAATATCGATTTCAGGGGTGAATATGAGGGAGTACCTATGAGTTTCAGCACATCTATATGAGAACCAGCATCAAGGTCTATATGACCATACTAGCCACTATGTATCGGTACATGTTGGTGTGCTCAGTTAGCAACTTAGGATGATATGATCAATATATAGTATGATGCGCTCAGTTTCAGTTATCAGATCAACTTTCTGTTCAAATTCAGTGGCAGCTCATGTGTAAACAGTTTCTAGCATATGTTTGCATAGGAAACTCACATGGCCAGGGTGTCGAATCCCTGTATTCATCAGTCTGCATAGCACAGCTTTCAGATATGATTTTTAAATATCGTTTTCAGTATTTCAGTAGCTTTTATATCAATTTTTTAGTTACTTTAGGATCTTCGAATCTAACAATAGTATTTCAGTAAACAATTTTCAAACACATGATTTCTACAAACAGGCCAAGACCTAGACATGATTTCAGCATATTTCATGACATGTCATTTCCACATGACATACACAGTAAAACATGATTCATTTTATGATTAATCAGTGAGAAACAATAAATCAATAAACATTCAAAATACATAAGAATCATATGACAATACATGACAGAAGAATAAGCAGAATAGAGAAATTATCAGATAATCTGATAACCAGCAATACAGACAGAATATGAAATACTAAAAAGAAAAGCCTGCGTAGAATATTATATATATGTAATAGAATGAAAAGGTTTACAGAATAAACCTATGACAGAACAATAAAAGAGAAAAGATAATGAATATCAGAAAGAAAGCTTAATGAGTCAAGTTAGACCGCTCAAGATTTCTTTTTATACTGGGTTGTTTATATATACTCATATACATATTTACGACACAACATAAGGCAGTATCCGAAAGTAAGTTAACTAAAAAAAATATTCTATCAGATCATAATGAACTCAGTTGAGGTTATCAGACAAATAGTCAGACTAGCTATAGGCAAAGTCTATTAAGATAGCAATCAAAATGGCAATGAAATAGAAACAGCTTAATAAAACATTAAAGAAAGAAAACAGAGATTAAAATAAGAGAATAAGCTATTAGGCTATCAGAGAACTTAGTTAAGTTCATCAGCTTAGTAGCTAACTAAAGATGCATCAGCTTAGTGCCTACCCGAGGGTAGAAGTAGGAGATGCTTACTGAGTGACTTGTCACTCATTCCCCTCAGTTTTCTTTCCTACAGGTTGATGTTTCGAGGAGCTGAGCGTGGAGAGCGAGGTGGCTGGAGAGTGGGATACAGCTCAAGCAGGTTCTCACCTGATTCTTTCAGTTATACATATGTATGTATATACGTATCTAGATTTCAGTAGATAACATGTTGGCTCGCAAGTTTATGTTACTCATGCATATGGGATGTACAATATCAATTATATTTTCAGATACTACTTATTCGTAATAAAATATAAGTTTTATTCAGGATATTGTACAGTGGGTTTTAACATTCCAGCACACTTATTTTATAAACTTTCGCATTGCATATATGTCAGTATAGCTTTTATGTAGGGTTTCCTGTTAGATATGACTGATAATAATTTTCAAGTAGCCAGAAAACAAAATAATATAACATAGTTTCTTATATAATAAATAAATACTAGTAGCACGGTGACATCTAGTAGGGGGTCTTACAGTACAACCTTATTAAAGGAGTTGAGGGCCAATTAGTAGAATTTTTTCATTTATTCTGAGAGGAAACCGCAAAAACTTCTCATTTCTATCATTTTCCCTCTTATGTTGGAAAGGTTTCCACCAGTGAAGTCCTTTATCTAAAGTTATGTCTCTTGCTTCCAGTGTGCTACCAAGCATCATAATATAATGTTATAAAAGATTAACCCAAACTAAACGCCCCCTCTATATTATTTGTCACATCACATTAGTAATAGAATATTATCATAATCTTTTATTAATCTTAAAAACCAAATAATGTGATGCCACTAATAAAAAGAAAAAAAATAGGCTAACAGGGTGATCAAACGTGTAAAATTGAACCAATTTTATTATTACTTTAGGTAGCTAGTCTATATAGACCTGTTTCATGGGATTAAAGCCCATATGTATTTCTTATGTTTAGTTTTTACATTCCATAGGCTCTTGTCCATTGTTTTTTTTAGTGGGACTATTTTCTTTATTTGTTATGCAATTTACAATTAGGAATTGGTTTTTGCCACTTTGTCCTCTATATAAGGCTAATGGTGTTGTGAATTTTTTTTTTTTTTTTTTTTTTGTGATGAATTAGAAAATGAAAACATTTGCCTTCTAGTTGTTCTCTTTTCGCATTTTTCCTTGTTATTTTGTTTATATTATTTTGTTTAACCAATATTTTGGTTCTTTCAAATTTGTTTCAGAGCTTTTAGGGGTCCTGGAAAAATCTTAAAGCATGTTAGGTTCTTATCTCTAATGGCAAAAATTAACCGAAGATGTGCTATTTGTAGATAAAGGAATTTTTAAAATGTGCTGGAGTTTGGCATGTTATAAGGAATATGTTTGAAACAATTGTAGAGGGAAAAAAGTTAACCATTGTTGAATGTAAAGAACTGGAGAAAAATCAAACCCATGATCAACAAGCTTGTTGTTATGTTATTAGCAAAGTGGATTTAGATGTTTGTAGCAAATTTATATCTATGAAGACAGTGAAAGAGGTATGGACAATATTAGTAAATTCCAATCAAGGCAATGATAATGTGAGAAACATTAAATTGTAGAAATTAAGAAGGCTATTTGAGTTGGCTCAAATGAAGCCAACAGAAGGTGTTGAAGAATTTTTTGCAAGAATCAATAACATCATTAATGTTATGTATACTAAAGATGAAGAGTTGAAAGATGTTCAAGTTGTGGAAAAAATACTATAGTCCTTGAGTCTTAAGTGTCATAACAAGAAGACAATGTTGAGGATATCAACACATTATAAATTGATAACTTAAAAGGCTATTGGGAGACATATGAGACGTCCCTAAATGTAACATCCCAAAAATTTGGAAAAAGGTGTTCAAGTCATTTTCATGGCCTTAGTTTGCTTTTCAGGCTT
Organism: Anacardium occidentale; assembly: GCA_026122585.1. Taxonomy (NCBI): domain Eukaryota; kingdom Viridiplantae; phylum Streptophyta; class Magnoliopsida; order Sapindales; family Anacardiaceae; genus Anacardium; species Anacardium occidentale. Next base: position 98,222 of record JAJEJH010000289.1, read on the forward strand.
TCAAATGGGTTTGGAAGGCTAAAAATTTTTTATCAGAGGCTTTTAACAGGTACACACGTGTCTAGATTTTATTGGGCCATGTGTCAAGGACTAAAAAGTAGAATTTTTGGTTATATGGTCAGGTGCATGCTTGTGCATCCTAGTTTCACGCTTATGCATGTTGAGTTGGCTACCCATGTATATAGAGTGGTTTGTTTTGATTCGGGACTTCACTGTTTTTTTGAGACTTGAAAGTGTCATGACAGGATCCCTAAAGGGGGTTTACCATAGCTAGAGGTCATTTGGTCATTGGAAATTGAAGGTGCTAAGTCAATTGGCTAAGCTAAGCAAAGGTAAGCAAAATTTTCTTTTCCTCAAGTTTAACCCATGTTTGATTGTTGACATGAGTTTCCAATTTATTAAATGATAAATTGTAATTATATGATGACTCTTGATGAATAAATGTTAATCTATGATGATTTAAGATGTTGATTGTTGAAATTATGAAAAAATGGAATGAAATTCATGTTCTTACTATGGTTAATGAATGGGCAGTGTTTAGGCCAAGTTTTGGTTGAATCTTAAGAAGTTTAAAGTTAATTTTTGAGCTAGATATAAACTTTGACATGAGAAGGTCATTTTTATTGAGTCTAGATCGAAAAAGGAGCAAGATTCTAGCATGTATAAGAGAGTCAAAGTCAGTCAAGTGAAGCAAAGGTGACGCACGATTGTGACCGTGCATGTCTAGCAAAAAAGAAAAAAAATTTTGACTTATTTTGAAAGAAAAATATGTTAATTGCAATGTGTATTTAATAATCTCTATAAATTATTAGCCAGCCATTAACATCGTGAATATTATATGTAAGGACTAGCAAATACGTGAATGAAATATAATATGGTGGCTAGTAATTATTTAACTTAAATTGGCTGTAAAATCCCTTATGATAGCCATGAATTTTAAGTAAACAGGTGTAGCAAAACCTTACATGTGATTTTTTCAGTATTTATGTAAGTTGCAATGAATTATGCATGACATGTGAATGTTAGCTTGTTAAAAGATTAAGTGAGCTTATGCAAATTTGAAGGAAATATGATTTGGTGTTATATGATTTCCAGAAAAGGGAAAGATGAATGCATATGCTCTAGAGAAGAAAACTCCCTTGTAACAACATGAATCCTTGTCTTTAATAGTTTATAAATTTGTTTGAAGTATGACATGTTTTACTAGTATTGATGTAGGACAAGAGTATGAAAGTATGCGTGTGATGCTTATGATTTTGGTAAAGAAAGGAGTAAGCATAAAATGAGGGAGTAATAACCACATATAAGATCGTGATTTGCACCTCAAGTAAGTATTTTTTATAGGTTTATGATATTAAGGGCTATTTTAATATAAATCAATTAGAACTAAGAAATGTTAATTATAATATGTTAAGTACATACAATGGCAAGTACTCTTGAGAGACAATTGAGATTTATGCTTCTCATGGTTTATGTATTTAAGATTTGTGTTTTACAAGACTTATTCAAATGAAATGTACTTTCATATGATTTATACGCTTGAGATATATACTTGAATATATTTAGCCTTCATGAGTTTCAAGCTAGATTTTAAAGAGAAGTGTTTTATGTCTTAAGTATAAAAGTTACAAATGCTTTTGAAAAAAAAGTGAGACTTATAACTTATATGATTTATTTAGTTAGCTTTATGGGTTTCAAGTTATCTATTAACAAGAAATGCTTTATGTTTTACATAATGTAATCAAATGCTTGTTACAACTTGTTAATTATATCAACTTGTAACATCTCAAGATTAAAATGATCTTCTTTAGCCTTTGATCGAGATTAAAAGAGAGAGTTCTTCAATCAGAGTTAGATCCAGAGGAGTTAGGAGGGTAAAATAGTCTTTTTGGAGGCTTTGTATGGCTGGTGCATATAGAGCATGATTGTGCACCTCAGTGGCATATGACCGTGTATTTTAAAGCAAGAGGTCGTGTTTTTAGCTAGTTTCCTTAGTTCTTTCTCCATTTTCTCTTCAGCTAACCCTAATCAAATTTTCCAAGGAGATTTAGCTAGTTTCTAGTAGTTAATCTAGCTATGATTCAATCAAATTAGCAGTTCTAAGTAAGTATTTCATTATCTTTTTCCTGTTTTCTTAGCATGTCAATTCTTAAATGAGTCTAGTTAGTGATTTTGCATGTTTTCAGTTTAGTAAGCATGATATTTAAATAATGATGATGAGGTAAAAGATAAATTTTGAGTTAGAAGCATGCTTAGAACATTTGTATGAGCATATGTGTGTTTATCCATTTAGAAGCATGTTTAGCTGAGATTAAGAGTTATAAGATGATGAAAGTCGTGATAGAAGCTTGTGGTTGCATGTATGTGTGTTAGAATAAGCTTATTTGAAGAGAGATTGAGATTGGTTTGAGTTTGGGCATGGCTCTACAAGTTTTAAAGATGGAAATTACAGAAGCACACATACCTATGTGTCTGTGTTTCTTTGCATGGTCATGGTTGTGTAGAGCATGCATGATTAAGGCCAGTGTGTTAATGCCTTCAAGCATACAACCATGCAAATAAGGGTCACAATTGTGTGTGTTTTCCCAATTGCCCATGGTTGTGTTTTGTGGAAACTATAACTGTGTAAAAGCCCGTATATGTAAGGACACAATCATGTGTAGTGTACACATGACCGTGTGTTCTAAAACACACCCCCATGCAATAAGCCAAAATTAAGTAGAAACATTCCAAAAGCTTGCATGACCACACGTACATCCGTGTACTAAGAGAAAATTTTAGAACAGTAAAGTAAAAGCAGAAAATAGAAAACAAAGAGAAAGAAAAAATTATTTTTCTAGAATCACACCTTCAGTCTCATAGAAGTATAAGCAACCCCACAAGAGCTCGAAAACAACATAGGTAATCAATAAATTATAATCAAGAAATAGAATGGAAACAAGAAATAGTAACAAAAACTATTATATAAATATTTAGAACAGAAAACTAACAGAAACATAACAAAATACAGAATAACTCACGCAAAACTTATTAATAAGATTAATAAGTTACAAAAACAGAACCACAGTAAGAAATACACATAATAAAACTATAACAAATGTACAGTTACACAAAATGTAATCAAAGAAAGACAAATAATAAGATTACATGCATGATATATATTACATGACATTATGGCCAGATTCAAACAGAATATATTTAAATTCATTTTGAGTTTGGCCCGAACTAGTCAAACCTGAACTCGAATCCGAACTCAAATTATAATTTTAAAAATCAACGAATACTAACCTAAACACAAACACGAATCCGAACTTAAATTAAAATTTTTTTAATTACGTTTTTTTAATTATTTGTATTAATTATAATTTTTAATAAAATATAAGTACGAAATTTAACGAACTGAATACAAATACAAATATGAGCTGAACACAAAATGAGTTATACGAACCGAACATAAATCTGAACTTTATTATAAAAAATTTGACCAACACGAACCCAAACTGTATAAAACGAGCCTGAACATGAACATATGCATGTTTGCATTTGATTCAATTCGAATCCAACCCTACATAACATGACATGCCAAAGTAGTGCTTTTAAAAAAGGGATTAAGTGATCCATTTATATCAATTTTTTAGCATAAAGCTCAACATCCACGTTAGTTATTAAGTGTAAATACGAGAAGACATATATGAGATTTTAGCTTTGTGACTATGGTCAAATTGATTAGATTTCAATTTATTAGTCTGAGGACTAATATGGTAAGATATTTCAACTTATTGACACTTCACTAATATGGTTCAGCCCACATGGTCAAGTTATTGAATCTTTGTTTTCATCAGCTTGATCAACACAACAAGTATCTTTAGATACATAGAGATTTCAGAAATATTTTTCATTCAGTTTTTTAGGATCTCTAGATCCCAACAGTAGTATTTGTAAAAAATATTTTCAATAAACAAGTCCAAGAACAAATAACATGATTTCAACATGTTTCATACCATAACACAGTCAGCATGACATGAAACAGTATTTAAATAGTAAGATAAGAAATAGTTAAGAAAAGAATATAAGGGTATATAATAACATGATATACATCATTTGAGCAGAAATATAAAAGAATTCAACTAAAGTATAAGAGAACTTAAGAGTACTCTAGGTTTTAAAAGCTACTAAAAAAAAAAAAAAAACAAGATAATAAATATCAGAAAGGGAATTCAGTCAATTAGTCTTAGTATTCAGTTAAGATATATTTTCATGTCAAATCGTATACGTATACCCACATACATAATTATGATAAGGTATGAAGCAAAGCTTAAGCAGTGAGTTTAAATAGTAAGATAAGCTAGAGTAGAAGAAGTTATTAGGCTAATCAAGAATTTAGTTAAATTCATCAGTATAGCAGCTAGTCAGTAATAGATCAAATTAGAGTCTACCTGATGGTAGAGATAGAAGATGTTTTTTGAGTGATTTGTCACTTATCCCCCTCGGTTTTCTTTCTTGCAGGTCAGTATTTTGGGGAGCTAAGCTTAGAGCATGAGATGGTTGGAGAGTGGGATACGGCTCAAGCGAGTTTTCACTCGAGTTTTCAATTTATATATGTATTTAGTTTTTATAGATAACATATTGGTTCGCATGCTTTGCATTGCTCATGCATATGAAATGTCCAATATCAATTATATTTTTAGATATAGATATTAATATAAGTAATAAATCATGAGTTTTATTCAGGATACTATATAGTAGGTTTTAGTTTACCATCACATATTTTATTAAAACAGTTTTCGCATACAGTGTTTTTAGATGAGTAATCAGAGTGGAATCTAATGTTATATATTAAAGAGGTATTTTAACTAAAAGAAAAAATATTAATCTACAGTAATATATAGCAACGGGTCTCACACAACTCATAAAGTTAAAAGTAGTTAACAAAAATAAAATTGTATTGTTAATTATATTAAGGTCCAAATTCACATAAGGGGAAAACACAAGAACGGAAATATAAGATTTAGTTTCAAATTTTATCTCTTTGCCATTATATTAGCAACCAAAAAAGACCTTAAATTCATACATACCCTAACTTCTAGTTCATCATGCAACTGGTTGCATGAAAGAAAAAAGAAAAGTCACAAGGAGAGAAAATATGATGAAAGTGAGAAGACAAAGGAGAAGAAGAAAAAAACATGGAAAGGAGAAAAAAAAAATATAACAGGGGGCAATTTGATAATTTAATCCTCCACACTTATGTCATAGTCTTTTCTGATTAACAGTGTTAGATTATGAGTGGAAAATGAGATTTATGCATTTGAGAGGCGGAAAAGGGTTTTTTAAAGTCAAATCTTGGATGGGAAAATATTGATCACTCATAGTTAAAATCATTTTATATTCAACTTCTTTCTATTATTTTCACTTTCATTTTAGTCCAAATAACTATTTCCTAACTGAACATTGACGAAACAACTATCTCTCATATCCATTTATTCACCTATCATCTATTTCTGTTAATAAAAAACCTTTACATAGGAAGATAAGAAGGTTATTTTTCCTTTTATTTCTTCTTCCTTTCTTCTGTTCTTTACCTTTTCTTTTCTTTCACCTTCTTTATTCAAAACTATTTCTCTCTTCCTTTATTATTCCTGAGGAGTACGCAACCCCAACGAAGGAGTGGAGGGCCAAAATCTAATAGGAATATACTCTTTTATTCAGAGGGGGAAACCATAAAACTCCTCATTTCTATCATCTGCCCTCGTGTCGTAATGGTTTAATTTCCACCAATGAAGTCCTTTGGCTAAGGTCATGTCCCTTGCTTCAAGTGTGTTGCCAAGCATCGTCCCAACGATCATTGCAACAGTTAAAGATGATGAGAAAATCGTGTTCCATATGTCATTAAACTGCGAAAGCCATAAACTATATGTATGATAACGCCACCAAATTATTCCCACCTTATTACTACCTCAAAATCAATGTCATTGACTTCGGTAACTTCAATCAATTTCTTGTCGAAATGCTCATCTCTCGAGGCCACACCATCCTCGCTCACTCTCAATCCAACCATTCCCAAACCGCCAAAAAACTCAACTTCTCTTTCTTTCAGAACCCATTTGACCTTAATGAAGAACAACCATTATTACTTGTTTTTTACCTTGTACCTTACCTATACAACACTTAAAGCATAACACATTGTTCCTAGACTTATAGTTCCAAAGGAGTGCACAACCTTGACGAAAGTGTTAGAATTTTATAGGATTCAAAATTTTAATAATTATATAGAAAGGTTGAAGTGGTCTTTATATATTTATAAAGAGTAAAATCGTTATTAAAGTAGTTAATAAAAAATTGCATTTCTTTGCAGTTGATGGACGCGCAAGTTCACCTGCAGAAAATAAATGCAACTATGGTTCTCAAATTCTACTGAAAACACACTTATCCTATCAAAGGTTTCAATCCATAATTTGAAAGCACCGGATTTCAATTTTTAAGAAGAAAACTTGTTTGGAGAAAAACTATTACAGTTGACTTACAGATTTCAGTCTACATCTATAGCAAGGGGTACACTTCTATGTTTATAGAAATTGTCTTTGTTATCATTTAGGATAACATATAGGATATGATTTACGAAAGGAGCAAATAACAAAGAGACTTACGTTATTGGAAGAGATATCTGGTTCAAAAAAAATAAAAAAAGACCGAAAGCAAAAGAGGCAATGTGAAAATGACCTACACGTCCTTCTACGTATCAGTTTTCATTTACGGAAGTGGGTATCAAGTGGAAATCATTATTTATCAACGTTGCGGTGGGAAACATGCATTCAGCCTTCATTTTATTTATTGCTGTTTGAGCAGGTTTTATGATGCTTTGAGTCCAAGTTACCCTCTCACAAGTCACAACTCCACGAATTTGATAGTGAACATGGTAGGTCATACAGGTCAAGCAAGCTTCATCTCTTCCTAAATAAATGGAGGTCAAGTATGGCAGCAAATAAATATTCTGAGAGAATGTAGGACCAATGCTCTTTCCATAAATGAGAATAAATTTCAAACTGTCAAGAAGTTTCCACGTTTCGAAAGGGTCAAACTTTGTGCACCAAATATTTAGCCGCTGAAAAACTATTCTCTTCGTCAAAGATAAATAATTAGTTCCTGTTGTTAAATTTGTCCAGAACGAAAGCTCTACTTGTATAAAATAACAAGACTGAAAGAATCAATTACCCAATTTATTTTCTTGTCTTTTTCAGCTTTTCAGAGACAAGAACTCAATCTACAACGACCCTTGCTTTGTCCCCCACCAAAAGAGTACCACAAAAAAATGTATCCAACAAATACTTTACCCCCCCCAGATGTTTGCTTCAGAGTTCATTGTTCAGCACAGATCACAGTACAGTTGGTCGATTGACTCATCTCAAAATTGATGAATTAAAATTTGAATTCAACTTGTTTATGAAAATGAGTCTCATCTTAATATTCGAAATCAGTTTGACTCGAGGTTTGCTCAATAGGTTGGCAACCGACCAGCCATGTTTATATTATAAATCTTTATGTTATGATTGACTTTTGACTGAAATAGTACGAAAGAAAATGAGGTATGATTGATGAGCAAACTAAACCAATCTTGAGCTGAATCGTCGAGTTAAAGCTCTAATTTAAAATCAATTCATTCGAATAGAAGAATGAATTTTACCCTACCATTTCCATCCCTAATGGTGGCTTCTTTCATTGTAAAAAGGCTGTAAGAATCTGCCGAAAGGCCCAAGGCGCCATTGATAAACACAGCAGGCCCATAACAACAAAAATGGACCCAAATTCAAACTAATATGGGCCTCTCTACATTCTTCTCCTGGTCACCACTTACCCTTGCGTTTGAAAAGTTATGCGAAAAGGATCTTAATTGTATAAATTATATTAATATATCCCTATTTGAAACATGCATGCACATAATACTTCCATGGAAATGTTCCACCAGAGGACCAATATTAAACTTTCATAGTAATGATTAATGCATGAAAAACCCCTAATTGATAATAATGAAGAAGGTTATTAATATGGGCTTTGAATTGGGGTACAAAATCTCCACATTTGGTAAGATTATGGGCTCATTTCTTCCTCACATTTTTATTTCAATGACCATCCGATAGGGCACCAACAGTGTTCCAGTGGTTAGAATTGTGAATTGAGCCTACTAAATTAGACATGACTTGTTCAAGTCAATGCCCATAAAAAAATTTCAAATCCTGGCTTTAGACCTACCTGTTCAAGCGTTAAATTTTCTATTCAAATTCGGTTCATTAATGTTTTTCAAGCTTGTTTCGGGTTTGTTATATAATTTTAAAAGCTTGTTAAAAGCTCTTTACAATTCTCTATAAGTTTGAAATCCTAATGAACACTTCTCTTTCTATTATAAATTTGTGTATCTATCAGACTTTATTCAAATTTGAATTCGATAACTTAATAAATAAATTTTTTTTGTCTAAATCCATCCAAAACCCAAATTTTATTTGATTCAAAACTGAGGTTTTTGAGTTGAATGATCAGGCCTCAAACTTACCCCAACCCAATTGACAATCACTTTGATGGCCAATGAATGCAATTTTGGTTTAGCTTACAAAACCAACAATGCTCATAAAATTTTAACAATAGTGACTCCTTTTCATTGAGAGATGGGGATGCTCACTAGGATTGGATTCCATTCAGGCTAAATCCGAATAAGGTTCATCCCAATATCAATTCAGATCAAAAGAACTTGTTCAAGGTTGATGAGTTTAAGCTCAAAACTCATCTTGAAAATAATTAAACATTATATTCAATATGAACTAACTAAAACTTAAATATTCAGATTTAATTTAAACTCAATTTATTCAATTCGAATCTTGAACAACTCTAATAGAATCCGAGCTTAATATTCACAATGCCAAACACACATCACAAACTTATAATTCTTAGCAGCTTCTCATCAAATATTTACTTATAAAACTTAGGACTTCAAGTCAAGAATCACTTCCAAATTCAAAAGATTCTTCGGCTTAGACATTAGGCGCTGTTTGGGGAATAACACATAAAGTGCTTCTCAATTCTTAATTGTTTTGTGGTCCTTGCTCCTTTCCTTAAGGCGACCGCCCTTGCCTACTGCATCAATCGTACCACTTTTTAAAGCCGCGTTTGGCTCACTACTATTAGTGCAGTCCGCTTGTTTTTCTCCTTTAGATTCTTATACAAGGAATTAAAACCACTTTAGTCCCTGATGTTTAGTCTCTATCAATTAGGTCCCCTAGACTTTGAAAATGATTCTTGGGTCCTTGTTATTTGGAGAATATTTTGTAAAAGTCTAAAAAAATACTCTTTGGGTCTGTTTGGTTGGACTTATTTAATAAATTTAATTTACCTCCACTCGAATAAATTGTATCAACCATTTTTTTTTTTAAATTTCGGCAAAATTATCATTTAATAATCATTTATTTATTTATAATTTATTAATTTTCAATGATATTAAGATAAGATAAGATTAATCAGTTATCTATTCAGAATCGAACCGTGTGACTTTCCAATTTAATGTCCCAAGAACCTAAGATAAATATCAAATAATTTAAGATCAACAGTCAACGTTCCTTGATGGCCCACGTCACTGGTAGTTGTAAAAGAAATTTATTGAAAATTATATTTTAGCTCCTCTCGTTGACCTTTGCTGGACGACATCTAACTCATCAGAGATTTAGTGGGTCCCTTTAAAATCTGCCGCACCAAGAAATCAGACGGAATCAACGGTTGTAATAGCCCAATCACTTGATTTACTGATTAATTTAATTAATTATAGTTTTTCACCACATGATTGGGAATAGAAAAGAGATGAGTATGATCCAGTCATTAAAATATAATTTATGAAGCTGACGTGGAATCCACTAGCACATGCGGTCTACGTCAAGGGGAAGCTAATCACGTGATATCATGCAGTGGAAGGTTGGTAAATTTAAGATCAGACGGTTGTGATTAGATTCCTTACTTGGTTGGGTAGGAAAGGAATTGATTGGGCATGCGCATGAAACGGGTGGGGTCCCACTAGACCACCACCAGCTGCAGCACCGCCCACTCCACACGCTGCCTTCGCTTTTTCGGAGAAATTCAGTTCATGTCTCTAACTTTCGTTAACCTGGCAATTTGGTGGTCCCTATCCCACATCTGACGGCCTCCGTCCGCCGCCATTCTCCATTACGGAAGACGAAGCTACTCCCTCCGATTACCAGAAGTGCTTTTGCGAAGAGCGCTTCCGAGGAACTCAGAGTTACGTGCGTGTATGCATGCATGGATGATGAGTTTAAAGAATTGTTAGTGGAGTTCGATCATGCTCGGGTTTGGAAAAGGGTTAAATTGAATAAAAATAGAATAAAGGAGAATTCACTCAAAAAAAAAAAAGAAATTTTAAAGAAAATTAATATAAAAATTTGTACAGTTAAAATATTTTTTAATTTAATTTTGATTTAAATGAAAAATAGTTTGATTTAAATTAGTGATATATTAATAAAATAATATTATTTTAATAATGATTTAATATAATTAAATCAAATCATAAATTAAATTTGAAAAAAATGAACTATTTATTTAATTTGTAAGTTAAATTGAATTTAGCTTAACAACCGATGTAACCCTTTTTATTAAAGTTTGATTTGTGTTTAAATTAAATGAATTTAAGTTAAATTAAGTTAAGTTAAATTGATTTGTTATAAAAGTAAAAAAATTTTCAAGTCAAAATCGGAGCAGTTGACTTCTCTCGAGTCTCTGTTTTGATCAGGGCAGCGTGAAGAATCCACGTGTGCATGTTAAAATGAGAGTGGATTTAGTGAAGGTGGGAGTACGATTAGGTAAGATGAAGACGAAGCAGAGGGGTACGAGAAAAAACGAAATGATAACAGTTTGTTCAAAAAGAAAGCCTACGTGGGCCTACAATCAGAGTCATGATTACAAGCTGGGCCAATCACTGCCGTTTAATCATTTAGGTTGCAGATGTGACCGCACAAAAATTGGCACACCGGAACAGGCAAACCATTCGAGTCTCTCTAGTGACAAAGTGAAAACACTGAAGGGGTAAGGCTCCGTTTGGTTTTACAGCTTTTGATAAGCCGAAAGTATTTATTTCATATTTTTTTTTCCTAAATGAACCAAACCAGCCATTATGATAGAGATACAATAATTCTATACAATAATTTCCAACATTATATAAAAAAAAATTAAAATTTTTTAAATAAAATTTAATTCAAATCAACTTAATTCGATATAGTTTAAAAATAAATTAGATTATAATTAGGTTATATTATATATTTTATTAATAATAAAATGAATTCATTAGATAAAAAAATCTATGTATTACAAACACTTAAAAAGAGTAAAAATAGTTAATTATTTTAAATTAATTTTATTAAGTCTATTAAATTTAAAAATTTTCACGTAATTTCAATTTAAATTTAAATTATAAATATCTAATTAAAAGTTTTTATTAATACAATACGAGCATGATCTATTATCACATTTAAAATATGTTGATCACGACATGATCAAAATGGAATTACATAACTACCCCTGATGATAAAGTTTAAGACACATATATCCTTGCACAAGTGAGTTTGTTTGCAAATGGAGATTGTCATTTAGAGAAAAATGGAATAGTATTGTATTTAACTGGACAAAACCGCCCATATTTCATTCTATTTCTATCCAGTTCTCTCAAATATAAACAGCCACCACATAAACACTCATAAAGCAGAGGTGAGAGACATACATAGAACCTCCACACACTAGAATCCATCTCAAACGATCCTTTTCCGACTTTGTTTAATCAGTTTCAAGTTAAAGCCCTGATTTTTTCCTCCTTCCTGTTGTTCAGTTTCATCATGGACACTGCTCAATGGCCACAGGTACCTATCTCCTACTGTGTTCATCAAGCTGTTGGCTTTTTCATTATCAGACAAGTTTGATTGTATATGGGGGCTCTTTGTTTTCTTTTAAAACTAATAAAGAATGATGGTGAGTTCATCGCTAGTGCAAGTCCCCACTCAATTGGATTTAGTTTTTATCAGTTCTTGGGTGATTTTCACTTTATCTTTCTCTTTTGCGTATGTGATAGAGAAAGAGGAGTTCTTTTTATTTCTTCCTTTTATGTTGGGATGTTATGATCTTGAAACGTGTAAAGCGGCTGCCTTTCTTTGGTTTCGCTTGTTCGTTTGTCTGTTATCATCTTTTTAATCTTCAGTGCTCATATTCTTGTTTGATCTTCGAGTTATTGTTTCTTTATGTCATTTTATTCATTTCTAGCTCTCCTTTTTGTAATATTGTTTTTTCTTTTTTGGGATTTTCCAGGAGATCGTGGGGAAACCGATAGAAGGTATAGTCACAAATACATGCCCAAAGCCAGGTCCTATAGATAGGAAGGCAAGGCCTCAAAAAGAAGCACCGCCTTTGAGTTGTCCAAGGTGCAATTCTACACACACCAAGTTCTGTTACTACAACAACTACAGTCTCACACAGCCGAGGTATTTCTGCAAGACTTGTAGAAGGTACTGGACCGAAGGTGGATCTCTCAGAAATATTCCTGTTGGTGGTGGTTCAAGGAAGAACAAGAGATCATCATCATCTTCTTCTTCTTCTTCAACTGCATCTTCTTCTTCATCGAAGAAGCTTCCTGATCTTATTACACCACCAAGATTGTCACAGTCTTCTACTCAAAACCCTAAGTTCAATGGAGGGCAAGATCTCAACTTAGCTTTCCCATCCACTGAAGGTGGTTTCAGAAGTATCTCTGAATTGGTTCAAGTTCCAAACATTGACAGCGGCAACAACAACATCAACATGAACCAAATTCCTTCATCTTCATCAACTACACCTCACCTTTCAGCTTTGGAGCTGCTCACTGGAATCTCTTCAAGAGGGTTGAATTCTTTCATGCCGATGCAGGTTCCAGATCCAAGTGCTGTTTACACACCTGGCTTTGCTATGCAAGATTTTAAACCAACCCTAAATTTCTCTTTAGATGGACTTGGAGTAAATGGGTATGAGAGTCTCCCTGGAGTTCAACAGACTAGCACTGGAAGGCTTTTGTCTCCGTTTGTAGATTTGAAACAAGTCTCAAGCACAACTGGTTTTGAACAGAATAGGGAGACTGGAAATTCATCAGGGTATTGGACTGGAATGTTAGGGGGAGGATCATGGTAAAGATTAATATATGATGGAAAATAATTTGGGTCGTTTTTATTTTTATTTTTATTTTTGGGGTTTATTTAACTTATATTAATTTGTTAAGGTGGGTTACTTGTATGGATTTCTTCATTACTAACAGATAGGGTAAATGGGTTTCTTTCTCTCTTACTTAATTTGCCTCTTTGTCTCTCTTTCAATTATCTTATTTACCATTTGGCAATGGCGGGAATTTGAAGCTTATATTATTGGATTCGGAAATGTTAGTAGATGATATCAAGCTTATTATATAAATTAGTCCAGGTTCTTTAGGGTAATTACAAGTAGAAGATGGCTATCCTTCACGTTAATTATCATGTATCCACTGAAAGAGAAGGGCAAAACCAGTATGTGCTGTGTCATTGTTGGCTTGCTGCAGATTATAAATAATGTATAATGTGCAAGTTCTTAAGGAGTTTTACAAGTGAAGGGTTGGCTATGGTGGCATGAATTCTCTGCATATATTTCTTTGCTTCTCTCTTCCTTTCTTGTAAACAGGTTATGACATGAATTTAGGTCTCACACAGAAGCAAAGAGATTCCAAGAGATATTATTATTAACATACAAAGGAAGCGAATTAAAGCTGGAGAAGAAGATCCAGGTAAGAAATCTGATTCCTCCATATGACATTGTTATAATGCAGGAACCATTAAAACCTGCCTCAACAAAAAGCTAACCTACCGGTGTAACTCTAAATGAGAGAGGTAGTTTTGAAGACTCTCTCTCTCTCATTCTGACACTCACATGTCATAAAGCTTCAATTCCATCTTCCAATCCCCATTGAGTGATGATTACTCCTCTTCTCTCTTTCCTCTTGCCTAATTAAAAATCGAGATACATACATTTGACAAACCCTTGTTTTCTCTAGTCTTAAAATAGAGACCCCACAAACATTCCCCTCGGCAAGTGTGCTCAAGAATAACACAACGCACTATCTACATCATTCCAGATCTAGAACTTTTGATTATTATTTTTGTTATTCTTGTATGTATATTATATTACTTCATTTTTGTTCTTTGCTGTATGCCACTTAATCAACTGCCAATCGCCTGAGTGTTTGATTGATAGATAGGCATATTATCATCAGCCTCTTAATATTATTAATTATAATTATAATTATAATTATAATGCGGTCTTCAGGTTCTGCCAATTTTAGACCTCTATCTCTCTCTTTATGTTTCGGTTGTTTTTACTATATGGAGCTGTTTGGGAGACCTGAAATATGTACACTGACTAAAAAGATCAAATTGTTCAACATGGCTGCTAGTTATAGAAAGGATAAATCAAAACGGAAGTGCGAAGATGTGGCAAAAATACTTTTCAAATTGCTTTTTCCATTGCCCTAATGGCTCCATAACTTGGACTTGATGAGGGTAATTTATGTACTGATGATTTAGGCTATGGCTATGTTTGTTTTCCACGTTTCAAGTAACGTGAAATTGATGACAAAAAGCACAAATTGTACTGAACCCTTCATTCTCAAGCAAGTGACTGGTTCCCAGAGGTTCCATGGCACTTCAAATCACTAGGTAGGCTCAGCCTGAACGGTCCAATCATAGGGGAGCCTTGTTTTTTACAGAACCCTGGAATCATTTCATTAGTCTATTCTTTTTGTTGTTTCCTGGCTCTATCAGTGTCCCGTCTTTCCCGCAGCAAACGAATGCAATGCAGCACAGAGAATTAAACTTGTTTAGTCTTCAAATGGTTGGTCATTAATATCAGCTGGAGTTCAAATATTAGGGAGTCAAGAGGACCTAGCCAGTTATGAGGCCAGGTATACGTACAAACTTGAGAAATAAAAAATAATGTAGCCTTTCCAGTATCAGCATCTGTACAAGGATACGAATATCACCATTTAATTGGAATACAAAAATGATTCAACCTAGTAACTAAACTGAAGAAACACGAAATTCTTTCTTGGCAGTTCAGTGCTCAGCATTGATCCCAAATATACGGACCTTGTGCATGCCCGGAAACTTAGGAACTACCAGCGCAAAGACAGCTACGGTGTTAAAGAACAGCATTGGATTCTGAAAATCTGTCGTGTGTGAAGCTATCGAATACCTGCCAGATGGGAACGGGATCAGAAGATAAGTTCAATGGAGATTAAAGAAAACGTTTCCAAAGAAACAGAATACATTCTAACACGTTCCCAAATACCAATTCGACATGTTAAATTCAATCAGTTTTCACTAACTTGGATAGCCAAGTCATATGCAAGATACACATGCATTATCACACTTGGGAAAGGAGGTCTTGAAACACTTAAAAGTTTGTTATTTTTTGAAGAATTACTCCAATGTCTTGAGAAGGAAGAAACAGAAAGAAACTCATGATTAAAAGCAAAACCGTCCTATCACATAGATATATCAGCCTTTCCAATTAAGCTTTGTTTACTTTTAAGAGATTTAAGTCAAAATGTCAGTGACTTAGGAATAATGACATTGAGATCTACAGTTCATTAACCAATAATCCAGAAACAGAGTTCAAATTCAATTCAACAACGCAAACTCTTATTCTCCTCCATAGGCCAAGACTAGCCACCAATACCATTGGGATTCCTTTTCCATAAATAAACAAGTCCAACTTGAAGGGCTGAGGGAGGCTGGGAATAAAATGAATGGCATGTCCCTTGTAGATCACAGTAATTATCTCACAGAAATGCTTTTCCAACATGAACCCCACTTCAAGAAAATAAATAAATAAATAAATATGCCTTAAATTTTCATAATCCTAAGTTTAATCATGCTCTATAGAGTTTGGATATTGAAATAAAAGACCCGTATAGTGAAAACAAATTACTGAAGGCACAACAGTCGAAAACTTTCAGTTGCAAGTGAGTTGTTTAACATTGTCTATCTTCTCCCACCAGGTCAACCCATTATAAACGCCCTGGTCATCAGCAAAGGGGCATTCCTTTCTTCCAATGACAGAAGTGATAAGTAAACTGAAGTAAGACGCAAAGACATTAACAACTAGAAAAAGTCCAGTATATAAAACTGGGTAAGAAAGGCTGTAAAAAGGCTGAGAGACACTGGAATTACAGATTTGCTATCCATACTTTTTTGCACTTGCAAAATATAAGGTTTATTTTTTACTCCAATGCACACTAAAACAACTTTTGTATACGGCCAGCATAAATTAAATGAAAATGAGCTTCAAATTATTGCTCCGTCTGAGCTAACGCAAGGTTTCATGAGAACCATGCAGAGAACTGTTCAATAATATGAAATAGATGAATTCCTAACGGAAAATAAATAAGAAAATTCCAGCCATAACTGAAAGAAACATGGTAAAATTAACTGGCCAAACGGAAAAAAATAGAGGATATATAGCTGTACAATGTGAGAGTCCTTAATGAGATGGATGTATCACATTATCTGGACGCCAATCTAATAATTTGTTTTTTTTTTTAAGTCAATCACTTATTTTGGTGGATAGGTACAGGACATAAATATACAGGCGGTGGAAAATACAAACATAGTAAATTTTCCTACCCAAGACTTTCCGTCACACAGTTCAATAGAAGCAAACGATAGATATTACCATGATGCATTACGGATGCAAGAAAAAATGGAAAGACATGTAATTCAAGAAACCCAAGGTGAAAAGAGATCTTAGCCAGATTAAAGGTTGTTTACTGTGATTCCACATTTGAAATGTTCATGTGTTTGAGTCCAATCACTTTTTCCAGAAACATACCGACTGGTTGTTATCAAACACCATTCCAGATTAGGTTCCCAGTCAAGAAACTGCTGGATGAGAACAAGTAACGGAAAGCTAAAGTGCCATCCTTCAATTCGAAAGTAACCAAACTTTGCCTAATAGCTCTCTAAACACCATTATCAACCGAAATTGAACAAAAAAAAACAGATAAGAAATATAAATATAATAAAGAAGATGTGGTCTACATACATCTACAAGTCTTCCCACCAATCAAGTCCAAAGCTGACCGGCAGGATGAATTACATTTGATGGTCCAATTAAAATTCTACTAATATTTATAAAAAATAAAGCATTTATTCGTCCATGTTATAAATTTCTTCTTCACAAATATACAATCGCTTACAAACTTAATCATTTGAAACATTCTCAACTTTAAACATCCAAATTTCACAACAGTGGCGTAAAATCCCCTTGACCATTTTTAAGATAATCTTAATCTTACAAAAAAATTAGCAACAGACCAATACAAGTCAAAAGACAAGATGTTGACAATTATATTAACAGAAGAACAAAAAAAAAAAAAAGGATTTATCATTTATATTCGAGGAGAAGAAACAGATCGAAAATAAAACCAGGGAATCACATAAAAAGGTGGAAAAAAAGAATCTTACTTAGAAAATGAGAGAGATGAACAATGGCCCAAATCGAAGACACTCATTCAGCGTCCTTATTCAGAGACCATGTAGTTTCTACGGTCCCCCAGGAGTCCAAGACAGTGAGCCCCTCACCCCCAGTGAAAAGCATCTGAACCGTCCGGCTATTTGCCACCCTCATCACCGACAATTAGCCCTCAAAATTACCGCCGTCTGATTGACCCGTCAATCAAATCCAACTTCAACATCCATCCACTTGTCCATTTCTCAGAGAAAGAAAGATTCTTGATTCTCGTGCTCCAAGTAACTTAATGGTCCACCAGCTATTTGCCCCATTTTTACCGCAACACAAGATTATAATCCCCTAAAGCAGCACTCACCTACACTCTATCACGAGATTTATGATCGGAGGGTTTATATTGAAGGATCATGGACGATATTATTTTAATTTCTATCAAACCAAATCAAAGGTCTAAACTCGAGGGATTGAATCTAGGCCTGAGTGTAGAGGACCAAAAAACTGTGGAGGCCCTGAAAATTGGACCGACAAGTGACGCAACAAAGAGGTTAGACATTCTCTGTTGTGGGCCTATGTTCCCAACTGTGGACCTGCAGGCAGAGTAGGAGACCACCCAGCTGAGTACAGCAAAGTTCATTATTGGTTCATAAATGGTTGATTCACTTTTGCTAATAAATGCAGTCAAACCGAATTTTACTTCTCTACATCTTCCGACTCTAAGCTCTACTCTTCTCTAGAGTCATGATCATGATCATCACTAGAAGTTCCTCATTGATGAACTCCACGACAGCGTTTTAAGCTACCATAATTTGCTTGAAAAAGGTTAAAGATAAAAGCAAGAATAAGTGGTGATTTCCAGTTGTTTTGGGTGGAGGTTAAGTATTTAAGTAATCATATTGCATGCCTCCCACCGTAAACAAAAATATTCTTGCAATTCATGGTCGCTTCAATGCTGGCGAAGGTAGAAAATAAATTTAAAATAATTAATTACCCATGAATTAATTGCATTGTATTCAATTACCCATTCCCAGACAAGGCCGTATATGTGATTCCCTGGAAGGTTTTATTGGAGAGAATGAATGAAGAATAAGAAGACTGAAAAAATGGACACAAATAAACCCAGTCGGGAAAGTTTGAAACCAAAGTTTTGCATGAAGTTTTAAAAGTCGTGATCAATATCAGGCAAGTCTTTATCTTTACAGGGAAATTATACTTTGTGCCCTTATAAAGATGTCAAAGAGATTACGCTCCAGGAAACTATAATGATCTTTACCAAGGTTTACGAATCATTCTTGTTGAAGGGTATCCAGTATGATGAGCTACTGATGCAATTATTCAGAATCATAGCTTCATATACATGATCATTTTAAATATTTATTCCTTGACCTTATCTTTTTCACGTACTTTTCTTCCAGTATTGTATATGGCATCAGCTTTAATTCCAATTTAATCTTAACTTTAAATTAAAGGAAGATAGATTTTAGGGACGCACTAAGAATTAAAAATGATAAAAAGTTGCATATGTGAAATCTACGTTATTTAATCTTTT
Organism: Anacardium occidentale; assembly: GCA_026122585.1. Lineage (NCBI taxonomy): Eukaryota > Viridiplantae > Streptophyta > Magnoliopsida > Sapindales > Anacardiaceae > Anacardium > Anacardium occidentale. The sequence goes on from JAJEJH010000289.1 coordinate 117,321, forward strand.
ACTAAGTGGGAAAAAAGTTGTAAACCATATAGCTAATTAAAAGAGACTTGAAATCTCTTTATTGCAAGTCAAAACTTACAAAGTAGAGCAATGGAATGTGATCATGTGCTACTGTAAGTTGAAAGGGAGAACATTACATAATAACTCACTAGAAAAATAATAATTTCAGTCCCATATTCTTATATTGGTCCCTTCCCTTTCCTTTTTTATAAGGCCAAGCATGGCTTCTCTCCCATATATGTATATACATATAGAAAGCATAATAATCTATCGTGTATATATTTCAAATGGGCTCTTAATTGCTCATGCAAACATCTTCTGTAGGTCCTCTTACTTGATCGACCTGTCCCCAATTCAACAGCTAATACTTATACATGCAAGACTTTTCACCCTTTATCATAAAGAGATTAACGTACAATAAATCTTTCTCTTAGATTTAATTCCTCTCTTTTAACAGCAAAAGCAGGGAGAAAATTTGAAAAGAAAAGCTTTTTAATGTAGTTGACTTCCTTCTCAACGGCTATGATGAAGCGTGTGTTGTCTCCAGGGGACAAAATCATCATCTTTACTGGAGAAAAATGAAGATGAAGGGCTGTGATGCTGAGTATAATGGTGCAACCTTGCGTCTACAAGCACTTGTGGGACTGTATATCTTTTTAATTTCTCCTCCATTTATTTTTGGCACAACCACCACCCACTCACTGAAAATGGGATCTGTTCAGGTATTTAAAACCAGACCTTATTATTACCAATGCTTACTAACAAATTAACAGGAACATGAATATGTTTATTAAAACAGGATCTGGGGTTAGCCGATCTCAATCATTTATTACGCATAAGTATGGCCTGTTTTTAGCATATTAATCACAAAACAACAAAACAAGTGGCCCTGATATGATGAGATTAGGGTTTCAAAAGGAGAATTAATTATGGGTTAGATTAAAGAGAGAGGAGTAAGGATGTCATATTGACTTAGCATGATTTGAGTGCCAAAAGAAGCAAGAGGGAGAGCAAATAAGGTAGGATTAAAGGCTGTGTGTTAGAGGGTTTTAGTCAAGATTCTCAGACTAGGAGTAAGATTTCAGAATAATCTGGGGACCCATATATCTCATGCAGATGCAGAAATGCCAAACATTCCCTTCATTCTATTATGAAGAATAATGTATGTCCCCTAGCCTTTTGCAGTTTGGGACCTTGGATACCCTACACTGCAATATTTGATAGAGAGAGATCATATTCATAACATCATATGTATGAAAACATACCCAAACTACTTTAATATTGCAGCTTTCTAAATTTAAACTTAGATTTTTTCTGTAAAACAAGCTAGGACTATCATTTTCTTTATGTATTAATACATATACAGGACTCGTGTTCAGGCATTATGAAGAAAAAGAGGTCAGACTGATCACTGATATACAGCAGAAACAAAACAACGATCATTAGAGAAGTTCTTAGAGTGATTCAAGCTAATCCCGAGGTTGAACATTTTATTCAAAGATTCGAATACAGTTAATTACTAATTTGAGATGAAAGAAAAAGATGCCATGTAGATATACATATATATATATATATATTGAACCCATTTCCTCTTGTGACCAGAAACTCTGAAAATTAAACAGGATAATGTTTTTCTAAGTTCTTCAGTTGCTGAGAGCGACCATTCCTAATTTGGAAGATTCCAGGATTATCCCTTGAAGCTGAAATGATCTCACTTAATTGCTTAAGTATAATTAAAGCGCATTAACCTCAATGATTCACTACCAACTCCCATTATTTGTCTCCATTAAATTTTATTTTCTCTGTAATTAATCTTGTCATTTCATAAAACAGTATTGATAAATCTGGATCCGGACAGCAACAATTTCATAAAATACGTAACACATTTGTTGGTAGTGACAGAAGATCATAAGCAAGATTTAGATGGGATATATCTATATATATATTCATTTTCAAATCTTGAAACGACTTCAGATTAAAGACAAAAAGTGATACTTCTTTTTTGTCATCCATGAGATCACTAAAGGGCAGACCGAGCACCAAGGATTGGCGAATACATTTTCCAATCTTCAATTTTAAAAGGAGTAAACTCCGAGTGTATAAAAGCTTGATAAGAATTTGTATTTATTTGTATTCCTGGGGAAGGCAAAAAATTATACATAATTGCATTCGTTAGCAACGAGGCTAGAACCAGGAGGAGGCAATGGCAGAAGGTGGTATCAGAATTTGAACCCTACAAACCCCACAGACCTTTTGCAAGGACCATCCCATTTTTAAACTCCCGTAATATAATAAAATCCCATGTTCATATTTCCCACCAATGTTTGATGTAGTGATATTCCCACCTTTAAATTTCAAAAAATCAATCACTTACCAAGTATTTCTTTCCATATTAAATCTATTTGATTTTTTCAAAAATAATAAGTATTAAATTATCAATATAAAAATTTATTTTAAAACACGAATAACTTTAAAAAAATGATATGTTTTAATTAATTGTTTAAAACATAATTATTATTTTAAAAATATTAAAACATGTATTAAATTTTAAAAAATTTAAAATAGTCAAAAGGTTTTTTTGAATTTCTTAAAACTTTTAAAACATTTTCATTATCATTTTTAATATTTTTAAAAATTATAATTTACTTTTTAATCTAAAAAAAAAAAGTAAATAAAAAAGGAGTAAATAAAAATAAAAATTTTATATTAAATGATTTTTCTTCCCTTCCACTTTATAGAATTTATTATCTAAAATAAAGGAGGTGGTTAGTCTAGTTTTTTGAAACTAAACGGTGGAATCTAAGTTCTATCATCCTTTAGTCGGAAACAGTGTTTTGGCCTGTAATACATAATAACAAAAGTTTCATTTCCCGAGTTTCCTTGGACCCACCACCACCTGGAATATTCTCTGTCAGTCTCCGGCCACCCACTGCCCCTCTTCGCCGCCGCCGCCGCCGCTGCCACCTCCCTCCTCAATAATCACATCCTCCGTCTTCGGGACTCTAACTTAACAATTAACAAATATTTGTTAATTATACTCCGTACATTGAAGTTGCCTTATGCCTAACCTATTGAGCGTGACAACACGCGCTTATAAAGTGCAAAAGGCACCCCCATCGAGGGTTACTGTGTTTATTAGTCGGGGATGCTAACGTGCGCCAAGCCATGCAGAAACTATTTTGGTGCAAGTTAGCAACCTGATAGCTTTTGGCATTCCACGAACAATAATAATAATATGTCATGTATTTAAAGTAAAAAATCATAATTACATAATACGGCCACTATTATTTATAATTTCGCTTTGAGTTCAGACAGTGTCGCGATATTTTGGTGACATGTATCCATCTCGCGATACGATAGAATAAACATCTTTTGTTTTATTAAATTTCTTTCCTTTTTAAAATAAATAAATTTAGATGTACATTTAATAAGAATATTTTTAGAGAAATTAAATTAAATAATCAGATTTTAAATATAAAATACAAATATATTCTTTTTTTTTTTCTATTTTTACAAATATAATAAAAAATTCTTGTACAACCAACCTTATAAGAAATACAAGATAAGTAGAGCCATCCAATCATCACTTTTCAAACAACCACACGGGGTATACGTAATCATAAAAAATAGTATCTAACAATAGATTCTGACACTATCGATAATTTTTTACGATTTTAATATACTTTGATGACTAAAATGATCGAAAACGATGAGTAAATAGTTGTATTTTACGTTGAGTATATTATAATATAAGAAACTTAGATATTTGATATAAATTTAGGCTTAAAAACTGGTAAAAATTTCAATTTAAAATTTTCGTCTAAATTTGAGTTATACATATATAATTTGATGATATTTACAATTGAGATAATGTCATAAGAAGTTTAAATTATGAATAGAAAGGAATTGGATAGTGAATAAGATCGTTTCATGGTTGAAAGTGCAATACAAGTGATATTTTATCACTGTGCATGATCTGTTGTCACCACGCGCATTCAGGCATGGTGATGTGGGTTGAAGTTGAGGGGTCTAAGTGAAATTTAACAAACTAAAAAATCAGTTTGTTGGAAAGGCGATTAAGTGAATTTGACAAAGAATTTTAGTTGAATTATCGATTTCACCTTTAATGGCTCCTTATTTTCTATATAAACAAAACGAAATATCATAGGTTTCTTCTTTAAAAAACATGTATATAGATCATAGAATCCCTTTCTGAAAACTCTATTAGCATGTCAAGTTATGTAATGCTTATCAAGCATGATACTATGTTTTCTCATCAAAAGATTATATTATATGTGTATTAAAGTAATTTGCTGAAGTTTTTTATTTCATTATGTATATTCTATGAATTTTTACCTAATGCATGGTCATGCAATATAAGACACATAATTGTGCATGTCAACACACGATCGTGTTTCTTGTCTTGCATGAGCCTACTCTCACTTGTTGGCCATTATTGTGCCTAACTTGCACAATCTTGCTCTACAAAAGTTAGCATACAATTATCACCGTAGAAGCACGGTCATGCTCCTAAGCTTTCTAGTGCACACGGTTAGCATACACGACCATGATATTATATAAATATGATTGTACAATTGTGTACTTGTAGGCACATGATCATGCGTTATGCTCTGTATTTGTAATATCGCACCTGAAAATTTCAACACCATGCTAATCTTAACCAATTCACAATTAAACTTATCCAAGTGGTTTCATGAGCTTAATACATCACTTAGGCATATGTTTGTTTCGTCCATAACATTAAAACTCATATCATAATACGCTAAAATCCTTATAAACAAGTATACAACCATATATGCATCAATCATGTTTTCCAAGCAAGAACTCCATAAACATGCTCTTATTCTCTCATTTCATACTCAAACTATAATAGCTCAGGGGTAGAATTGTCATTTTAGGCTCTGAAACTAAGAGTAAAAGAGAGATTTTCAATTAGAAAATGGTTCTGAGAGGATTCAAGGGTAGAAAAGTCTTTTAGAAGCCTTTCGTGGCTTATACATGGATATTATAGGAAGAATATTCCATATATGACGCGAGGAGAGAGAGATTTCAGATTTTTAAGGGGCACATGCCTGTGTGTCTCGGACACACGCCCGTGTGCCAGGTGAGATGCGTAATATAAGTTTCTTTTCCTACATTTTCTCTCAGTTTTTCCTTCAACTTCTTCTCTCCTTTGTTTCCAATGAACCCTAGACAAGAATCCGTCCAACCAGCAGCCCTTATTCCAGTTAGAGATTCAAGAGCAGTTAGAGAGAGAGATTCGAACGCCATGGCTATAGGTAAGTATTTCTTTACCTCTTTCACTTAGGTTTCCAGCATGCTTTTCTGATTTTCAGCTCCTTGGATGATTGTTGCATGTTGTGGATGTTTTCCAACATGATTTGATGATGATGAGATGCTTTGAATGATGATTTATGAGCTTATTATACAATGTATGATGTGTATGTTGCTTGGGTATGATACCATGAGAAATGCATGAGATTTGACATGCTTTATGATGATTGAATGAGATGAGAAGATTTATTGGCATGTATATATGCTGTGTTTATGTTTAATTGAAGAATGGTTGAGATTTGGATGTGTTGGAGTGGGATTTTCTAGGTTTTCAGACGTATCTGTAGATTTTGGGTTGAGCACATGCCTGTGTACCCGAAGGGACACGCCCGTGTGGCCTCAAATCTACATGAAACACGACCTTGCATGTTACCCGTATGATTATAAAAATCTAAACACACGCCCGTGTACCCGAGTGCACATGCTCGTATATCCATTCCCAATTCTACACGTCCGTGTAGGTAAGACACGAGATGGTGTTGAGGTGGTTACATGCTTGTGTAGTACGATACACGCCCATATGCCCAGTTATGCACGCTCATGTATTTACACTTCACGTCATTGTGGTCAGCCATTTGTTTGATAAAATTTTCAGAAGCTAGCACACCCAAGAACACGAGAAGCACACGGTCTCATGTGCCTTGACACACGCCCGTGCACACAGACACATGTGCTAGGTGGCTTAAGAAAGACAAAAAAGAAGATTCTAAAGCATATTTTAAGCAAAGAAAAGCTACCCTAAGCAATCCTAAACGAATTCTAAGCTTGAGAAACATAAGAATAACAAGAGATAACATCATATCATACATGATTATCAAGCATTAAGCACGACATACCATATGAAATATTTTCAGAAAGGGATCTAAGGATCCAAAAGTATATTTTAAAAAGTATATAATATACGATGTTTCAGACATCAGTTGGAGGTGGATACAAGGGGGCATATGTGAGTTCACACGTCCGCTAGAGAGGGAAACCATGGTCCGCTAGAGAGGACATGGTCATGCACGAGTAGTTTTATCATAGGTTTGAGCTCACACGGTTAAAGTGTCGAATCTTTGTATTCATCAGTCTGACCAGTATAGTAGAGATATTTTTCAGATACAGTACATTCTGATACTATTTTTAGTTATACTATATGTATACATATGAGGATCTTCGGATCAAAGCTTTCATCAGAAAGAGATTTCAGAAAATAATGAGTTTTTAGAAAATTAGGCCCAAGGGGCAAAGCGTTATAACTAATGAGATTTACATGACATCAGAGCATGCATATCATGTCATGTACAACATTCATGAGAAACATCTGAGATGAAAGCAAAGCACAAAACATAAAACATTATGAATAAAGAAAGTACAAGAAACAAGATAAAGAAAGACAAAAAACATTCTTGAAAACAAACGAGATAAGAAAGTAATGAAGCAAGAGATAAGAACTAATGTAATAAGCTACTGTAAAGCAAGTATAACAAGAATGAATAAGAAAACAGTAAGTAGAGAACTTGAGGTCTGATTTGAGATCAGTTTTTGCTCAATGACCTGTCTGTGTGAGAGATATGACATGCTTATTGAGTGATTTTGTCACTCACCCCTTTTTCCTGCCTTCCTCTTTTGCAAGTCAATGAGTTGGGGACTGAGATGTGACAATACAACTATGAGGTTTTGGGGACATGACTCAACAACTAGTCTTGTGATTTGGTTCGCATGCTTTGATACCTTTTTATCTCATGTATTTATGTGTGTGTATTATATTGTAGTATGCATTGTATGGATAACATGATTTTATACATGAGTAGCCTGGGATTTTTAGAAAAACCATTATGACTTATTTTATTACATTATTATGTTTTAAGCTTCTGTATACAGATTTTTAAAGTATTTTGAGCAGTAGTTAAGTGTTTTTTTTCCTTGTAGGGATCTCTGTCACAGACACATTTTTAGTATTATTATTATATATATATATATTTTAAACAACTACGCACAGTAGGCCTGGGCCGGGGGTCACTACAGAAACATACTAACCAAGCATCATACATAAAACAACCATAATCTTAACTCAACAACATACATGTTATAAAATAACGAAAACAAAGGTATGAAACACTTACCTATGGCTATGGAACTATTTCTCTTTCCCAAACTAGTGCTCTCTCCCTAGTTAGATTAGTGGTTGTTGGCTATTTTCCTTCTCTTATTGGATTAATGTTCACTTAAATGAAAAAGAGAAATTTGGGTGACAACTATCTAAAAAATTGAGAGAAATCTGGTATTATATAAGGAGACATAGGAGTACCGTTACGTGTCTATGAGTGTATTATTGTGCAATTGGAAAATTCTAGACTTTTAGCTCTTCCCGAGTTGTGTATGAATTTGTTTCCTAAAGAGACGCATACACAGGCCACACAAGCCCCTGAATGACTATGTTACCCTTGAACCCTCTTATAGCCATTTCTTATCATAAAAATCCCTATTCTAACCCTGAATTTAAACATAAAAGATCATTTTATCGTTGAGATGTTACATTTTTTCCCAATGTCACCTTGTCATTATAACATTATCTTAAATTTATTTAACTAAAAAATAATCTAAATGGTACTATCACATTCACTAGTAGGCCCCTAATTTGTTTAGTGAATCTACAACAAACAAACCAATTAATTAATCACATAATATAAATAATAAAATGTTAACAAAGTAACTTTTTTATAACTTACAACACCAATGGGTCTGTCATGTAGACTAGAGTCTTAGAGACAATTATCCTTAAAATGCCCCCCTATTTAGGCTCTCCAATTGATGTGAACCTTGTAAAAAAAATTTTATGTTATTTATTATTATACATTTACAATTTTAAAATATTTTCGATCCATCAATGTCATACCTTTAAATAGTCTTTAAATGCCTAATGTGCCTATCGATGTAAGTCAAGTGCTCTAGGACTTGTGATTGTTAACTTGTTAATTGGATCATCATTTGTTCCATCACTCACATAAAACTAACAACAATAAATGCTCTCAACTCATCCTTTATTGGGAGAGCTATGTTGTCTTGTTCTACGTTGCTCAACAACAAGGTCATAAGAGATATGAGATCCTCTCCTTTATACTCCTCTATACATACTATACTATGATTGGGTAGTTCAGATGTGAGGATTCTATTGACAAGGATAATCTCATGCTAGAACCTATATACATCATAATAATATGATGCCAATCCAATGCCTCTGTAACATCTTGAGGTTAGAATAATCTTTTTAGACTGAAAATTGGGCTTAAAAGTTAAATTTTATGATAAAAAATAGAGTTTAGAGGATTCAATAATAAAATAATCATTTAGAAGCTATAGTTAGCATGTGCATGACTTTCTTTAGGAGATTTTTTCATGTGTAGCATAACAAAGCTAGAAGCTAAGATTTTTGTGCAAGCATGACTATGCGTCCTCAAGACACATGACTATACGTCGTAGCTATGCTCGTTGCCATATATAAAGCCATTTTTTTTTCATCCTTATCAAATAAAGATTTTATCCAATTCTCTTCTTTATCCTAGAAAACCTTAATCCAGTAAGTTTAAAAGAGTAACTAGTAGTAGCAAATCTAGTTAGAGATTGAGGTCTAATGAGAGAGAGTGATAACATTCACAATTGAGATAAGTGTTTCTTAACTCCTTTCCCTTGTTTTATAGTATGACTTCTCTGTTGTATTGAGTTTTGATGTTGTTTGGCTGATATTTTATACTTGAATAACATGATTAAGTAATAAGATAAAGAAATAAAAGTGATATTTGAAGTTTTTTGTTTGGAGACATAGATGTCGAATATATATTTGATATGTGGAGTTAAAGAGTTTTAATGAACGATATAATGAGATTTGATGTTATTGATGAAATTACCATATGTAAAGCAATGTGTTGCTCATGTATTAATACTTGAATAAGTTTGATTATGATTTGGTTAAGTTTGGTATGGTTCTAAAAATATCAAACACTATTTTGTAAAAATAGAGTATGACGCATGGCCAGGTGCTTGTAAGTACATGACTTTACAGTTATACTTCTAAAACATCACGATTATATATGCCAAGCATGCATGATTGGATAAGCATAAAATGCATGATCGTGCATGTAGGCTCATAATCATGTGCCTGTATCATATTAGCAAGGTCATGTAAGCAAAACATGGTCGTGTTGAGTAAGATGTTTATGGCCCATGTAACGCAAGGTCATGATCGTGTGTCCTAAAGTGCACAATCATGCAGCGAGCAAAAATTACAGATTATAGAACATAATGCCAAAAAACTATTTTAGTAACACCAAAATATAATCATAAAAGAAGATAATAAGATATCATGTATGATAAACATGACATGACATGTCAAAATAGAGTTTTTAAAAAAGGATCAAGTGATCTATATGTATGTTTTTAAATAGAAATACAATGTTTTGAACACCATTTTAAGGGTCAATACGAATAAACACCTGTGAGTTTACATACTCATTAAAGAAGAAATCAGCATCCGTTAAAGAGGACATGATTTTTAACCAAGCTTGTTAGAAAGATTACTAATCATGTATCAATTGATACATTAAAGTTACATAGTTAGAGTATCAAATCTTTGTATTTATCGGTCTGATTAGTATAACAAATATTTTCAAATACAATTTTTATTCAGTTATGATATTATTTCAAAATCTTTGGATCGTAGTATTTGTTTTTAGAATAGTGTTTTTAGAAAGTAGTCCTAAAGGCTAATATATGATTTTTAGCATATACATGATTTCAATATACGTCATATCATGTCATACATAACATGAAATGATAATAGGGTAAAGATGTTATGAATAGTAATAACAAAGGAAAGATCATAAGATAGAATAAAATAGGAAAAAAGTATCGTATAATAAATAGAATAAGCAAGACATTTAGACATAAAATCAAACAAAAGCGTGAGAAGTCATGAAAGTAGAAAAAAATAGAAAAAAAAATGCTTGTGGATAGAGATAGGGAATACTTATTGAATGACTTGTTACCCATTCTTTAAAGTTTTTTTTTTTTTTTTATCTTATAGTTTAGATAAATTAAAGGCTGAGATGAGACATGAGATGGCTATAAAGTAGGATATAGTTTTGTTCAGTTGGCATGTATCATGGCTCACGTGCCTTGTATAGTTTTTTATACTTGTGATGTACAACTTTCATAGTTAATTTGTACAGTTATATGTATACCATGCACAATCTATTTTATGGAAATAATATTAATATATGAAGTTTTTTAGCATACATTACTTTATATTTTACATTTATGTTTACAACTTTCGCATACATATTTTCATATAAGTATTTGTGAGATTTCCACTATATATTGATGCTAACGATTTTCTGTAGTAAAATAATGATGATGACGATGACGATAATAATAATAATAATAATTAAAAATATAATAAACTGTAATATATAGTGGTGGTCTCTACAATTGGTGGTATTAGAGCAAATCTGAGTCATATTTTTAAAAAGTATGTTTTCAAAAACCTAGCGTCAATACATCATAATAGCCAATGCTTATGGTTCCTCTCAGCATAAATATAATAGTGTATGATTTAGTACGAATTCCATGTTCTAACCCTCTCTTATATTATAATCTTTTAGATATGAGACTTTACCTACCTAGACTTATTGAGCATAAAAGGAACGCCTCTATAGAACCTATGAGTGAGAGTAGGAGATCTCAAGACTCTTGAGTGTCTTTTAGAGTAGAGGATGTAGAGAGATAATTAGAAAGGTGATGAGAGAAGGTCTTCAACAACCAGTTAGAGGAGGTGTTTATGAGCTAATAAAAGGTGAGTCAGTGAGAGGTGATGCTTATCAGGGACCAGTGAGAGGAGGTTTGTAAGAGTCGATAAGGGAAAGATACCTAAAGTCAGTGAGAGAGAGTTTTTAGATATCAGAGATGGTTAAATATCTAAGACAAAGTTTAGGGTCAAAGTCTATAGGTATTAGTAGTTTAGATAGAATTCACGCTATCTATAGTTTACCAAAGGTTCACTAGCCTCTAAAATTCAATGGGTCTAGAGATTCTATAGTAGCAGAGAACAAAATATAAAGTAATAAAAATGACATTGATTAATAGATTTGACCTGTTTAATTAAAGGTTTAGCCCAATTACAAATAAGTAAGATTGAAATTAAAGTAAACTAAACTTTAGGTTTTCTATCGTAACTTTAATGCTAGTTTCAACCATTTTGTAGACCTAATTAGGTCTTGATCTCTTCACAAGACTTGTAGCCTCGAATGTGTAGACGAATTTAGGCTTTTTAATCACTCAAAGCAAAAGTATGAAGATGAAGATATGAGACAAAAAATACGAATAGTTTAGTTATGCACGAATTAGAATTATATTCGAATGGCTCTCCTGATTTTAAACCTCTAGACAACTAACTCAGGCCTATATCTCTTCATGATAATTATAGACTTTTATCTTAACTTTCCATCAAGCTAAAAATCATCCCAAATCGAGTTATAGAACTCCAGATATGTTCAAATTAATGAACTGTGTCAAACATGGAATCCTACTCCAATCAAGATCATATCACACATGTTTAATTAAAAGTATGCAGGGTCTAGCATACTTTTAATAGAACACATATACAGATGGGACAACTTTCCTACAAGTCCCATGCATATTGTCGCATACCACACTGCCTCCTTGATTCTAAAAAATAACAAATTACCCTTATAAAAAAAAAAAAAAACCCTTTCTTTTAAAACTAGCCAATATACCCCCTTCCACATTAAGCATCAATATGTGTCCTATTTGTAAAGTATGTGTGTCATGCACAGACTCTGTGAACAAATGTGCATACTTGCCTTTAATAGTTTGTTGATCCATTTTCCTACACCAAAATAATCCTAACATATTCTACACCTATTTTACACTTGTGCAAGTCAAAAACCAACCAAAATCCACAACAAATACCATTTTCAAACTAAAACAAATTCAAATCTCAAACACAAAAAACACCGTAAATCACTACAATATTCAAATACATCTTTAATCTAAGATGCTTAGGATTGATGTATTAACCTTAATCTTTATTTTTTGTGCTAGATCTTACTAAAAATCATCAATAATATGAAACGTAGTTGCCAAAAGTCAAAAATTTTAATATGAAATGTAGTTGCCAAAAGTCAAAAATTTTTATTGAAAATTTTGCTAGTTGCAAGTTTGCATATAGGCCTTGTAGCCTTTATAAATGAAGGGCATTTTCATCATTTTACTAGTAGAAAAAATGGAATAAAATTGTATTTTAGTTTTTAAAGATTTTTTTTAAAATAATGTCCCATATTTCTATACTTTAGAGTACATAAAATTGAGATAGGTAATTAAATAACAATTTTCATAAGCGTATAAACAAAAATTCCTAATCTTAGATGAATATCGTTGGAGCTAACAAATTAGGGTTAGATAAAATTACTTCTATATAGAAATTGATTGTGACCCACTTTGACCTATTTCAAAACTCATATACGTTACGCTTCTTGGTTGTTGTTGAGCATACCACTCTTCTCATCGTAAATATTGACTATTCAAAGTGATTTTTACACATAAACTGGCTAAAAAAAGTTTACAATACGAGACTATGCCATGCAATAACTATTCAATGTTGACTAACTTTACAAAAATGTCTTTTTTGCATAATCGGACTCTCCAATGCATAATCTCATCATTTTAAATCACAAGTCACACCATTATGTTAAGAAGGCATAATCAAAAAGATTGATGCAAACCTTAAAGATCATAAAAAAAAATTTCCGAGACACATGTTTTATAGTGCTCTTAGATTTGGAGAAGATGGTTATCAAATTCTTTTTTAGTTATCTTGTATTGTACTCATATCTATTACATTTAACAAAATTTATTATGTTACATTCTATTCCTTATTTGTTGTACCTTATCCTTAGTCAAAAGAACAATATTTAACATTTGATAAATCATACAATAGTAATATAATATATGAACGAGTTATTTAAAAATTAAAATTCTAAATTATATTAAAATATTCTATTTTATATGCGGTTTCGTCTGAACCATATATAATACATACGGTGAAAAATATTAATAAATCTCTAAACTTAAAATATCCATAAACCTTATATATTATAAAGCATAAAATTGTAGCATGACCCACACACATTATACATACATACATATATATATATATATATATATATATATATATAAAATTTAAAATATATAATAAAATATTAAAAAAAAAACTTATGCATTAATCATAGGGCTGTATACGAAGCGAACAGGTTTGGGCTCGTTTGTGAGCTCGCTTCGTTCGATCACTAAACGAGTTGAGCAAACCTCGAATCGAACACGAATACGAGCTTGCGTGATTTTGTTCAACGCAAACGACTACGAACCCGAACTCGGTTACGAACCGTTCGGTTAAAACGAACCGCTCGTACGGTTCTAGAAACGCTGTCGTTTTGTGTAATGGAAAAACGGCGCTATTTTATTTAAAGACAAAACGATGTCGTTTTATGTGAAAAAAATAAACGCATTTCCAATCTTCTTCCAGTTCCTCCAGTCCAGAACCATAAATTTTCTTCCTTTCCATTCCATCATCTTCTCTCTCTAGAAAATCCAGTGTCGACAACGACTCGACGAAGTGCATGCACCTGTTCGACTGGTCCCGTTCGTTGCCCTCCCCTCCTCGTGTCCGTTTCGTCTTGGTTGTAATCTAGTCCAGTTGCAGCAAACATGTTCGTTCGTAGCAACAGTGCTGAACATTACGAACGAACATGTCCGCTCATGGCTCGGACGAATGCGAACGCGAACTCTTCAACACAAACTATTCATCGAACACGTACCGAACACGGACATTTGAGAAGCCCAAACGAAGTGAGCCCGACCAAGCTCGTGTTCAGGCTCGGTTCGCTTTGTATCCAACCCTAATTAATCATTGTAAAATTTTGTTTGAAATTAATTCCTTAATGCAAGTAAAAATGATTAATAAAAGACATTTAAGACATTTTGCTAGTAGATTTTGTTTTAATTAAGATTTTATTTAAAAAGGTAGGGACAAAGATAATTTTGTATTTAATTTAAATAATTGATTTTAAAGGCATAATTCTAAGATGAGGAATTATTTTTTTCTCCTTCCTAAAAATCATTATTTTAATTAATTATCCACAATATTATTTTAAATGTATTTTTAATTACTATTGTATTTGATGAAACAGTGCTCTAACTTTCCAAGACAATGATTTGCCCCATAAGTAATACCCTTAAAATGACATAATTATTTCCAACATACAAGGTGCATAATCAATGCAGACTATGATAAATTTTTTATTATTACACAATATTTTATTTTAAAAAGATAAATATTATTTTTATTTTTTAAAAAATCAAAATTTACTGAATAAATCTTAAACTAAAAGAGATAAAAGATCCACGTAGACTTGCAATATTTATTTATAAAAAAATAATAAAAATTTTAATCAAAATAATGGTACATTATTATAAAATAATTGTTAATTATATGATAATATAATATTATAAATACATAAAATAGATAAAAATAAAATAAAAATAACTTACAAAACCAGCCATATTAATAGTTGAGCCCAATTAGAGTAAGTTTAGAGAATTTATGCCATTAAATTATATTTTTATACTAAAATAATTTAATTATATAAAATTATTTTAAAAATTAGTTTTAATATTTAAATATTTCATTAGTTCGACCACCATTGGCTGAAAAGTTTGATCATCAATGAAAGGTCAAAGGACTTATTCCCACCCGTAGTTTAATGTTTACCCGAAATCCCACTTTTTAGGTTTGCAAAACCTGAAATCTCATCATTTGATTAAATTTTAATCAATGTTTCTTATTTTTAATGATAAAATAACTAAAATATTCTTTTAAAAAATAAAAATTTATAAAATAATTTTTAAATATAAAAAATTTTAAAAAATGTTTAAAAATATTTAAAAAATTTTTAAAAATGAAAGTAGCCACCGTTGCCAGTGTTGGTGGCAGTGGCCTCCAATAACGAAACCAAGTGATCGTTTCCAACCATTTAGTTGGCTTCCTCATTTAGTGGAGGCGGTCAGATCTGACTGCCTTCAGTTTTGACAGAGACGGCTAAATTTGACTATTTTTATCAAAAACAATGGTTGGAAACGACCGATGGGACTAAAACTGACCATTTTCGACAATTTTCGATTGTTTTTTCTGACAAAGATAATCAAATTTGGTTGCTTCCGCCAAAACATGAGACAACCAAATCTGATTGTCTCTGCTAAAACAAAAGACGGTCAGATCTGGTCTCTCTTGAAAGTAGATGGTCGAAAATGACCAGTTGGTTCTATTATAGACGACCACGATCACCGGCACTGATGACTATAGTTGTATCTATTTTTTTAATTTTAAAATTTTTTAAAAACTTTATATTTATATAAAATTTTAATTTTAAAATATCAAAAATATCTTTTAATTGTTATTACTTATAATTAGATTTAACATTAAATTTAATTAAATTTAATCAATGGGTGAGGTTTTAGATTTTACAAACCTTTGAGAGTGGGATTTTGGTGATATATCAAACTATGGGTAGGAACCTTTGGCCTCAATCAAACTGGAGCGTACTCTTTGTTTGATTATCTTTTGATTCAATTTTAGAAACATAGACTATTATTAATATGTA
Organism: Anacardium occidentale; assembly: GCA_026122585.1. Classification (NCBI taxonomy): domain Eukaryota; kingdom Viridiplantae; phylum Streptophyta; class Magnoliopsida; order Sapindales; family Anacardiaceae; genus Anacardium; species Anacardium occidentale. The sequence continues at coordinate 133,391 of JAJEJH010000289.1, forward strand.
ATTTTTATTTAATAAATAAATTCAAGAAAAACTCCCCTAATATTTTCATTTTTTTCATCCTCATAAATGCCCATGATGACAAAAGAAATAATAAAATAAAAGCTTCAATTTACCATGATAATTGAGGCACGATAATTTTACATTCTCGCGAGATATTAAACTACGAAGACGAGAAAACCAACTACCATGACTGGTTATAGCCGGTAAAAGAAAACAAAAATAGCATAACAGTAAATGTGGAATATCTCAGTCTCAGTGTCCGGCTGTAGCTCCAAAAACTGTCTCAGATTTTCAATTTTGTCCCTTTTATCATCATCTTCCTTCGTATTCATTCCTCACTTCACTCCTATATATAAAAGTTACAAACCACTTTCATTTTTCTTGCAGCAAAAAATTTTTACACAACAGAACACAGACTCTTGAGTTAAAGAGGTTGCACACCCAGCTTTTGTGTCGTCTGCTGTTCCATCCTGCTGCTCTGTCCAACTTTTACCCTTCATGGCTACATATTGCTTCATGGGTTTGTGAGTAGCCAGTTTTGGATATTGAACTCTTTTTTGGCTCGTGAAATGGGTGATGTAGAGATGGATTCGGTGCTCAAGAGGAAGCTTAAGAATTTATGTTGCAAAACTGGGTGGTCTTTTGGGGTTTTCTGGAGTTTTGATCGACAAAATCCTATGTAAATTTTCAATATCTTTATTATTTTTATTTTTGGCTGCATATCTCTGATTGCTTCTTGTTTTTGGACTCAACAAAAGATGTGATTTTATTTTTTTCTTATTTGTTCCATTTTCACGTCTTCTGAGTTTTATCTTCTTCTTCTTCTTTTCTTTTTTTTTTGGCTTTTCTTTTTTCCTTCTCTTATGGTGAACTTATATAGGCTTTCTTCTTTATGAATAATCCTGGTGGGTTTTAAGTGCTGTTTGCAACTGTAATTTTCGCCTTCTTTTTATGTTTAGTTATTGTGCTGGAAATATGAATGTGAAGGAAAAGGAAAATGTGAACAAATTTTCTTCTTCTACAGTGGTAAATCCCTGGTGTTCCATTTTTTTGTCCTTAAAAATTATGCTGATGCAGATCTCTCATCTTTGTTCTTGTTTTGGAGAAAATACAAGTATTTTTTTTCATCACATTTGGTAAAAGTGAGCGCAAGATGGTTCAGAACTGCACTTTTTGTTAACATTCCAGGCAGTTCCTCTACATCAACGAGATTCTGGATTTTGCGGAACAAAATCTAGGTTCTGATTCATGATGAAGAAGTCTTTGTGAGCTCTTTGAGCTTGAAAATTTTTAAAGCTTTATATTAGTAACTTAAAGATTTTTTTTGATTATAAAAGAATCAATTTTAATATTTTGTCCTTTTGTATATAAGAAGTAAGAGTAGTTGATGGTTTCAAAATCATGAGTTTGGTCATATACAATTACAATGTATTTGCTGACTGTAAATTGTTCTTTGAAATTTTGTTAGGTTTTTGACTTTACAAGATGCCTACTATGAAGAACAAATGGCCACAGTGGTTGATAAAATGCTCTTACAAGTTCACATGCTTGGTGAAGGGTAGGTTTAAAATAGCTTTCAGTTTTTGGGCTTAACCATTTCATATACAAGCTCATAAAATTGGAAAGAACTCTGGCAGGCCTGATCTTTATTTTTTCTAATGTAGAATGATTGGTGAAGTTGCTCTCACTGGGAAGCCCAAATGGATGTTCTCTGATGCTGTCTGTGTAGAACGAAATACTACTGGTTCTATTGGAAGCCAAGATGTGGTTCAGGTATTCCATCAATTATGGCTGTGTAAACTGTTAGTACATCGAATTTTTGTCTGGTTGCTGATAGGGCCAAGGGCATCAGCTCTTGTAAAATGGTTCAGTTGCTTCTGGAGGAATCAATTTTATACTTGTTTTGAAACTTTAATCTTATTGTACAGGAGGATTCAGACTTTCAGCACCTATTTTCATCTGGAATAAAGGTATCTTTTGTTTAGTTTGTTATATGGTTAACATAAATCTGAGTCTTCTCATATGTTCAAATTTTTGTGTAGTGATTTTCATTATCTAAACCATAACCATGTTTATTTGCATTTATATTGGTTTGCAGACAATTGCATTAATATCAGTGGAATCAAGAGGAGTAGTGCAGTTTGGTTCAACCCAAAAGGTAAATACAATCAAAGAATTGAAAAAATATATATTCTCATCAAAATTTAAAATTTGCAAGTTCTTCTATTCTTGGACCTTGCACCAAAGTTAGCTACTTATAAAGCTGTTGCTGTTGCAGATGTTGGAGAGTTTGAAATTTTTAGATCAAGCGAAAAAATTGTTACAGGAGATGGTAAATTCTGATGGGCTTATAAAATTGGAAAATCCACCATCATCGTTAAACAGGGAAACAGATGATCTGAGTGCTATCTTTGCTTCCTTAATATCATCTGGAAATTCCTTAAGTGACAATATTGCTCCGGTACATGATGGCAGTTCTAGATTATTGAAGGCAAACAATTGTTTGTTATCAGATCTTACTCAGCCCTCCACTTTCTCATCAGGGATTGACCCCAGAAGTGTCCTGTCATCTCATCTTTGTAATCAATTGCAAATCCCCAACAGAGAACCTCAAGCCCTATCATCTGAGAAATCTAATACTCTGTACCAGCCAATGTTCTTACCATCTACTTCAGTTAAAAACTCAGTTGCCAATACCTCCTGCATAAGTTCATGGAGTAATGAAGATTCTATTTTGACTTCGTTTCAGCAACCATTTCCTTTTGAAAGTTTAGTCCAAGATTCTTTGAATGTATATACTGCAAAAGCAAATGCTCTTGTCCAGAATTCCGGCACAGAGGGATTTGTTAACATAGAAAAAACAATTCCAGACAATTTCGGAGAGTTGATGGACAACCAGTATTGTGCTGAATCATTCCTTGAAACTGAAGCTAAACTCCCAGAAATGGCAAATAAACTAGCTAGTTTCCCAGAGGAGTTTAAGCCAGTTGATTTTGCCACATGTTTCTCAAACACATGTAAAGTGGAAGATCTATCTCAGTTATTCAGTCTAGACAATAATGATCTTCTGAAGTCAATAGGATCCTCTTCAGTTTCATCTGCTATGGATCATGGCGGTGTTTCAGTCGGCATCCCAACCAAACATCCATCTAACTCGGTGAAAAGTTCAATCAGCCATGCATTTGTATCTGATGGACAAGATAATTTTGTGATTGTTGACAACCGGGAAAATGATCTGTTTGAAGGTCTGGGACTTGATTTTGGATGTGAGGGAGCTGGGAAGCGCTGGGAAGACTATATAAAGCCTGTAGTTGATGGTGATCATTCAGCTATTAGCACTCATATGTCAGAGAGTGTAACAGACTTGGATGTTGGTTCCAAAGGTGGCTCCCAGAGAGGACTATTCTCTCATTTAGGGCTTGAAGAGATTTTAAATGTTGTTAGTAGTTCTGGTTCTGTTACTCGTTGCAGTTTTGAGGATCAATTATCCTCCACCAAGAGAAGGAAAATGGGAAGTTCTTCCTCTAGTAGTAATCAAGTTCCATCGACAAAACTTTCTTGCTCTGATGGAAGTGTGGGTTTAGTGCAGCCTTTCTATAACCAGGAGATGCACAATCTTGTACACAAGAAAGATTTTCTTCTAAAGTCACAAGTAGGTTTATGGATTGATAATGCTGAAAATTCTGCTGTAGCAACAGCAAAGAAGCCTGAAAAGCCTATGAAGGTTAGCAGGAAAAGGGCTAGACCAGGGGAAAGTGTCCGTCCCAGGCCCAAAGATCGACAGCAGATCCAAGATCGTCTCAAGGAGTTGAGAGGGATCATCCCTAATGGTGTAAAGGTAAATTAAAATTCTTTTATTTATTAGAAATACACAAGGCCTATCATTTTGATGAAAATTTTTCCTCAAAAAACAGGGCAATTATTTTTCCTATCCTAAATCACATGTTTCCCTGACAATTTTCTGGTTTTTCAAATATGAAAGGTTGGGCATGGCACTTTAATACAACTTTGTAATGTTAGAAGGAGCATTTTTTGCTCTTTTGTTACTGGTTGACATTACTATATATAAAATATTGATGCATGCTACTTTGTAATATTAGATGGAGCATTTGTTGCTCTTTAATTGGTGGTTGACACTGGTATGTATAAAATATTGATGCATGCTCTTCTGGCTGATGTTACAGTGTAGCATTGATGCATTGTTGGATCTCACCATCAAACACATGCTTTTCTTGCAAAGCATAACAAAATATGCAGACAAGCTGAAAGAAGCTGATGAGCCAAAGGTAATTGGTAGATTTGTTTATTTCTGTTGTATAATACAAGTTTAGTTTTTGTTTGCATCATTTACTGATCGAAAAATAATTTGACTGTTGTTATAGTTGATTGGCAAGGAGAATGGAGTTCATAAAGACAGTATGCCTAGTCATAATGACAGCTGTGGTGCTACATGGGCGTTTGAAGTAGGGGGTCAGACAATGGTTTGCCCGATAATAGTTGAGGACTTAAGTTCACCAGGTCAAATGCTTATTGAGGTATGACAAGGGATGAGGAAAGATAAATTTTGATATCTGCTATGAAACTTGCTTACTGAATGTGCTTCTCTATCCATTATTGCAGATGCTTTGTGATGACAGAGGATTTTTTCTTGAAATAGCAGACATAATTAGAGGTTTTGGTTTGAATATTTGGAAGGGAATAATGGAGATTAGAGAGGATAAAATGTGGGCACGCTTCATAGTTGAGGTAAATAAAATTATTAGTAGTTAGAAGTAATAATTCTGGAGGACTCCATTATGCTCATTGGGAAACTGACTGTAAAAATACATTACAGGGAAATGGGCAGGTAACGAGGATGGATATATTTTGGTCCCTTGTTCAACTTCTGCAACAAACATCCAGTTTTGGAACTGATTCAGCCAACCAGCCCAGTAAGGCCATGGATGGTGGGATTCCTCTATTAGATAGTTATCAGCAACCTCTGATGCCTGTTGCCACTTCCAATCAGCTTTGCTGAGACACGTTGATGATCGAGGGTGATAGAAAATGGTTTCAGAGATACCTTGAGCATTCACTTATTCGTAGCCTGCAGTGATTGGTGTTCTGAAAATTGGAGAGCTAGCCACAGCTGAATAGCCATAAGGTGGTTCTTCATTCCACATCAGCCATATTGGAAATCAAGATGGAAACGTGCATAAGGTTGATAAGTTCTAGGAAACACATTTGAAGAGAATAGAAGAGATATCAAACTGCCAGAAACAAGTCCTGATTAGAGAAGGGATTTATATACTGTGCATGCCTTGGCTTTATACAGGAAGCAAAAACCACGGCAGAAGCTTGTCTTGCATGCAATAGGCTCTAGTTTTATGTCATGTTACATATGACTGACATTAAAACATGACATGAGTGATGCTGAAGTATGTTGTTTCTTGTTTCTTTCTTGCTGGTCTTGCTATAATTTGCTAATTGTTTATAATCTGAAGCTCACGTTTTAGTAGTAGGCTAACCGTTGAATATTTGCAGCTTGGCCTTCTTGTTTGATTGGTAGAACTGCCGAGATTTACTCCATCCCAAATCTGAATGTTGTGCTTGTACAATGACAGAATCATTGATCCATGGAGTTATATAGTAATCTGTAAATGCGCTATGTGTCACTAGAAGTTAAATATGAAGCGAAAAATCGATTCTATGCAAGGCTTGATATCAAGTTGGCGTCCCTTTTGCTTTCTGAACTTCAAAAATCATGTTTTTGCGTCTTTTCTGAAACATTTCTAGGTAGCGTAGGAATTTATTATAATCTTCAGTTATGCGAAGAGATCGCTATAAAAATTAAAGAAAGTGTTTAAATGATGGTAGTAGGTCAGCTGGGGCGTGGTTCCTTGACCATGAATTCAGCTTAACTGTATACTGGAAGTTTCAAGGGATTTGAAGTAGTCGAAGGTAATTATTTTTGTCTTCTTGGCAAAAGGGAGGGCTGACAAATGCATCCTCGGTAGGTTTTAAATTTATTTCTTGCAAAAGCTAAGAAACACTAATTAAAGCCAAGTCTCACGCTGGTCAAAGGGTCAAAATCAGCTTTTGCAGAGTAAATAGATTTGATCACAAGGGCAACCTTTGATAGTTGAGTTTGCCTTTTAAATCAGTGCATGCAGTTGTGTAAAGGTTCCAACTTTGGGAGAGATAAGTGCTCTTTCTCTTCAAGTGAAATCAGCACCGACCTATCGAAAGCTTTATTTAAAATTAAGTGCCCTCCATTATGAAAAAGATTAGGGTGGCTGGATGGTCCTATTCATGACCTAATTTGACATAAACATATACCCAGACGCAGAAGAAGCATTATAAGAATGTTACCAACTGCATCTTAATCGGCAAAACCCACTAATGGATTTCCCTTTTTCTCTGATTAACAAATGAAGCATTAAAATTCTACCCACCAACCATATTGGGTTCCCCACTTTACTTGCAGCTGACTCGAGGAAAGGATCATGAGAGGTTTTAAAAAGTTTAGTACCGAGTTAAAAATAATATATTACAGTACTGATGCAAAGAAGAAGAGTGTCCAGAATTGGGTTCTGTTGAAATACAATAAGCACATTAAAATTAAGAATAATATCAATGATCAACATGGGATTTAACCTTTAAGGACAACTTGCTACCTGGCCTGAACATAGAATTCAAGAATTGTCTTACAACATGTAGAGAGTGATTTTGATCTCTACACTGCATGGGCAATCATTATCAGCTGCTTGAAAAGTTAGGACATGAATGTGATAAAGATCATCACCATGTTCATATGCATGGGAAAATTAATCCCAATTTTTAATCTGTTAAGAAACAGATAGAGAGGATTCTTACCGAGGACCACTCAGAAGAAATTACGTATGAATGCGAGCCTGAATACACTCATTGTGTTTGGAAGAAGCACCATCACCATTGGTCTTAACTCTTGAAAGTTGGAATACATGCACGCCTTTTCCTAAGTTTTGTTTTAGGTCACTGAAGTGATAAAATATTCTGCCCTATAAATGGCTTTGTGAAGAAAATTATCACAGAACTGCTCTACAAGAGCCAATATCAGCAGCATTTTTGCGGGTTTGGCAAGGGGCACCGCTTGTGGCCCTTCAGACCTTGTCATCTTCTGTTCAGCTCGCTACGACCCACTGTCGGCCCTAATTGACACTAAAGAACTTTTTTAATATATACATATCAGATTGTCAGGCCCATTTATATTCTACAATGCGAACCCTTACCTACCAAAATCAAATAAGAAATGTTTCTCTATCCATTATTTTTTCTTATTTTTATTTTGAAAAGAGAGTGCTTGACTCTCTATACTTCAATACTTTATATATAAAAGGGTTTGGGAAATGGGCAATTGAGTGGAGTGGAAAATGGGGGTGGCGGATGGATCATCAGAGACTTTAGCTCCGCAGGCGGCTGCAGGGCTAGCCAGCAGGATATGGCTAGGCCTGAAGAATATGATTGCAGGGCTTGTTTTGAAAGTGTGGAGATTTCTGGAGAAAGCATGGGAGTTGGGGTTGGATGACCCCAGAAAAGTGATCCATGGCCTGAAGGTGGGAATAACACTCACTGTGGCGTCTCTATTTTACTATATGAGACCTCAGTCTGAAGGTGTTGGAGAGAATGCCATGCGGGCAATTATGACAGTTGCTGTATTTGAAAATACTGTTGGTAAGTCCTCCTCTAGGCATAAAAAGCTGAAAGCTAGCCCGACACTTTCAAAGGCTATTCTTTTAGTGATTCTTCAAGCACTTTTGTATCATGAATGTCCAAACATCTGCAACTTATTAAAAGAATGTAGAGTAGGAAGGATGAAAAAAAAAAAAAAGGAAATGTTTTCCATGTCAATGAGATTATAAATATAATTTTATTAATATTATACTTTTGTTTTTTTTTACTTTATTAAATTATATTTAATGTGAATCAATTTAATCTATTTAACAATACCCAACAAAAAAAATTCTGTAAGTCTGCCTAATATTGAAGGCTTGTAATTGTCATATTGCAGGAGCAACACTACATAGATGTTTAAACAGAGTGCTTGGAACTGGTCTTGCAGCTTTCTTGCTGTAGGAGTCCACTGGGTTACTGTTCATTCGGGAGGGAAGTCTGAGCATCTAGTTAGAGTCTCAGTTTTCATGTTAGGCCCGTAGACATTTATTTTTGTTGCATCTAGACGAGCAAACTGACCTAGTGTAACATGATAATTTCTTCAGCTTCTGCAGCCACCTTCTCCTGATTTATTCCAATAGTGAAAGCCCGGTTTAGATTATGGCATTTTGATCTTCATTCTCACCTTTCAGCTTGGTCTCGTGTGGATAAACTATTTGACTTGGCCCATCAAAGAATATCTACCATTATCATTGGCACTTCCCTGTACATTCTTGTAAGCATGTTCGCTTGCCCCATTTGGGCTGGCAAGGAGCTCTACAAGGTAATCACTTGAAACATGGACAAACTTGCCAATTCTCTAGACGGTAAGAGACTTAACAGACTTAACCATATTGGCTGATGCTAACAATGTATGCAGCTTAATTTCCCACATTTATTTCAGGCTATGCCGCTGGGTATTTTAATCAGAATGAGGAAGAAGCTCATAGAACATTGCTAGACTGCAGATGTGTATTAAACTCAGAGGCATCAGAAGAGTCTATGGAATGTGACAGAACTGATGAAATCTATTCCATTCTTGACTTAATATAATCTTTGACAGAAGTTATTCAATTAACTAATTCATTTTTATTTTTTATAGGCCAATTTTGCAAGATGGGAACCAGCCCATGGCCGCTTCAACTGCAGACATCTATGGAAACAGTACCTCAAAATTGGGGCAGCAATGCGCAGTTGTGCTTATTGCATAGAGGCTCTCAATGGCTGCATGAACTCAGACAATCAGGTGAAGTAAACTACCCAATTTTCTGTTCTTTCAGAACTTTTTTCATTCTCATTAAAACTTCACATAAACTTATCATTACTGTATAAACTTCAGGGTCCAGAGTTAATAAAGAAGCATCTTAGTAGCAGTTACCTGAAAGTGAGCTCCAGTTCTTCAAGTGTCATAAAAGAGCAAGGAAGGACTATATATCAAGACCATGACAAAATCACCAACTACAAACTTGTTGGTTGGAGAAATGAATTGTGCAGTAGAAGACCTTCAACATGACTAGAAATCTCTATCAGGGTTATTCAATCCAGAAGATGAAACTCCTAAACATAATAATAAAACAGAGAAAAAGACAGCTTCAATCTGTCTGCAAGGAGTCATTTCAGTGGTAATATTTGCTTTTATACTGATATAAATAGCTTCCAGGATCGAAGCTGTTGTTGAACAAGTTGAAGAACTGGCAAATTTAACAGAATTTGAAGCGATGGGCCAATGTAAATCCATTACAAAATCAGGCAAGCACTAAAATTGGAGCAGCTGATGAAAAGAAGGATGAGGATTCCATGAAGAGTTTGGAAAAGGTCTGAGGTCCAAACCTAAACGATATCGTATTGATTTTCTTCATGTTAATCATCATTTATTTTAAATTCAAATTATTTTTTATTTTAACTCAACACATTAGAATTAAACTATTTTTTATTTGGGATAAACTCGAATTAAAATATATTAACACTCAACTTAATTTGTATTTATCCTTAGTTAGTATACTTTTAATTCCAAAATTAGACACTAAACTTAAAAGTGTAAATAAATCAAACTGAGTCAAATTAAATAATATATGACTCAAATTTAGTTTGACTATATATATACAAAACTCAAACTCGTCAAACGCCAAACTGTGTTTGTCTAGAGCTTTGCTAAAATTTTTATTTTAAATTTAATCACTTAATTTTCAAAAAAAAATTATAAGACTTTAAACTTTCTTAACTATATTTTCTAATAATTAAATTTTAATAAAAATTAATTGCTAAATAATAAAAAATAATATTTTGTTAATTTATTAATTAATTAGTTGAATAAAATAACAATTTTGATACAACATAAATTATTTTTTTTTATCATTAAATAAAAAAAATTAATGCACCTAGTCATGTTATATTATTTAATATATTTAATACCGCTTATATTACTTGCATCACTATTTATTACACCTAATTATATAGTTTATATTATACTTTATATTATAAGTTTTCATATTTAATTATTAATTATCATATCTAATCGTTATTTGTCACAAATTTTAAATTTTAAACACTATATATCCGATGAAAAACTTGATTAATAATAATTTTTTTCGTGTCAATCGTATTTCAATAATACTCTTATTGAGAGGAAAACAATGATTGGATTGGATTTCAACAACATTTACGAACGAGAATTTTGTTGCTTAGGGTGAGAGTATTAGGGTTAGTGAAGGATTTAAAATGAGTAATAGTTTGAAAGCTTCGAGGTTGCCATTTTGTGTGGTGGTTATACTTGTCACAAATCAAAGGATAGCTTTACTTCAACAGTTATCGCACCACGAGTCTTTGTTTAGCTTCGCTTTAGTAAGATATTTCTAAGTTGTTTTACTTGTGATTTGTTGTTTTATTGTTGAGTTGTATAAATATCATGTTTAGGATACTCTTCATATTTAGGATATTGACCAATATCAAGATAAGCTTAGAATGAGATCAATATCACTTAAATTAGGAAAATAAATTACGTTGTTCCCAAATTAGTCCTCTTAGAATTTGTATATAAACTTGTACTTTATTGATACAAAAGTATAAAAATACATAAATATTCAGTCATATTTTTATGATATCAAAGCCTCATTTGAAACCTTAATTTCACTTTTCGGCAAAGGAATATTGCTTTAGCGAAGTCCAATCATCCCTTTTGATTGTCAGAACCTCAATCTAACACATCTGATCGATTATTCTCCTTTTCATTGGCTTGTCCCTTAAAGCTTACTTGTCATGGCCATTTCACGAGCCTTCACATGGAACATTCAAATTGACAACATATTTTTCAAATCTCTTTCCTATGGTAAGTGTGAATTCTTATCACTAGCTCTAATCCTTTCAAATAATGTCGGTGACTCTTCCCCTTCAATCTTGTTGTCGTCTAATGATCAGAAGGTCATCTTTAATCACTAGAATCATTGGTTACCATGGTTTTTTCTCTCTATTTTTCGCCCTGGTGTTTGGTAATGCCCTTTTGTGCCTTTGTTCTCCTTTGAATTGTTGATTGGCTATTGTTGTATGAGTTGTTATTTTGTTTATCTAAATATTTATCTTGTTTTTTGGTGAATCTTTATCTTATTGTGTTGGTTGCTGTTGTGTTATTTTGATGAATATGTGTTTGGTCTTCTTATCCGTGTTAGATATATATTGCTGGATTTGTAAGTTTGATGAACATGGAAGGATCCAGCTCAAAATTATGGGCTTTTACTTTCCTTTCTCTTCCTACCATCACAACTGAAAATTGGTAGGTAGTGAAAATTACATCTCATAGGTTGCATCCATTGAGTTGTATGCATGGTACAAGGATTGTAGAACGACTTGACTATTATGCTTGAAGACGTTAAGATAGATAAAATATATTAGGATAAAATCAATGCTCTTTTGGTTAGCTTATAATGGCAAACTATTGATGCATCCTATTTTTAAGATATATAAAACTCGTTTCAAGATGAAATCAGACCAAATTACCATAAGCTAATGATATTAAGTGTTTATACTTTGTTATATTCATTCTTATTAATCTCAAACAATAGAGTATGAGCATATTAGAATATCTTAGGCAGTTGGCCTTTTTCTTGTGATATCAAGTGTTTATATTACATAATTGTTGATATATAAAATAGTGTTTCTTCTCTTGTGAGAACTTAACCAGTTTCTCACCTATTTTCTCTTCCTTTCTCTCTAGCTAACCCTAACCAATTTGAGAGATATCAACCAGCTTTAGTAGCCATTTCAGCTAGAGTTAAAGAGATTAAAGCCATGAACAGCTCCAGGTAAGTATTTTCTTACCTCTTTCCCTATTTTCATAGTTTGTATTTCCTTGGATGAATTTATTCAACCATAGAAGCATGTTTTCAGTTTAAATAGCATGATTATAAGAAAAAGATGATAAAATAGAACAGAGATTTGGAGGTAAAAACATGCTTAGTTCCCTTGATGTATGTGCATGTATATTTAAGCGTTTAGAACTTTGGTTGTGATTGATGGGAAAAATATGTTTATAACAGTGTATTTTGCATGAATATATGTTAGGATAAGTTTAATTTAAGTTTGATTGAGATTTAGGTTGAGATTAGACGTGATCTTGCATATTTTAGCCATAATTGTCAAAACAAAATAAGACGCACACCTGTACACCCAATGGACACATGCCTATGCAGTCTTGTTTCAATAGGGTCACGGTTATGTACACTAAGTATGCACAAATGGATCTATGAAAGGTTATGGGTCAAGGTTGTGCATATGTAGTAAAGTATATTTTAGTTAGAATTTCCAAAAGCTAACATGATTGGGTTACACGACTAGCACACAACATGTGCACATTCATGCATATCTGTGCATCTAGGCATACACACCCATGCGTTTAGTGAAAATTAGAGATTTCTTTTCTATTAAGTAGAATATTAGTAATAAGGAAACATATCAAATATTTTAAGTTGAATAAGAGAAGAAACGACAGATTTAAAATAAAAATAAGCAGAATGAAAAAAAAGACACTAAAAATTATAGTAGAAAACTCTTTAGAATAATAAGATAAATTGTTTTTCTAGAATCACACATTCCCATACATAAGTAAAGAGAAACTCAACAGTGACCTAGAAAGAATCTAAATAAGTAACAGAATATGATTAGAAAACAGATGAAAATAGGAAAATAGTTAGACAAATAATATAAAAACATACTGAACAAAAACTAACAGATATATGTCAAAACACATAGCAATTTATTCAGAATTGATTAACAAGTATAATAAGTTATAGAAAAAGTAACTTCAGTAAGATACACGTAAAACATAACTACAACAATATTCAATTAAACATAATATATTCAAAAAAGAAGAAGAATAAGTTAACATGCATTATATGCATTATATGACATGGTCTGTCAACTCAGTGTTTTTAGAAAGGGATCAGGTGATCCACATGCATATGTTTTTAAAGTAGAAAGTTGATAATCTAAACATCATTTTTAGGGTGAATACGAAGGGGCATTTATGAGTTACATGCCCACTAGATAGGAAGTCAGTGCTACATTTACATATGTAAGTGTGCATTTATAAGTCTGTTAGAGAAGGAGCTAATGTCAATTTTGTTGGTGTGTAATTATACACTCGTTAGAGAGGGAGCCAGAGCCAGAGCCAGTACAGATTGATATATGCGTTAGTGTGCATCATTAATCTGATTTCGACCTACTAATCGAGTGCCAGAAAGTTGATGACTCATATAGTCGAGTGTCAAATCCCTTTGTTAATCAGTTTGTGCAGTACAATAGGTATCTTTGAATACATAAAGATTTTCAGATATAGTTCTTACTCAACTTTTTAGTATTTTAAAATCTTCAAATCTTAGTAGTATTTTCAAAAAAAACCAATTTTAGAAAGATATTTTCAATAAACAGGCTCTAATTTTCAACATTATTAGACATGATTTTAGTATACCACATATCATGTCATACTTAGCATGAGATTAATCAGAACAGAAAAAACTATGTGTATCAGTAAAATGACAAAGAAAACTATCAGATAGACTGATAATTAATATTACAATTAAAATACATAACATTAACGGTATGATTACATATAGAATAACAGATATGAATATATTACACCATTATATAAAATATAACATAAAGAGAACAACTAGAGAGGAAACAAGTAAGAAAAGAAATTAGCTAAGATAAATCAATTAAGACTTAGAAAGAATTATGAGTATAGTTAAGCCAGTACAGTATAATCAACTAAATAGCTCCAATAAGAACCTATAATATAAAAAGAAGAGAAATTAGATGAATCCTTATTACTAATCATGAGTATTACAGCAAAATAAATGTATTAGCTACATTTTAACTTAGAAAAGGAAGATAGTGCAGTACGAAGAGAAGTGATAGAGTGTTAGACCTAAGGATCTAATGATTCATACTTTGTCGTTTACGTATATCCATATACATAATTATGGCAAGACATGAGTTAAAGCATATATATCTAGATCCTTTAAGAGAAAGGACCTATCGAGCAAGAATAAGCCAAACATTGTCATTGAATAAAGAGATATGTTAAATCAGAAACAAAGACCAGAATAGAATAAGTTAATGATCTAGATAAACTGGATCAAAAAAAGCTACTAGGCTGGTTAGGAACTTAGTTAAGTTCTCTAGTTTATCAACTTGCCAAATAAAAGATCAGAGCTGAGTTTATAAGCTAAAAAATAAGATGAGAAGAGAGCGCAAGCGACAAGTATCAGCAGCAAGTTAAACTATAGTAGAATAAGTTATTAGGCTATCAAGAACTTAGTTAAGTTTATCAGTATAGCGGCTAGTCAGTTGAATTAGAAAGCTTAGAGTCTACCCAATGGTAGAGATAGAAGATGCTTACTAAGCTACTTATCACTTATCCCCTTTAGTTTTCTTTTCTTGCAAGTTGAGTTGGGGAGCTAAGTTGGAGCATGAGATGGCTAGAGAGTGGGATATAGCTTGGACATGTTCCTATACGAATTTACCAGTTTTATATATGTATGTATGTATATATATATTCAATTTTCAACAGATATCATGTTGGTGGCTCTCATGTTTTGTACAGATCATGCATAGAAGATGTACAGTATTATATATGTTTTCAAATATTAAATAATAATAATAAAATATGAGTTTTATTTTAGGATACGGTACAGTGGGTTTTAGAATCCTATTATATTATATTTTCTGCACAACGCATTGTTTTCAATAAAGCAGTTTATGTAAGACTCTTATTGTATGTATTAATAAAGTATTTTCTCAGCATAATATTTATAGTATCTATCAAGAATATAATAATAAATTATACTAGTATAGTAACAGTAATATATAATACAGTAGGTGCTACACGTGCATGATTGACGGTTATTATAAATTCGATCGTTAAAAGTCTAATCGAGATAATAAATAAGATAAGTTCGATTGTTCACTCGATGGACACGATCATGCACTTGGAAAATTTATTGCAATAATGTTCTTTTCTGCTACCCAATGGATACAAATTATATGAAACTACTTCTTTTTGTTTTCTATAAGACTTTTAATATACAAAAAGGCATTTTTAAGTGAAAAGGGTTAGAAAATCTTATTGCACATTTAAGTTATTATTTTGCTCTTGCTCACTCACTTTCTTTCACTAAGCTTGTTCTTCGTAAACATTTGAGAGACCTTTGTTCTTAATCTTGTGTATTAACCTACTTAAAGGCATTCTCACACCAAACTTGTTGTTTCCAATCACAAAGGATGAAATCCCAGTAAATTAGTTTAAACAGCAAAATGTCCTTTATCAAAGCTATTGTAATCTTTGAGTTTTCAAAGATAATGGAAACTTCAATCGAATTTGATTGAGAAAAAAAATGTAAGAGGCTAATATTCAAAGCTTTGAACCTCTATAAATCGACGGAGAAATCTATTTCCTTTACTCTCTTTAATTGCTTGATATTTGAATTAATTTGTGGTAGTTAAATTGTTTAGTGTTTGATTGTATTTTGGCAATTGATTAGTTGATTACTTGCATATGATCTTATTTCAATTGGTAAAATTTTTTAAATAATCTTATTCACCTCATTTTATGATTCTTTTCTAGCCTAAACTGTTTTACATCTTCTGGTAAAGATAAATTGTTTGTTAACTCTATCATGTGTGTTTTCTTGAGTTATTCTTTTTTTAAGAAAGGATATAAATGCTACTTACTATCCATACACCAATATTTTATATTTGTTGATGTTATATTTTTTTATTCTTTCCCTTTCTTCTTCTCTTTCTTGTCCCTTGAATGCGAGTCTATCACCACAATTATTTCTATGCCTTGTCTTCTTGAACAATTTCATAGGCCTATCATTGAACCATTGTCTCATCAATCTTCTAAAGGATTTTTTACTTTTGAGGAGACCATTCTCATCCATCTTAGAGATACCAATATTGTTACTAGTACACCTCACACTAATGTTCCTATTGACATACTTCCTACTTTTGATGCATCCCCTATTGTGGCCTTGCCTTTCGTTATTCATAAAAGTATGTGATCCACTTATAACCCTTATCCTATTTATAATTTCATTAGTTATTGTCGTTTGTTTTCACCCTTTTATGCTTTTACTTCTGTATTGTCTTTTATTTATGTACCTTTCAATATCCACGAAGCCGTATTTGATCTCAACTAGTGATAAGCTATGATCGACGAGATGACTGCTATACATAATAATACTACTTAGGATTTAGTTACATTACCCCTAAGTCATTCGACCGCTGGCTATTGTTAGGTTTATATAATTAAGATTGGTTCTTGTGGTAAAATTGATTATCTCAAAGTTTTGTTAGTTATTAAAGGTTATACACAAGTTTATGATTTAGATTATGGTAACATATTTTCTTTGGTAGGTAAAATGTCCTTAGTCTGTTTATTGTTATTTATGGTTGATATTCGTTAATGGCCCCTATTTCAGTTAGATATTAAAAATACATTCCTTCATGGTGAACTATAAGAATAAATTTACATGGAGCAAACACCAGGTTTTATTACTCAGAAAGAGTTTGGTTTGGTTTGTAAATTATGTTGCTCACTATGTGACCTTAAATAGTCCCCATATGCCTAGTTCAAATGGTTTAATATTGTTGTTCACAAGTTTGGTATGACTTGAAGTGACTCAGATTACTTGGTCTTTTATAGGCATATATCACAAGGGAAATGTATCTATTTTGTTGTTTATGTTGATGACATTATAACTAGTAATGATAAAGAGGGTATCAATCAACTAAAGCAGTATCTATTTGATCATTTTTAGACCAAAGACTTGGACTACTCATATACTTCTTTAGGAAAAAAGTTGCATAGTCTAAATCAGATATAATTATCTCTCAAAAAAGCATATGCCAAATATCTAAAAAAAAATAGGAATTTTAGATTATAAACCTATTAACTTTACAATAGACCCTAATATTAGACTTATACCTAGTTCGGAAAGCCACTTGCAGATATAGGGAGATAATAGAGATTAGTAGGTAAACTTAACTATCTAATTATCATGAGGCTAGATATCTTATTCTCAGTCAGTGTGATCAGCTAGTTCCTATAGTCTCCATGAGATTCTCACTTGGATACGGTTATTTGCATACTGAGATCTATTAAAGCAACACCAAGAAAAGGATTGTTGTATAAAGATAAGGGTTATAGATGGGTTGTTAGATACTTTGGTGTAGATTAGGAAAGATCTCTATCTGATAAACTTTCAATTTTGGGACACTATGTCCTTATTGGTGGCAATTTTATTTAATGGAAGAGTAAAAAGTAGGATATTATTGTTAGGTCATGCGAAGAGGCTGAATATCGAGCAATGACATTGATAACTTGTGAACTAGTATGGTTGTAGTAGTTAATCCAAGAGTTAACATTTACACAAGTACCACAGATAAAGTTACTCCATGATAATCAAGTCATTTTCCACATTGCCTCTAATCAATGTTTCATGAAAGGACTAAACAAATAGAAATTGATTGTCATTTTATTTGTGAAAAAGTGTTGTCTGATTGTATAATTACTAGTTATGTCAACTCAAATGACTAGTTAACTAATATCCTCTCAGAGACACTTGTATTGAATTTATTTGTAATAAGTTTGGTACATATAATCTATATACTCCAGCTTAAAGGAGAGTGTCAAGTTGTACAAATATCATGTTTAAGATATTCTTCATATTTAGGTTATTGACCAATATCAAGATAAATTAGAAATGGGATCAATATCAGTGTAATTAGGAAAAGAGATCATATTGTTCTCAAATTAGTACTCTTAGAATTTGTTTATAAACTTGTACTCTATTGATACAAAAATATAAAAAATATAGAAACATTCAGTCATGTTTTCAACTATAATTGTTATTTATTGTAGAATGATTTATTAGCGGGGGATAAGGTGATCGTTGAATGAACTATACTAGAGGTTTTTGAGTTCCTGGTGTTCCTCCTATAAGAAGAAAAACCAAAAGTTGGGGGGAAATTGGATTTTAATGATTGAAAGAGGGAAAAACTTTATAGTTTCTCTTTGGTTTCATGAAGGTTATACATTGATCTAGTACTAGCATATGAAATAACATGGGATATGACACGAAACTGTTAGGATGTGTTCCAAGCGGGTGTGAATATGTGTGTTCTATCATTTGATAATATGTGATGGTGCAAAGCTGTGATACTTAATAGTTCTAATCAATAGTTGACAAGTTTTTGATTTGTATCATATGGAAGCATTTTACTTCCTAGATGTTCTAAGTGGGTGTGAATCTTTGTGTTCTATCATTTGGTAATATGTGATGGTGCAAAGTTGTGATCTTAATAGTTTTAATCAATAGTTGACAAGTTTTATTTATATTATATGGAAGCATTTTACTTCCTTCCTAGATGTTCCTTTTTTATTTTGAAATTGGTCAGTTGGTTGGATTAAGGTTTGTAGTTAGAATTGTTTTTGTACCTTAAATGGAAAAGGAAAACTTCAACTATCATGTGAAATTTTATGTTCTATACTTTTTTTTTTTTATGTAGTTCAAGAATTTTTAAAGTAAAAAGATAAGGGACAAGTTCGAAACAAACTAAACATGACAAAAACATTCACCCATAAAACAAAAGCTTGGAACCACAACTTGCCTGAACAAATGAAAACTATTTACAGTAAAAAAAATGATACACAGTATAAGCCCTAAGCCAAGAACAAAAACAAGAGCAAACGAAATCCTGTGTTCTATACTTGCAAACAAGTTAAGGAGCTGTTATACATATGCCGTTATTTATCTTTTATGTTTAAGGTTCGAGAAGGATTTACAAGGGTGCGGAATCTAGAAATGGGTTAGGTTGAGTAATTTATGGCACATGACTGCAGTTCATGGCCTGGTTGAAGGGCCTGATATCTTGTTGAATATCTGTTATGACAATTTTTTTTTTTTTTCAAGTTGCTTTTATCACTCTGCTTCAGCTTCGGGCGAAAATGTAGCATCTGTGTCACCTAATATTGGGGTGTTTCTCTTTATTTTAATCTGAGAGCACCCAATATTGGGGTGTTTCTCTCTTTATAAATGTTTTTATGTCACTTTCCCCCCATCTTTCTGATCTTATAAGGCAAGGGAACGCCAGAAGAGAGAAGAGTAAGAATGTTTGGAAAGGGAAGCCGCTGAAGCTGAGAGGAAACTTAAGGAAGAAGAGGCTGCAGCGAGGAAATGTTTGGATTTTAATATTTTTCCAGGGTGTTAGGGATTAGTTTTAAATCAGTAAGAATATATTAATAATTTGATATTTAGATTTCATAATTTTAATAAAAAGGATAACACAATCATTTACTAAAAAAAATTAAACAAAATTCATTGACAAAAATGAATTTTATTTTTCAATCTTTCAGATATAAAATTATATTTTTCAAATTTAAAGGATAACAATTAATTTCATCAACCCTTAGGTGGAAATCAATCATCTAAACTTTTTTGGGTTATATTCTTAATTATAGCATTACTTATTATAACATGTCATTGATATTTTAATTGTTTTTTTTTTGTATATATAATTATTATTCTGAAATAATTTTATCAAAAAGGCTAAAGGACATATTCCCACCTAAAGTTTCATTCAAAGACAGATATCCATTTTTTTAAGTTTTATAAATCTAAACACCCATTATCAGAGTCAATTGTTAAATTTAACGGTCAATAATAACATTTTTATAGTTAGAAAGGTATTTTGGTTATTTTATTAATAAAAAGTTATAAAATAATAAAAAAATTTAAAACATTATTTAAATATTAAAAAATATAAAACAAATTAAAAAAATATTAAAATTTAAAAAATTAAAAGCATGCCGGTGTTAGCGACGATAGTCATCGATAATAAAATTAGATAGCCGAAAATGACTAATTGGTTTTAGAGGCAACCAAATTGGTTGTCTTTTATTTCTAACCACCTTCACCAATAAAAGTGATTGAAAACGGTCGAAAATGTCGATCTTGATCTCATTGGTAGTTTTTGGCTATGATTGATGGTAGAGGTAGTCAAATTTAACTATTAGTCAAATTTAATTATTTTTATTAAAACAAGAGGCAGATAGATTTGATCGTCTTATCAACTAGCTAACTGTTTTCGACTGTTTAGTTCAATTAACGGTAGTCATCGTCGCTAATAACATTATCGACTACAGTAGTTGCCTTTTTTATTTTTTAAAAATTTAAATAATTTTTCAAAATTTTATAATATCTTTTATATATTTTTAAAATTTTTAATATATTTATATTTAATTTTTTATAATTTTTTTGTAAATTTTTATTTTTAATAAGGATATTTTAGTTATTTTATAAAATATATTAGTAAAATTAGATGAGAAATGAAAAATAAGTAGGTGTTTGGATTTTTAAAAGTTTTTTGCAGAGGACTTAAATTTGAATCAAACCCTGGGTGAGAATAAGTGTTTTGGCCTAAAACCTAAATATCAAAAGGGTTACGAGGTAAGTACCCGAATGTAGCTCATAACAGCTCCGATCCCGTGATATGCGTGAACTTTACCCATTATAAAATTCTAAAAAAATAATTAAATAAATATATTCCATAGATAAATAAATCTGTGGATAACACATAACGCGTTAACTACACGCTCCCCCTTCTCGCGTGGTCATATCCCCTTGTTAATTCCCCACTTTTGGCTCCCAAACCGGTCTCTAACTCTGAACTTTACGATTCAATTCAATCAAATCACTCGGTTCGTGAAAGCAGACAATCGCAGAAAAGAACAAAAACATGGTATAAAGATGAAGAAATCAAATTGCTATCGAGTTTCAGGAATGGATTTCAAATCGACGGAACGGGAAATGCATCTGTACGAGACCGTTTGCCGGTTCAGATTTGGAACGGCATTCGATTCTTATTACGTGGCTTGTGAAGCTTTCTCTGAACAACAGCGTCTCCGCTTTTCGTCTTCGGTTCCTATCGGAGTCAAAATTAAAAACCTCCTTTAATAGTTTGTTTGCCTTTCTTTTTTTTTTTTTTTTGTTTAGTCTTAATTTTCGTTTTGTGAGTCGTGGATTTCTGTGTTTGTGTGTAAGTTTTTTCCTTTTTTTGAAAAATGAATTTCGATTCGGGTCGGGGGAAATCGGTCATGGAAGATGGTGAATTCACGGAAAAGGATCCATCGGGTCGATACGGTCGGGTACGGTTCTCATCTCTTCCCATTGTTATTGTTTATCACTATTATTAACGTTGTTATTAAGAATTGTCCTCATCTCTTCCCATTGTTATTGTTTATCACTATTATTAACGTTGTTATTAAGAATTGTCCATGTTAAGTTTCTATTGCACTCAAATCTACTTCTTGATAGGTTTCGACTTGATTGAGGGAAAATTAGGGCTAACTTGTTGCCTTTTTTTCTCCCGGCTGTATGAGGAGATTTGATTTATAGGTTTAGATTGTTGTTTTTGTGGCTGAATTATTATTCGGTTAATGAAATTGAAGACTGCGTTGTCTTTTATTTCAATTGAACAATTAGGAATTAAATAAAAATAATTTAATGGAATGATGAGGTCCAGAGATTTTAGCGTACATTTTGTTGAATTTTGAGATTTATTTATTTTGTTGCTCTTAGCTGTTTGCTTCTATTGGGTTGAGTGATATGGTCTTTGTTTGTTTCTACTTCTTCAGTACGATGAAATCTTGGGGAAAGGAGCATTCAAGACTGTGTATGGCTCTGTAACTTTTGTCTTTTTTAGTTGCATAGTTTAGTAGTTAGTAACTTGAATCGGACATGGCTGTTAAGAAATGCCTGGGTGTTAACTTCAAAGCTTCATGTGTAGATATAAGGCATTTGATGAGGTTGATGGGATAGAAGTTGCTTGGAACCAAGTGAACATTGAAGATGTATTGCAATCACCTGATAAGCTAGAAAGATTATATTCAGAGGTTCATCTTCTTAAGTCTTTGAAGCATGAAAATATCATCAAGTTCTATAACTCTTGGGTGGATGATAAGAGCAGCACTATTAACATGATAACGGAGTTATTCACTTCTGGGAGTTTAAGACAGTGAGTTTCTTCTGATTTTTTCATGCTTTATTTTTACCTTGTGGATTCTGTACTTATTCACAAATATCTGTGGGTTTAGATATCGTAAGAAGCATAAGAATGTTGACATGAAAGCCATCAAAAGCTGGGCTAGGCAGATTCTTCGAGGTTTACACTATTTGCATAGTCATAATCCTCTTATCATTCATAGAGATCTGAAATGTGATAATATATTTGTCAATGGAAATAATGGAGAAGTCAAAATTGGAGATCTTGGGTTGGCAATTGTCATGCAGCAGCCCACAGCTCGAAGTGTTATTGGTAATAATAACTTTAATTTCTCAACCAGTGTATGGATCTTTGACCATCTTAGTAACTCCGTATCATCTGTACAGGCACTCCAGAATTCATGGCACCAGAGCTGTATGAAGAAGAATACAATGAACTTGTG
The DNA here is from genome assembly GCA_026122585.1 of Anacardium occidentale. Classification (NCBI taxonomy): domain Eukaryota; kingdom Viridiplantae; phylum Streptophyta; class Magnoliopsida; order Sapindales; family Anacardiaceae; genus Anacardium; species Anacardium occidentale. Next base: position 156,063 of record JAJEJH010000289.1, read on the forward strand.
GACATATACTCTTTTGGCATGTGCATGTTGGAGATGGTTACTTGTGAATACCCATATAGTGAGTGCAAAAATCCTGCACAAATATATAAGAAGGTTACCTCAGTAAGTTTACAATTGCCTGCAGTACATTTTCTTGTGCCCATTGCCACTTTTGAATTGGCATTTTGATCTTTATGTCTGCCTCTTTCTTCACAGGGTATAAAGCCTGCTTCGCTTGGTAAAGTGAATAACCCCCAGGTTAGGCAATTCATAGAAAAGTGTCTTGTTCCTGCATCCTTGCGACTGTCTGCAGAGGAACTCCTGAAAGATCCTTTCCTTGCAAGTGAAAATCCAAAGGAGCATGTTTGTAATCCTCTGCAGCTACCAACTATTGTTCCCAAGGAAATAAACTTGCCCCAATCGGAACCTCATCCTATGGACATAGACCTTAACTATAAGAAGCTTTCAGACAGCTCCTGCACAGAAAGCAATAATGAAAATCAGTTTTCCGCTGTAGAACTTCATCAGTTCACTGAGAACAGTGAATTCAGATTGAGAGGAGAGATAAATGGTGATAATACAATTTCGTTGACCCTGCGCATTGCTGATAGAAGTGGTAAGTTAATTTACTATGCAATTAGCAATCCATTTTTTCCCTGTGCTGTCATCTGATAACATTGTCTTTGTATCAGGTCACTTGAGTAATATCCATTTTATCTTCTATCTTGATTCTGATACTGCAATTTCGATAGCTGAGGAGATGGTAGAACAACTTGATTTGTCACATGAAGATGTGGTTTCTATAGCTGAGTTGATTGATAACTTGATAGTCAAGCTCGTCCCTAGTTGGAATCCTTCATCTTGTTGTACTTATAGTTTGCACAACAGTTCATGCAATGGTTCTACTGTTGTGCAAAACAATTTAATGTCTTTGAAGTGCTTAAGGGATTCAGAAGAGTCAAATGAGGCTTTTGCAGAGGCAGTCAACGATCAAGGTGTCAACACAAGTTTGGGCATTATGAAATATCAAGACACACGAGAATCTTTCAGCTCTGGTGTATCTACTGAATTTGATGTCTCAATCCCCATGGCTGCCAGTACCGACAAATCTTGTGGACATGAATTCTACAAAGGTTCAAATAAATATGGTTTCAGTTTGCCATATTCAGCCTATGACAAAACTGACGGCATAAATGTTGTTGAATCTATTTTGATGAACCGTTCCATGCTTAACTCTGATACATCCTTCATTGATTCATACTCTGACATATCAAAAGTTCCAAGCATGTCAAGCATCTCTTCTCTATCGCCATCAGACAAAGATCATCTATGTTCTGAGCTAAAGATGGAGCTTGATGCCATCGTTGCACAATATAACCAGTCTCTCCAGGAATTACTGAGGCTGAGGGATGAAGCGGTTGAAGATGCCAGAAAGAGGTGGAAATCGAGGAATATATCTGTTGTTTGATGTACTAAAATTTCTCTTGGTATGATTTTTCCTTTTAATATTTTGTTTGAGTTGTTGCTGCTGCTGCTGTTTCCATGTGATTGTTGCATTGGAAACATGGCCAGTCTTCGACTAATTCGTTTCAATTGGTTTCATTTTAATGATTTTTTTTTATATTACCCTTTTATTTTCCCTAATTTCCTACCTGATCAATAGCACCATTCGCAGTGGACCCCTTTTCGAACAGGAAACTAGGTTTGAATTGAGCTTGATATGATGTGTCAAATTTGAGTTTAGTTGGGTAACAAAACATTTTTTTTTAATTTAATTAATAATTAATTTATTAATTTTAAATTTTAAAAATTATGCTTTTCAATGCAAGAATATATGAAATAAAGATGCCACGTCGTACACTTATTATAAGTAAAATTACAAATTAAATTTTCCAAGTTACCATTTCTTTTTGTTTTTTCGTTTGTAGAAGATGAAAGAGACTACATTTTACTCGAACAGTCCAAACTGCCAAATCTTGAACCATGTGACTCATGTATAGGCACCACTTTTGTTGTCACTTTCTTCATGTTATATTAACTGTGAATTACTGCAGGTTCTAGTTTCATTACTCAACAAACCAAGACTTGAATTCGATTAAAAAATAATTCAACTTTTCAGTCTAAGCTGATTTGGACTTGAATGTCTATATTCTTGATGGAGGCACTCCTAAACGAAGAGATAAGAAAACTCATTAAAGATGGCAGATGTGTGAAGATGCGAGGAGGTGGACTGAATATATGAAGTGTCAACCAATGAAGAAGAAATGGCAGCATTCATTGAAGCAATGCTTGCTGGAGCAAATGATGATGAAGCAGCCATGGGAAGGAGCATTGTTACGACGACGAAGAAAAACTGTAATGAAGGAAGGCTGATCGTGGTTAGATGAGGTTCTCTTACAGAGGAAGAAAGTCAATGACGGAGAAGCACTGGTCGTGCAAAGGATGAGTGTGGCCGACGGAAGGGAGAAAAATCGATAGAATAAGCACAGATGAAGAAAGAATTGCTAGAGCCGTGCGTAATCGCCAAAAAAAAAAAAAGCATTGGCCAGAAAGAGAGAGAATTGGACGTCGCTGAAAAAGTAGGAATGCCACCAATGACACGAGAGACTCGTCGCAGCAGAGACACAAGTCAAAGAAAGATCAGATCGTCTTATTTAACGAAAACAATTAAATCAATCTCTTTTTTGTTATAAAGGTAGTTAAATATTATCACCTTCATCGTTAATCATAATACAAAAAAATAGTTTAATTATTAGTATCCATTATTATTAGAATTTTTTTTTATTTTTTTTATTTTAAATATTTTTTCTAATTTATTTTAATTTTTTTAATATTTTTATAAAATTTATTTTATTATTTAAAATTTTTTTATAAGAAGATGAAAATATATTTTAACGGTTAATATTTGACTATTAATTATTAAATTTAACTATTAATTTTAATCAACAGGTAGTGTTTGAATTTTTAGAAGTTAAAAGATAAAATTATGCTTTTACAAAAAAACTCAGGTGAGAATATGTCCTTTGGCCTAAAATTTTATTTGTTAAATTTAAAAAAAATTATTAAATTGGCAAAAAGACTTATTCCCGCCCAAGTTTTCCTAAAAGATAAAGTCTTACTCAAAAAAATTTTAAAATATTAAATACTCATTTGTTGATTAAATTTTTTTTTTCAAATTTATGAATTTTTTTATCAAATGATCAAAATACCCTCTACCAAAAAAAAAATAATATTTATATTAAAATATACAAAATAATATTAATATAATAACAAAAATTAAAAAAATTAAAAAAAACTACCATTGTTAACAACATTATTAGTGGTGATGACCACTGAAAACTTAACTAGGCAATTGAAAATGGATACCTAATTAGATTGATGATCGGATCTTGTTACTTTAATGATAAACAGTCAGATCTTTAATGACTAGATTTGATCATCTCCACCATAAAAATGGTTAGATCTGACTATTAATATAATTATGTGATTATTTTCAATCACCTGATTAAGTTTTTGGTGGGCACCATCATTTTTTAAATTTAAAAATTTTTTATTAAAATTTTAAATTATTATTATTATTTTAATATTATTTTTTATTTTAATTATTTTTATAAAATAATTTTTGTATTTATTATTTTTAAATTTTTTATTCAAAAAAATAAAAATATCTGTTTCACTAATTAAATTTAATAATTAACTATTGAATTTGGTTAATGGGTAAGTATTTAGTTTTTTAAAAATTAATGGGTTGGATTTTGTCAGTTAGGGAAACCTTGGATGGGAATCAGTCGTTTGGCCAATTAAATTTTCATTTAGCTTAAATTTCTCTTAAATATTTTATAAAATTATTAAAAGGAAAAATATTGTCAAACTAGATAGTATTTTATTATTAAAAATGTATTAAATATTTATTTTAATTTATTTTAAATTAAAATAAAAATTATAAAAAATTTATTACTATAAATATAGATAGAGTTTAGTAATAATTAATTATATATTTGAGTTAAATTATAATTTTTTAAAAATTTTAGAAAAGTTACGAAATTTGAAAAAAGTTAAGGGTTTTTAATTTGAAAAAAGTTTGAAGTGTTTTTTGAAATTTGAAAAAAATTTAGAATGTTTTAGGATTTGAAAAAAATTTGAGGGTGTTTTGAAAATTTTTAAAATTTCAATAATATTTTCTAATAGTTTCAGAAAATGACAATTATACCCCAAAACATAACAAGTTAAAGGATGTAATATAAATATATTGTTATAAATTATTAATATTATAATATATTTTCAAAAATATATGAATAAATATTATTATTTTTAAAATAAGATAGAAAAAATCTATTTACCCTCATAAGTTAAAAAAATAATGTTTATACCTCAAATATACCTCTATTTAATATTTGTATAAAATAATATATATATTTGGAGTAAAATATACTTTTTTTAAAATTTTAGGAGCTTTTAAAATTTGAAAAAATATCAGTGCTTCTAAAAATTCTAAGAACTTTTTAATTTGAAAAAAAGTTTAAAGTGTAATTAAATATTACAAAATATTGAATAAAGTTCTAAGGGAAAATGTCATTTTTAAAATTAAAGGGTGCAAGAGCATATGTTTAAGGCTATGATATGATACCACAAAGGAAGTTGAGTAAAGTTGTGTATTTTGATAATTGTATCATTTGTACAATAATAATATACTCAAATAAAGAATCTCAATCCTCAAACAAAAGGAATAAACAAATCACAATCAATCAAAGCAATATGTACATTAATATAATCAAAATGTGTATTCATTTCAATTTATAGAAATACATTAAAAAAAAAGAAGAAATAAATAGATTACAATATAATCACAATGAATTTATGCTAAGTTCCTGATAACTCCAGCTACCCAGCCATGAATATTTAGGAGCACCATGGGGTGGGCTAGCAGCTGCAACAAAATTCAACTAATTATATCTGACAGAGGGATTTAGAGCAACATTTGGAAACCCCCAAATACATTTGCAGATTCAGAAGGAAACCATGGAAGAGTCTGCATATGAGATCAGGACCCCTCTAAGTAATTTTTCCCAGCCTTGCTTCCAAAATTTTGATTCTTTTTTTTTTTTCTAAATTTTGAATGTTTAATTCTCTTGTTATAATGTTGTTGCAGTTTCCAAGGATGAAGAAGATACTAACATGGCTTTAACATCATCAAAATCCCAACCAGAGATTAATGAATTGCAGGAACCTGAAGAGAACTCACCCATCAAGCAAGTTGCCTTAACCGTGCCAACCACAGACGACCCCTGTTTGCCCGTGCTCACATTTCGAATGTGGGTCTTAGGGACTCTCTCATGCGTCCTCTTATCATTTCTAAACCAGTTCTTTTGGTACCGGACGGAACCCTTGTCCATCACAGCCATTTCAGCCCAAATTGCTGTGGTGCCTCTCGGTCAATTAATGGCTGCAAAAATCACTGATCGTGTCTTCTTTAAAGGGTCACGCTGGGAGTTCACTCTTAATCCTGGACCTTTCAATGTGAAAGAACATGTTCTTATCACCATCTTTGCCAACTCTGGAGCTGGCAGTGTTTATGCCATTCATGTCGTCACTGTTGTCAAAGTCTTCTATAAGAAACACATTACCTTCTTCGTTTCTCTCATAGTTGTCTTCACAACACAGGTATATATTTTAAATAATCAGATTCTTTTCAATGTTGAAGATTAAGTCCCTGTTCAGATTTAAGCTAGACTGAATGGGGTTTGAATGGTAGGTATTGGGTTTTGGTTGGGCTGGCATATTCAGAAAGTATCTGGTGGAACCAGCAGCAATGTGGTGGCCTGCAAATCTTGTTCAAGTTTCCTTGTTCAGGTAAAATCTTGTTTTACTTTTTCATTTCATGTTTATGGTAACCTGTGAACACGATTGGTCAACATGCTGGTAATTTTTACACTTCTTTTAGTAAAATTAATTTTGTAAAAAGGTAAAACGTTCTGTTTAATATTATTTTATGCCTCGTTTTTCGCTTTATAATTTTAGTACTACTGCCTCTAGTTTCAAAATTCAAAGCTGTGATTTGTATGTTTAGGCCTTGACTGTTTGGTAGGCCATGTTGCATTTGGATAATTTTAAGGCCAGGCGCCTAAGTCCCACCCAAGGTTTCCTTAAATGACAATGTCCCCCTATGAAGTTTTAAAAAGCCAAGAACCCACCCTTAGTCTTTAAAAAGACCAAAATACCCTCCATAAAAAAAATAATATTAATACTAAAATAGAATTTAATATAAATAATATTACAATAAAATTTAATATAAAATAATAATAAAAATTAATAAATTACTAAAAATAAAATATAAAATTTTAAAAAGCGATCATAATCGATCGTCAATGGAATCAAACTTAGTTTCTAATCATGTGTTAGGTTGATGGTACCACCTTTTGAAAATAGTGGCTGCTATTTTAAATTTTTTATTTTATTTTATTTTAAATTTTTATTTATTATTTTTATATTTTAATTATTTTTTATAAAATTTATTTTTTAATTTTTATTCAAAAAGATAAAAATACTCATCTGATTTTGGTCAATGAGTGAGTAATTGGATTTTTAAAACTTTATAGATGGGACTTCATTAGTTAAGGAAACCTTGGGTAGGCATATGTTGTTTGGCCTAATTTTAATTATTAAATGTAAAATATTTTCGTAGATTAAATTAATTATTGAATTTATTTAATAATAATAATAAATGCTGAAATGTCATTTTTTTTAAATATTTTTAACATATTATTAGTAATAAATTAGTATTTTATTTGGATAAGATTAATAATTTTAATAATTTGTAAAATAATCTTATATTCTTAATTTGTTGTGATTTTACTTTCATTTTCAAAACTAACGAGGAACATTAAAATTTTAAAATTTTTCAAAAGCACACATAAACTTTTTTTCAAATTAAAAATCCCTTAAAATTTTATTTACTACTAAAATTTTTAAAATTTATAATTTAACCTTCAAATATATGATTATATGATTTTATACTCTTAATTTGTTTTGTTTTGGAGAGCATAATTATTATTTTTTAAACTAATAAAAACATATTAAAAATGAGAGTAATTTTATTAAATAAATGTAACAAGTAAGGATAAAATTATAATGATAATTTTTTAATGTTTGCCAAATCACTGTTGACAATAAAAAATAGATTACTAAAATAATTTTTTATTACTCTTAACCAAGCACACTCTTTAAGAGTTTGTATAAAAAATTAAAGTTCAAATAAATTACTTGAAAAAAATACTAAGTATAAATTATTATTATTATTATTATTATTATATTTGATAAAATTAGTATATATAAATAATTATTGTATTTAGTTTAAACTTAAAAGAATACTAATATATTATTTTACTTAAATATCCTAAAAAGATTATTTGATATCAAAGTTAGATTGTTGAGATAATAAAAAATTACTTCAAACCAAACACCCCTAAATTGTTGGAAAATAATAAAATCAATGCCCATAAGAGATAGTCTTTGGTAAATAAAACTAGGGAAGGGGCTTTAGTCCATATTCTATATTAGGTGGGTTTATAACAACATTAATAAAACTACGTATCCCAATAATGAGCAATATTGTATATATTAATTATACGTTTAAAAATTAGATCAAATTGACCAATTAAACTAACCAAACTGAGATTTGAAGATGAGTTCAATCTAAACATATTTTAACTTTAGTTTAGATTATTGAATTAAAGTGTACTATCATTGAACCATTAAAAACATTTCGATTCGTGGTTTCAACTGTTGGGTTACCCTGATCAATCCAATATATTGGGGCGACTAGTTTGAAAACTTCCCCTTTGAAAGCTTGATAGTGTACTTAGAACTGTTTTTGGGCTTTAAACCTTCTCATACAATTCAATTTCTGTTGCAGGGCTTTGCATGAGAAAGAGAAACGGCCTAAGGGTGGTGTGACACGTACACAATTCTTCCTTTTAGCTTTCATTTGTAGCTTTGCTTACTATATCTTCCCTGGCTACCTCTTCCAAATGCTAACCTCCCTCTCCTGGATATGCTGGATATTCCCCAAATCTGTCTTAGCCCAACAACTTGGTTCCGGCCTTTACGGGCTTGGAATCGGTGCACTTGGAATTGACTGGTCCACCATCTCATCCTACCTTGGAAGCCCCCTTGCAAGCCCTTGGTTTGCCACTGCTAATGTTGCTGCAGGATTTTTTTTGGTCATGTATATTTTGACTCCTATATGTTACTGGCTGGATGTCTACAAGGCCAAAACTTTCCCTATATTTTCTGACGACCTTTTCACATCAACGGGTCAAGAATACAATATTTCGGCCATCATTGACTCTGATTTTCACCTGGACATTGCGGCTTATGAGAAACAAGGGCCTCTTTACCTGAGTACATTCTTTGCAATGACTTATGGTGTTGGTTTTGCTGCACTTACCGCTACAATTGTTCATGTTGCACTATTTCATGGAAGGTAATTTTAATCTCTGATATGAATTGATTATTGAGTGATGTTTCATTGATGATCATTCTGTGATTGGAAGCTCATTTCAGTTATGCAATGGTGAAAATGCAGAGAGATATGGGAGCTGAGCAAACTGAGTTTTCAAGAAAAAGAAATGGATATACACACTAAACTCATGAGGAAATATAAACAGGTCCCTGAGTGGTGGTTTGTTTGCATTCTTCTGGTCAATATAGCAGCCACTATCTTTGCTTGTGAGTATTACAATGAGCAGCTTCAGCTGCCATGGTGGGGTGTTGTCCTAGCATGTGCTATCGCTATTATGTTCACCCTTCCCATTGGAATCATTACAGCCATAACAAACCAGGTAAATTACTGAAGATTTTGATAAATTCTTCTTCAAAATCTGGAAATATTTTCCTCTAATTTTCTTTTCATTGTTTAGCTGACTTGATGATCTTTTGCTGATGGCAGACACCGGGCTTGAACATTATCACAGAATATATAATTGGTTACATATACCCCGGGTATCCAGTTGCTAACATGTGCTTCAAGGTATATGGTTACATAAGTATGACACAGGCCATCACCTTCCTTCAAGACTTCAAGCTTGGCCACTATATGAAAATTCCTCCAAGAACAATGTTCATGGCACAGGTTTGTAGCCTACACAACTCAGCCATTGTTCTTCAGATTAAAAGGTATTGAGTCTAACAGTTCCTGAAATCTGCTTAGATTGTAGGAACTGTCGTAGCCTGTCTAGTATATTTGGGCACTGCCTGGTGGCTAATGGAAACAATCACAGATATCTGCGAGACAACAGCCTCCAACAGTGTGTGGACTTGCCCAAGCGACACTGTCTTCTACGATGCATCAGTTATATGGGGACTGATCGGACCGCGAAGAATTTTCGGAGATCTTGGCACTTATGAGGCCATCAATTGGTTCTTTTTAGCTGGTGCAATTGCTCCAATACTAGTGTGGTTGGCCGCGAAGGCATATCCTAACCAAGAATGGATCAGACTCATCAACATGCCAGTGCTGATTGGTGCCACAGGCATGATGCCACCAGCGACTGCAGTCAACTACACAACTTGGATTATTATGGGATTCCTCTCTGGCTTTGTTGTGTATAGATATCGACCAGACTTGTGGCAGCGTTACAATTACGTTCTTTCCGGGGCACTGGATGCTGGACTTGCTTTCATGGGAGTGCTGATATATTTTTGCTTGGGCTTAGAAAGTGTGAGTGTCGATTGGTGGGGAAATGATCTTGATGGGTGCCCATATGCCACCTGCCCCACCGCCAAGGGAGTTGTGGTGGAAGGCTGCCCAGTTTTCAGCTAGACATTGCATACAGCAACTAAGAACCCTTCAGTGCCAGTTTCTTATCTTCACTCAGTTGTAAAGAAATCAATGGCTAAGCAGCTGAACCCAAATTCACTTATTTGCTTTTACTTTTTACCTTTCAGCAGGCAAAGTGTGCATGTGCATGGAGGATTATCCACATACATGGTGGTGCAGAAAGACATAAAACTCACTAGTTTGAGTCTATAATTTCTAATTAATCCATTGATTCTGTCACAAACCAGCATTCAATTATACAATAATTTCTCTAGCCTGAATCGATATCAATGAACTGTGGGCTTATATCATATATCAATTTGACCATCTTTAGATAAAAATTTCCTACGATATATCAATTAAAATAACAACTTTTGAAAGTATACTTACGTGAACAAAACTGCTCCTGCATGTAAACTGAACTTTTAGTCATCCTCCATTATTTAAAAAAAAATCTCTTTTCAACCTTTCCAACACACTTTTTGTCCTAAATTTGACCATATTCAATAAATCAACCTTTTGCATTCAAGATTTAGAGTGTATTTTTCAAAAGTATTGTCATTCCTTGTTCATCATTGTTCTCCTCCGTGTGGTGTCCAATCCATGTGTTTGAAGTTGTGACTATTTTCATGTTACATTGTACAAATTTTATAATAAACAAGGTTTTAAGTCCTTTTGTTTTGTTTAAGTTAGGGTTTTAGGTTTATATGTTGAATTTGTTAGATTTTATTTGTGTTTAGGCGACTGATGTTGTGAATGTGGTTGGGCTTGAATAGATTGTAAATGTTTTTGGTGGTGGAAGATGCAATACATGCGGTTGATATAACTTGTGATTCGAAGATAAAAACAAAATTATCGATCAATTCCGACAATTAGCATATTAATGGTTTGATATTTAACTATTTTATTTTCTTTTTATATTGTATAAATAATGACACATAATTTGTGTATGAAGAACTTGTTCGAATAACGTAGACATATATTTATTAAAATTTTGATCGTTTATAAAAATCGGATGAATGTATATAATTAAGAAAGAACTTGATTTTGTAGATTTGATTTGACCATATAGATTCGAAAATTCGATATACTTCGTATATTGATTATTTAATTTGGATAAACATTATTTGGGTCATATATAGGTTTATTGAGCCTATGATGGGTAAACCAATAGACAAATATTCTAATTAATAAAAGGGGTTAAGTCCCCGCAAAATTTTGCATCCCATTTTAGTCCAGAAAGAAGACAGTCCCTGTGATTGACAGTCAATCATTTTCATTAGGATGACCCAAACAGGTAAGTGTAAATTCCTGTTAAATTATTTTCTATATTTTTATAGCCCAATGTGAATCAATTTGAATTATAAGGATTATGTTGGAAAATAATTTATTCTTATATATGGTATCAGAGCAAGACATATAGGTTATAAAATTTTGAATTATTTCTCCCAAAATTGGGATTTATTTTGCTGTAATTTGGATTAGGGTTCTTAAACTTTTGGCCAAATTGGTTTCCGGTTGGTTGTAATAATTTTGTTTACGCATGATGGGCTGATGTTTAGGATTTAATACATTGAAATTAAGCACTAACCGATCAAAAATTAATTGAAATTGGGGTCATGTAACTGTCGCAAATTTTGCCTCAATTTCGACCTATTAGTCGTCATAGCTAGCTGGGAATTGCACCATTGAAGTCACTTGATGTGATCCTATGCAACCATGGGAGCAACCAAAATTCATACAAGCTTTCTCTGGAACGTTAGATGAGTTTGGAGGCATCATAACTGCTTAAGGATGTCACTCGAGAGTAAAATACCATATTCGAAGAGTTGGAAGCCAAGAACAAGAGGATTCAATGTAAGTAGTGGAAGGCAGAATTTTGGGCAAGATCTCGACACTATATAGTGCATCGCCACAGTGTTGAGAGAAGAAGAAATCCAGAAGCTGCCTGCGGTAGCACAATGATGTCTTGGGCAATTCTGGCTTTTGGCAATTTTTTATTAGATTGTTATTAGAATTTTTTTTATTTTAGATTTTTTATGTAATTTTAATATTTTAGATTTTTAGTTCTATTTTGGTTTAGATTGATGTTTTAGATTATTATTCTAAGTTATTATTTTGATAGGTTAATCTTGTAATTCCCAATTCAGATTATGATTACCATGATTCTATCTAATTGGATTAAAAGGTCATATTTTCAGTAAGATATAATTTAATTTGTATTTTAAGACATGTAACTTATAATAAAAAATTAAGTCTTAATAGATTAATAAAATGGAGAGGATTCTCTTAGATTCTTAGGAGTCATCATGTATTCTTATCAAACTTATAATTAGTGGCGAATGAAATTTATTTGACTTATCAATTTATCTTTAACAGTACATTGTGGCGTTCTTCCCTCTATGTAATTTTAGGTTTGTCTCTCTCTTATAAGGATTGAGTCTAAGTTCATGTGAGTTTTTGTTTGAAATTAGAACTTGATTTGAACTTTCTTTGAGAGCATGTGTTGGGGTTCATATTGGTCAAGTTCTTAAAGCAGGTTGTCTAGTGGATTTGTATCATTACTAGCAAGTGTTGATTGTTTGCCTTAGGGTTTCTCAATTGATTGCTTGTTAGACTTAGAGGATTAAGCTGATAACTATTCTAGGGTTCTTCAATCTTTGCGAGTCATAATTGTGTTGGAAATGCCTTATTACCCAACTTGTTTGGTTAATGGGTTTAACCAAACCTGTCAATCAATGGTTAAAGTGAATTGATTAACCCACGTCAATCTAGTGGACTGACTCGAACCTACTTTGATGTGGCCTAACTTGTATCCCAATACATGTAGGCGTGTGTCAACATGTGTAAGCACGTGTTGTCATCAACTGATGCATATGAGCGTGTGATGACATATGCTTATAGTCCATTGGTGTGTGAAGGCATGTGTTAGTGTATGTGGGTGATTTCTAATGTGTAGAGATGTTTTTCAATGCATGGAGGCACATGAACACAATTTTTCGATGCATACTAGTGCATGAAGGTGTTTATTTATTCTTTGGAAATGGATATACTTGTTTTATTGTGTTTTTTTTCTTTGGTTAAGTATATATTAACAAAGCAAAAAAGAGCACAGCCCTAGACAACCTAAACAACACAAGTAAAAAAGCTCTCCTACGAGAACCTTAAGAGAAAACCTCCATAAACAAAAAACGAGTCAATTAACGATGCTCTTGAGGAACTATCTAAGCTCTAACAGAGATAGAGTTTAAGTGCACAAAAAGGCTAACCAACCTATGAATAACCAAATCTAACAAGAAGACTAAGCTTACCAAAACCATAATGTAATTATAATGATATGTAATGAGATTAATAGCTAAACCAAAATAATCAATATTGAAAACCAAAAACCTAAAGATAGGCTACCAACAAAAACAAGTAGCTTAATAAAGCCAACCCTAAACTTTCTAATACATAAAATTATCCAATCTATAGTAATAATGAAAGGCAACCAATTCAGCAGTTGGAAATCAATAATGGTAGAAGAGACCTTGGGGGCAACAACTTTACTATCAATGTAGCAAGAATTTATAATTGTATTGAGGTTAAACAACTCTATGTGACAGCTCATGTAATTACCTTTTGATTTACCTAAAAATATCTTAAAACAGCCAGCAAAAGTAAGAGGAAAATATCCTGCAATAGAGAATAAATTTTCTCTTGTCAAAAATATCAATTGTTAAAAAAGCATAAACCAAAATTAAATTGGCTTGCTTTCTACCAAAGTTGATGAAGCATAATATTTCTCTTTTTACCTCTCAACACCACTCTTTCATTCTTTGAAAATTCCCTAGGGAGACTCCAATTAGTAACAAGGTTATTATTTTGGTTAGATGCTAGATAATTTGCCAACTCAACCTATCTATCCCTAACAATATGTTTGATGATATCACACATCATTTCCTTGGAAATAAAACACCTAGCAAAGACTTTATTATATCTCTCTCTCCAAATGGTATAAATTGTAGCTCATAGACTCATTTTTTTTATGATTAACGTGGTATGATCCCCTTCCCAATCCTTTTAATTTTCTTTGATATACCTTTCCCAACTTTAATCCTTATAGCTCAAGTTACTCAAATTTAAAATACTGCACCAAACAAAATGTAGTAACTACATTGAAAAAATAAATGATTAATATTCTTGTCATCTAAGTTACAAAGTACACAAGTAAGATTAGTACCAATGTCATGCCTATATAATTATTTAGCCTTTTTTTGATAGATTGTAATATCCTAAGGTTAGAAAGATTCTTTTAGGCTGAAAAGTAAGGTTAAAGTAAAATTTTATGATAAGAAATAAAGTTAAAATGGTTTAAGGGTAAAATAGTCATTTAGAAGTTATATGTGACACATGTATGATTTTCATGGGAGCACTATCGTACGTCTCTAAGACACACAACCCTGTGTCCCAACTATGTTCATTACCATCTATAAAATAGATTTTTCCTTTATATTCTAGATAAGATTTTACCTAATTTTTTTCGTTTTAAAAAACTCTAACCCTGAAGTTGAGAGAGAACAACCAGTGGCAACAAATCTAGCCAAAGAGTAAGATCAAGTTCATGAGATAAATAACATCCACAGTTGATGTAAGTGTTTCTTTTCTCTTCTTTCTCTATTTTATAGTATGGATTCTCTATTATATTGAGTTGTGATGTTGGTTTATGTTTAATGTTTGAAATAATATGAATAAGTAATAAGATGAAGAAATAAAGGTGATTGGATAAAGTTGTCTGCTTGAAACATGTATGTTGTATACATGTTTGATATATGGAGTTAAAGAGTTTTAGTAAAAGATATGATAAGATTTAATGTAATTGATGAAATTATCATATGTAAAGCAGTGTGTCATTCATGTATTAATGCTTGAAAATGTTTGATTTTGAGTTGGTTGAGATTAATATGGTTCTAAAAATTTTAGATGCAATATTGTAGAAACAGACTATGATGCACGATCGTATGCCTATAAGCACATGATCGTGTTGTCGTATTTCTGTAATATCACGATCATGTATACTAGTTGTACATGACTAGATAAGCAAGAGGACACAATCGTGCTTGCAGAGTCACAGTCGTGTGCCAACATTATATCAACAAGATCATGCAAGTAGATCATGATCATGTTGAGCAAAAAGTTTAAAGGCCTATACAACTCAAGGACACGATCGTGTGTCAACGCATGACCGTGTGTCGAAAATTACATGACTGTGTAGTAAGTAAAAATTACAAAATAAAAAATAAAATGCCTACAAGCTATTTCAATACAACAAAATTTAATAATATGATAAGAAAATAAGATATCACACATGATAAATATCACATGAGATAATATGCTAAAATAGTGTTTTCAAAAAGGGTTTGAGAGATATATATGCATGTTTTTAAATAGTAAATACAATTTTTGGAACACAATTTTAAGGGTGGATGCAATAGTGCACCTATGAGTTTGCAGGTCGGTTAAAGAGGAAAATTAGTATCTGTTAGAGAGGACATAATCTTTGATCAAACTTATTAGAGAGAGTATTGGTCGTCTATCAATAGAGTATTATTAATTTGAATTCATACGACTAAGGTACCAAATCTTTATATTCATTAGTTTGATCAACATAACAGATCTTTTCAAATATAATAGTTTTAGATGCAACGTGTGTGTGTGTATGTATATTCAAATATGTTTTATTTCAAGATCTTTAGGTCACAATTTCTATTTTTAAAAAGTACTTTTAAAAAGTAGGTTTAAGGGCAAATATATGATTTTTCAACATATATATGATTTTAGTATATTTCATATTATGTCATACGTAGTGTGAAATGAAAACATGGAAAAAATGTTATTAACAGTAATAGTAACAACAAAACAAAGACTATAAGACAAAGATAAGATAAGAACAAAATAACATAAAATAAACAAATTAAGCAAAATGATTAGAAACAAAATCAAGCAATATTGTGACAAGTCACAAAGGTAAAATAGAACATAAATCTGCTTATAGGTAAAGATAGGAAATACTTATTGAGTGACTTGTCACCCATCCCTCAAAGTTTTTCTTTTTTATAGGTCAGTGATTTAGAAACTGAGTTGAACATAAGATGACTGTAGATAGGATCCAATTTTGACCAGATAACATGTTAGTAGCTTGCATGCTTTATGTAGTTTTCATACATGTATATCCATACAATTTATACGTATATAATATATAGTATATTTTATGAAATAGAAAGATATGACGTTTTTCAACATATTGTGTAATGTTTTGTAGTATATTATTATTATTTCATGTTTTAAGCTTCCAATTGCATATTTTTAACTCAATATTTATGGGATTTCTGCTATTTATTAATAATGATCTCCAATAATGTAAAAAATATACAATAATATTAATGTATGATATAAATAAATAAAATTATAGTGAACAGTAATATATAACAACGGTCTCCACATAGATCGTCAAAGGAATATGACATGCTGAGGGATGAACTCTTTATGCCAAATATGGTGAGCCCACCTAATCTTTTTCTTTTTTGAAAAACCCTTAAGTGATAGAGAAATAATACTAGAGGGGGGGTGAATAGGATTATTTAAAATTTCTATAGCAATAAACACAATCAAAACTATAATACACACAATGCAGAATAAAAGCAATAAAGAGAGAGAGTTCAGAAATTGCTCAGCCAAGTTTAGAGAGGTTCGGAGCTTTGAACACAAGCCTCCTACGTCCTCTTCTTCAATCAAACCCGATTGAAGTTTTCACTATCTTCAATACCCGAAGATACAATAGTTTTTCTCACAAGGGAATTTCGCCCTTTTTACAAATGAAGTGTTAATAAAGAGATTGATTGTAGATGCCTCTCAATAGGCTGGAAAATCAAATGTTTAGTACGAGTTCTCTCAAGTATGTAAGTGAATAAGCTTAGAGAGAGAAACAAAGCAATTGAAGAATGAAGTAGATAGCTTGGCTTTTTCAATTCGTTTCAGTAACCTTCTCCAATTCGAATAGGCCTCCTTTTATACTCCATTCATTGCCTAGAATAGCAAGGAGCCGTTTTGCTAGCTTTGTATCCGTTGAAGTAGTTAAAAAAAGTAAGCTCTGCAATAAATTTTCCAGGCGCACGGTCATGCTCCTCGAGTGCACGGTCGTGCATGCTGCATTTATTGCTCGTTCAGACTCCCAACGGTCAACTTAAAAGCTTAGCGCCAATGATGCACGGTCGTGTGTCCTTGACGCACGGTCGTGCTTCGACCCTTCATGGTCGTGCTCCTTAGATGCATGGTCGTGCATTGATACTTCAAAGTTTTGTCCAAAAATTCCAGAAGCTAGCACGGCTTGACTGCACGATGAGCGCACGAGCAGCACACGGGTGAGTTTTTGCTAACACACGGTCGTGTGCCATTTCTGCATGGTCGTGCGTGAGATGAATGCCTTAATACCTTTGCACGATCAGTCTTGCACGACATCCCGGTAGTGCTCTTTGGTAGTGCTCCTTAATTGCCATCACGCACGGTCGTGCGTATTGAGCGTGCACGGTCGTGCGTTGACTCTTTTTCTTTGACCAGCTGCACGGTTTCATTTGCACGGCTTGATCTCCTGTGCTCTTCATAAGTTATGTACACGGTCGTGTTTCCACTACGCATGATCGTGCTTCCAATGACTTTTGAGTTCTTTGATTTCACACGATCAGGCTGCACGGTTGATGTGGTAGTGCATTGCCCGTGTTGTGCATGCACACGGTCGTGCATCATTCACGCACGCCCGTGCGGGTCTGAGATTTTTCTTCCAGAAAATCACAGAACCTTGCACGGTCAGGCGCACGGTCCCGTGTTTTGGACACACGAGGACCCGTTTGGTCAAGCACGGTCGTGCTACTAAAGCACACGGTCGTGCGAGACCTAAAACCTGCAAAAATAAAATTTTCTTCCCTTCTTTGTCATGAATTACTTCATGCAAGGGATTGATTAGCACTTTAAACATATTGTTATTACAAATTAACAACTTAATCATATTTTTATCATCATCAAAACATCAAGGGTTCAACAATCTCCCCCTTTTTGATTGATGACAAAAATATGTTGAAAATGTTAAAATTGAGTTTTAAACTAAGGATAAAACATGCTCCCCCTCACTTTAAGCACTCCCCCTTAGTTTGAGCCTTAATTACCAATATAAATTTATATCACGTATCAATTTTTAACTTGCTAATCGTTTCATTCTTTCTCCCCCTTTTTTGCCATAAATCAAAAAAATTTGACATGGTTTCCTTTGTTTTAGCAATATTTCCCAAAACAAGGCATCAAAAGAAAAAAAAAATCACTTCCAATATCAATCCATCATCCAACTACCCGTCATCAAACAATCAACCAAGCAATAGCAATATCATCCAATCAATAGCAATTGACATATTCCAAAACATCAAGAAAATTCAAAAGATTAATATAAGTTGAAATATAATACTAAGTCAAGCCAAATCCAGAAAATGATAACAAGATAAAAGATATGTTCCTCAATGATAAGGTTTGGTAACAAAATCATGCAAATGCAAATGTAAAAATGGTTCAAGGTTGAGGTGGCGGCTGAGGTGAAAGATCCGTCATGTTAATAAGAGAAGCAAGGCTGGACTCAATCCGGGTCAAGCGAGATTCTGTACTCTCCTGAAAGGCTTGAAAATTATGGGCAAGCTGAACCATGTTTGCATCAACTTGCTTGGTCAGCTCAATTAACACTTGAAGCTCGGATGTTGACTGAACCTCAGGACCAGCTTCGGGGCGAGCTCGTCTCCCTCTCCGGACACTGGTTTCAGCCACTGAAGGCATGGCAGATGGGTCGGCAGATGGCTCATGATCTCCAACAGCCGCAGGCAATCTCCATCCATCATTGCCATCTTTCTCAATCACTCTCATCCGAAACAGAGCATCGGCATTAAGCATATGAGACTCTTTGAAACCAAGCCGAAACTCTCCGTAGCCTTCAACAGAAATTCCCAATTTCTCAGCAATAAATGTAATCAGCATACCAAAGTCGATAGGGACCTTTTCTTTATCGCTGAGAGTCTGGATGTCACTCAGTTTGCTGATCAACCATCTCGCCGAATCCAGTTGGCGTCCATTCATGGCGACTTCCATTACTGCCATGTCACGAACACTGACATTACCATTGGTGTTCGTACTAGCGTTTAATGTGTACGTGATCATCCGATGGAAGATTCTCATGGTCGGATTGTCCAAAGATGAGGCCTTCGCCTTCTGCGCTTCATAAAATTCGGAACCGCCGAGGGATCCCCACACAGCCTGAGTGCTCAGATCATGCGAAAAATCCAGTATACCCTCTGAATTGCAACCCAACCACTCACCCAACTGTTCGGCTGGCACCGTCCAATCCGAATTTGCCAACCGAAACCGTATAGTAAAATCAGTAATATTTCCCCGTACGTCCTTCGGAATTGACAGGGAACTATAAAATTCGTAAACTAAATTTTCGAACGCATCAATTCGCATGAAAAAGATTCCATTCAACCTAGATGAATTGACTAAACCCATTATCTCATCTAAAACACCAATTTCTCGCAAAATCCGTTTATCCAAACAACGTCCAACATAAATTGGCTTTTTCATGAGTTTCGACAAGAGTACCTTTTGCGCCCGATTGGAACACACAATTCCAAATGGATTTTCAGCCCTTGAGGAACTCCTGGAAGGCCCGGAACGTGTTGGCAATTTCATCCGTGGAGGCATTGTGGATTTTGGTGATTGAAATAATTGAAATGGAGATTTGGGTTTGTGTTTGGAATGTAAAACTATCTTAAAATGTAGGAAGACTTGAGAGAAACTAGTAAAAACAAGTTTGAAATCAAATGAGAGCAAAAACAATGAGAGTTTTTGATGAAAATTTGAGAGAGAAATGCGTAAAATCGCGGCTAGGGTTTGCAAAGTTCGTGAAAAATGAAGAAAATGAACTGATTTGCTTATATAGACGCGAGCGCACGACCGTGTTTTTAGACGCACGATTGTGTTTTCCCAATTCCGCACGATCGTGCACCTGATAGTTGCACGGTCGTGTGTTCGCAAAAGTTTCAAAAAAAATTTGTTTTTAAAATGCATGACCGTGTGCGTTTGGATAATACGCGTGCAGGTAAGCGCGAATTTAAAGCGAAAAACGCACGGTCGTGTATCATGGGACACACGGTCGTGTGTTCATGCAGAAGCACGCCCGTGCATGCTTGGAACACACGGTCGTGTGTGACCAAAATCACACAGACCTGCATTATTTCTAGAAAACTGCAGATTTTTCAAAACACACTTCAAAACACCACAAGTCATGAAAACTTGGATATTTTGATTCAAGGAGGTTTTGTTTTCTGAATTCAGGTGTCGAGTGATGTCAGCTATAGAGTTGTATTGATTCGACTCGAATTTGCATACAAACCAAACTCATTCAAGCATATATATTCAACCACTTGCATTCATCATATTGCATACAACCAATCAATAGCATTCATTCAATAGCATTCATGCATATTCAAATATTCAATCAAAACATCAAGCAATCAATCAACTCATCATGTAAGCATTAAAAAGGTAGAATTTTTAGACACTTACTTGGCTTGCATCAATCATTCCAAGCTCCCTCCTTATGTAGGCAAATCTTTCCTTGTCCAGAGGCTTGGTAAAGATGTCAGCTAGCTGGTGGTTAGTGTCAACAAATTCAAGCACAATATCTCCTTTGCTCACATGATCACGCAAGAAATGATGTCTAATATCTATATGCTTTGTCCTAGAATGCAAAATGAGATTTTTCGAAAGTTGAATTGCACTAGTATTATCACAAAATATGGGAGTTTTTATTATTTTGAAACCAAAATCAGAAAGTTGTTGTTTCATCCAAAGAATTTGGGCACAACAACTAGCCGCGGAAACATATTCGGCTTCCGTAGTAGAAGTTGCAACCGAATTTTACTTTTTCGAAAACCATGAAACTAACATGTTTCCTAAGAATTGACATGTTCCACTAGTGCTTTTCCTATCAATTTTGCAGCCTCCGAAATCAGCATCTGAAAAGGCACGTAATTCGAAAGTTGAGTTCTTAGGATACCACAATCCAACATTCGGTGTCCCCTTAAGATATCTCAAGATTCGTTTCACTGCATTCAAATGTGATTCCTTAGGATTTGCTTGAAAACGTGCACACATGCATACACTAAACAATATGTCCGGTCTAGATGCAGTCAAATATAATAATGCACCTATCATGCTTCTATATAACTTTGTGTCAACATTTTTACCTCCCTCATCTTTATCAATCTTTGTTGAAGTGCTCATTGGAGTTGGTTGCTCCTTGGCCTCATGCATGTTGAACCTTTTGAGGAGGTCTTGAGTATACTTTGATTGAGTGAGCAATGTTCCTTCCTTCATTTGTTTGATTTGCAGCCCAAGGAAGTAGTTTAGCTCTCCCATCATACTCATCTCAAACTCTCCCTGCATCATCTTAGAAAAATCTCTACATAGAGATTCATTAGTAGCACCAAAGATGATGTCATCTACATAGATTTGAGCAATTAAGATGTCATGCTTATGTTTCTTTATAAATAAGGTGGTATCCACCTTTCCTTTTGAAAAACCATTTTCAATCAAAAATGTGCTCAATCTTTCATACCAAGCTCTTGGAGCTTGTTTCAAACCATAAAGAGCTTTTCTTAGTTTAAAAACATGGTTTGGAAAACTTGGATTTTCAAAACCGGGAGGTTGTTCTACATACACCTCCTCTTGAATAAAACCATTTAGAAAAGCACTTTTGACATCCATTTGAAAAAGTTTAAAATTTAGATGGCAAGCATAAGCAATCAATATCCTAATTGCCTCTAATCTAGCTACGGGGGCATAGGTTTCATCGAAATCGATACCTTCCTCTTGAGAGTAGCCTTGGGCAACTAGTCTTGCCTTGTTTCTTGTAACAACTCCGGATTCATCCACCTTGTTTCGGTATACCCATTTTGTGCCGATGGTGGGATGATCCGTTGGCCTAGAAACTAGCTCCCATACATGGTTCCTCTCAAATTGGTTCAACTCCTCTTGCATGGCCAACACCCAACTCTCATCCTTCAAGGCTTCATCTACCTTCTTGGGCTCTATTTGTGACAAGAATGCCATAAATTCGCAAGTGTTCTTGATTGAAGCTCTTGTCCTTACTCCTTGGGTTGGGTCACCAATGATCCTTCCTTCTTTAACCTCATCTTTTACCCTTGGGAAGGAAGTCTCTTTTTGCACTTCTTGTGGCTGCACAAGCATGTCATCTTGGGGTGCTTCCACAATTTGATTTTCTTCTTCTTTAGGAGTGGAGTCATCCTTTAGTTTGAGGTCTTCCATGAGCTCCACCACTTCATCATCATGAGATTTATCTACACACTTAGAAGAAGATTCATCAAATAACACATGTATAGATTCTTCAACAGCAAGTGTCCTTTTGTTGAAGACTCTATACGCTTTGGAGGTGGAAGAATATCCTAGGAAAATCGCTTCATCCGATTTAGCATCAAATTTTCCTAAGTTATCCTTTCCATTGTTGAGAACAAAGCATTTACAACCAAAGGGATGAAAATATGCAATATTAGGCTTTTTCCCTTTAAACAACTCATAAGGAGTTTTCTTAAGGATTGGCCTAATCATGGCTCTATTGATTATGTAACAAGAAGTATTTATGGCTTCACCCCAAAAAGATTTTGGTAAATCATTTTCACATAACATTGTCCTAGCCATTTCTACAAGAGTTCTATTTCTTCTCTCAACAACTCCATTTTGTTGAGGTGTCCTAGGGGCTGAGAAATTATGTTCAATGCCATGCTCATCACAATATGCTTCAAAATCTGAATTTTCAAATTCCTTTCCATAGTCACTTCTAATGCAAGTAATTGCATAACCTACTTGGTTTTGCAATTTCCTAATGAATGGCACAAACATTTTAAAAGCTTCATTTTTGTGAGCAAGCAACAAAACCCATGTAAATCTTGAAAAATCATCAACTATTACAAAACAGTACCGTTTTCCTCCTAAACTCAAAGTTCTAGAAGGTCCACATAAATCCATATGCAATAGTTGAAGTGGTCTTGATGTAGAAACAACATTTTTGCTTTTAAAAGATGTTCTTGTTTGTTTTCCTAAAGCACATGCATCACAAATTTCATCCTTTTTAAAAACAAGTTTTGGCAAACCTTTGACCAAATCCTTTTTAGACAATTTTTCCAAAACATCAATGCTTGCATGTCCTAATCTCCTATGCCATAGCCACATGTCTTCCTCCTTGGTTGACATGAGACATAAATCATTAGATGCAATGCTATGCAAGTCAATAACATACACATTTGAATGTCTATGTCCTATGAATGCAATACTATTAGTGCTTATGTCAATAATCTCACAACATAAGGCATGAAAACAAACTTTGAAACCCTTATCACATAATTGACTAATACTTAGTAAATTATGTTTAAGGCCTTCAACATATAAAACATCATTAATACAAAGTGAAGAGTTACCTATGGAGCCAATTCCAACAACTTTTCCCTTTGAATTGTCTCCAAAGTTGACATTGCCTCCATCTTTTTCTTTCAATGATGTGAAGAGATCCTTGTTTCCGATCATGTGTCTTGAACATCCACTGTCCAAGTACCACTTGCTTGATTTCTTTCTCTTCACCTCCAAGCATACCTACACAAGACATACATTTAAGTCTTTTTTGGTACCCAAACGGTTTTGGGTCCAGGAAGGTTAGTCTTGATTGTCCCTTTAGGAACCCAAACCTTTTTAATTCTATAAGGTTTGCCATTCCTAATTGGACATTTTCTAATAGTATGTCCATGGAAAGAGCAATACTTACACTTTAGTTCAATTGATTTAGGCCTTTTTAGAATCTTATGGTTGTTTATAAATGGATTACTTCCATTATATCCTAAACCTTCTTTATTTAGCCCACTTCTTTGAGATGCAAGCATCTCATCTAACCTTTTAGTTCCTATTTTAAAATTTTCCAGAATTCTATTTGATTTACCTAAATTAGCTTTTAACTCTTCATTTTCTTTCTTAAGTAAATTCAGATTGTTTTCAACATTTGTTTTCTCCTCCAAAGCCTTTTTACATTCATTCTCAGTTTTTTCTAAACTTAGCTTTACACAATTCATTTCTTTCTTCAACAGTTTGTTCCTAGAGCTAACATTCTTAAATTCTAGCAACAAGGAATCAAATGCATCTTGTAACTCATTAAAAGAAAATGAATTAGATTCGCATACCTCATCATCTTCTGAATCACTCTTGGCCATGAAACACAGATTTGCTCTTTCCTCTTCATCACTTTCGTCGCTTGAATCGTCACTACCACTCCAAGTGGCAGCCAATGCTTTCTTCTTAAATCTTTTCTCACCATTTTCCTTTTTCTTCTTCTTCAGCATTGGACAGTCTTGCCTTATGTGTCCAGGCTTTTTACATTTAAAGCAAATCACCTCTTTTTCATTTTCTTCCTTTTCTTTCCCTTTAGATTTGAAATTGCTTCTTCCTTTCATCTTTCTATTTCTTGACAGGAATTTTCCAAATCTCCTTGCCAACAAGCTAACATCCTCCTCATCCATGGAGGATTCTTCATCTTCTTCTTCTACAGCCTTAAGAGCAATGCTCTTAGAATTCTTGCTCTCGTCTTCCCTTGGTTTCCTTTTCATTTCAAATGTGAGCAAGCTTCCAATTAGCTCATCCATTCCCAATTTTGTCAAATCCTTGGACTCCTCAATCGCGGTTACTTTCATGGTCCAAGACTCCGGCAAGGACCTCAAAATCTTTTTTACCAATTCCACATTTTCGAACTTCTTCCCAAGTCCTCTAAGATCATTGACAAGGTTAGAGAACCTTTTATACATATCCGTGATGTTCTCGTTCCCCTTCATCTCGAATAGCTCGTATTCTCTGAAAAGAAGTTCAATTTTCGATTCCTTGACTTGACTTGTTCCTTCATGAGTAGTTTGAAGGATAGTCCACACCTCCTTAGCCGATTCGCATGATGATACTCTATTGAATTCTGTAGAATCCAAAGCACAAAATAAAATGTTAATAGCTTTGGCATTTAAACTTAATAGTTTTTCATCCTCATCATTGTAATCATTTTCATCCTTAGGTAAGCTAGTTCTAGGATCTACAGGAATAAAATCTCCTTGTTCGATTATTTTCCATAGCTTATAGTCTATTGATCTTATATGTAGCCTCATCCTAATTTTCCATTGGGTGTAGTTAACACCACAAAATAGTGGTGGCCTAGTAGTGCATTGACCTTCACTAAAAACAGGGGCGGATGTGCTAGCCATTTCTCTACAAAGATCTTTAACTCTAAAAATCGTTAGATTTAGTTAATTTCCTAGAGTCCTGCTCTGATACCAATTGAAAAACCCTTAAGTGATAGAGAAATAATACTAGAGGGGGGGGTGAATAGGATTATTTAAAATTTCTATAGCAATAAACACAATCAAAACTATAATACACACAATGCAGAATAAAAGCAATAAAGAGAGAGAGTTCAGAAATTGCTCAGCCAAGTTTAGAGAGGTTCGAAGCTTTGAACACAAGCCTCCTACGTCCTCTTCTTCAATCAAACCCGATTGAAGTTTCCACTATCTTCAATACCCGAAGATACAATAGTTTTTCTCACAAGGGAATTTCGTCGTTTTTACAAATGAAGTGTTAATAAAGAGATTGATTGTAGATGCCTCTCAATAGGTTGGAAAATCAAATGTTTAGTATGAGTTCTCTCAAGTATGTAAGTGAATAAGCTTAGAGAGAGAAACAAAGCAATTGAAGAATGAAGTAGATAGCTTGGCTTTTTCAATTCGTTTCAGTAACCTTCTCCAATTCGAATAGACCTCCTTTTATACTCCATTCATTGCCTAGAATAGCAAGGAGCCGTTTTGCTAGCTTTGTATCCGTTGAAGTAGTTAAAAAAAGTAAGCTCTGCAATAAATTTTTCAGGCGCACGGTCATGCTCCTCGAGTGCACGGTCGTGCATGCTGCATTTATTGCTCGTTCAGACTCCCAACGGTCGACTTAAAAGCTTAGCGCCAATGATGTACGGTCGTGTGTCCTTGACGCACGGTCGTGCTTCGACCCTTCATGGTCGTGCTCCTTAGATGCATGGTCGTGCATTGATATTTCAAAGTTTTGTCCAAAAATTCCAGAAGCTAGCACGGCTTGACTGCACGATGAGCGCACGAGCAGCACACAGGTGAGTTTTTGCTAGCGCACGGTCGTGTGCCATTTATACATGGTCGTGCGTGAGATGAATGCCTTAATACCTTTGCACGATCAGTCTTGCACGACATCCCGGTAGTGCTCTTTGGTAGTGCTCCTTAATTGCCATCACGCACGGTCGTGCGTATTGAGCGTGCACGATCGTGCGTTGACTCCTTTTCTTTGACCAGCTGCACGGTTTCATTTGCACGGCTTGATCTCCCGTGCTCTTCATAAGTTATGTACACGGTCATACTTCCACTACGCACGGTCGTGCTTCCAATGACTTTTGAGTTCTTTGATTTCACACGATCAGGCTGCACGGTTGATGTGGTAGTGCATTGCTCGTGTTGTGCATGCACACGGTCGTGCATCATTCACGCACGCCCGTGCGGGTCTGAGATTTTTCTTCCAGAAAATCACAGAACCTTGCACGGTCAGGCGCACGGTCCCGTGTTTTGGACACACGAGGACCCGTTTGGTCAAGCATGGTCGTGCTACTAAAGCACACGGTCGTGCGAGACCTAAAACCTGCAAAAATAAAA
Source organism: Anacardium occidentale (assembly GCA_026122585.1). Taxonomy (NCBI): domain Eukaryota; kingdom Viridiplantae; phylum Streptophyta; class Magnoliopsida; order Sapindales; family Anacardiaceae; genus Anacardium; species Anacardium occidentale. The sequence goes on from JAJEJH010000289.1 coordinate 182,691, forward strand.
TTTTCTTCCCTTCTTTGTCATGAATTACTTCATGCAAGGGATTGATTATCACTTTAAACATATTGTTATTACAAATTAACAACTTAATCATATTTTTATCATCATCAAAACATCAAGGGTTCAACATTTTTATTTCTAAATTCATCCCATACCGAGTGAGTGGTAAACTCAACATTTAGATTAAAGGTCTAGGAAATCAATTTGTTACCCTTCAAAGGTTCATTGAGAACAATATTCTTAATTTCCATCAACTCTCTAGAATTGGCATGAGGCCATCTCCAATCCTTATCTCTAATGATCTTCTTTACACTAGCATATTTGCTTAACCCATAATTATAAATGATCCTATCACCGAAGCTCCTCTTAAACGAGCCCAAAGGATGCCAATTATTCTACCAAAGGACTATGTTATGCTTGATTTTAATCAATAACACTTTGAATATCTCATATGCTTTTGCCTTTAAGTCTTTCTTTCTTAATCCAATCAACCTAAAACGAAAGACTATTAATTCAAACAATGTTCCAAAGATGTTTGGCCATGGTAGCTTTATTCCACTCTTTACTCTTTCTTAGCCTAAGCTCACCCTCCTTATAAAGACGACAAACATCTTCCTAGATAAACTTAGCCTTTCTTAGATTAAGGTCTCCCCATCCCCGAAAGAAATTCTTGAGCTTATCATTAATTTCTTTGAAAGTTCTATTAAGAAGGATTAAGTGAGTAGCCTAAAAGACCTGGATAATAAAAGAATGGGTTTGATGAGCACCAGTCTACCAATAAACGAAAGATGATGACTTTTCAAGGAAGTGACACAAGCAAGAATCTTTTTGATCAACTATTTACAATCATCTTTCGATAACTTGGTCGAAACCACTAGCACTCTAAGGAAGTAATAAAAGCAAGAATCTTTTGTTAGGTGTTCTTGAGTGGCCTTCAATATGGAAATAAAAAATGCCTCTTAAAATCAAACATTTTCTTTGGAGAGCATGACATGACCGACTCCCCATAACTTAACCTTGGTTAAATGCCAAAGTTTAAATGAAGACTTGTGCTTAGTGTGCTGCTTGCCACATGAATCTATAACTTATGCATTGATGAACTATTCGACAGTGCAAGTTTGTTAGAATGCTTTTAAGGTGGGTCAATATTTTGGGTACTCAACATGGGAAGATTGGTTTTTATTTTTTCTAAATAACGTGACTTAGTTTGATCCTCTTATAGCAATCATTTCTTGGAATCTATGGAATTAGAGGAACCAATATTTGTGGACTGATGTTCTTCAGCCTAAGGAAATGGTTGTCTAATTCGATAAGGTTCTTCTTGAATCATGACAGCAAGTGCGTGACAACAATACAATGGTTACTCGCTCTCAATTGATCACTATATAAAGATGGTGTCATCCTCCTCTCAATTTTTAAAAGATTAATATGGATGCTGCAATTTTTTAAGACATTGGCCATGTTGGGATAAGTATGGTGTTACAAGATTCATTGGTGTTTGTGAAAACTATGTTGAGCAAAAAGGTTGTTGGTTCATTTTTAGCTTTGTTTGTTAAGGTGTTGACAATTTAGGAGGCTTTGAGTTGAATCAAGATCATCAATGAGTTGGCAAATATTATAATATAGTCTGATTGTCAACATGTGGTGTGGGCTTTAAATGACAATTCTATTTATTTATCTTATGTTGGTTTATTAATCTCTGATATTAAGTGTCTATTATTAGATTGTAACGACGTTAGTGTCTATTTTATAAAATATTCGTAAATTTTTTAATATTAAAAAACTCTTTTAAAAGTTTTATTAATATTCTTAAAATTTTTATAAATTATGTTTACTCTTAAATATATAATTATATATTTTTAATATTTTTAATTGAAATTAATATAAATTATAGAATATTTAATAAAATTTTGGGGATAAATTATTTTCTGGAATTTAATAAATAAGCGAGAAATTAATTTTCTCAAATTTAAGGGGTGAAACGTATTCCTACCGAACATTTGGGTGAGCCATGTAATTTGGCCTAAAATGTTTAGCTTAAACCCAGAGGAAGGGAGCGAGACCAGAGTCAACTCGACGCTCGAAGCCGGCGATGGAGACCGAGACTGAGAGCGCTAAGGACGACAACAGTGTAACCAGCATTAAAACGCTGCGTTATCAACTCGAGTCTCGAATCGAGTCTCGACACAACACCCACTTAGAACTTCTCTCTTCTCTCCGAGACATAGTCCCGAATATCGTCTCCTCTCTCGATCTCTCTCTCAACCTCATTTCTAACTTCAACCACCGTGATTTTAACCCCACTCCTCCCCTCCCTGAAATCCCCAAATTGCTTCCGAAACCCACCAGCGCCACTTCTTTCAATCACAACAATGCCAAACTCGACGCCTCCGACAATCTACAAGGTTCTCCCGAACTGGGTCAAGAAACACGTGGCGGAAAGTTGGGTATTGACGAGAGTGGGAATCCGTTGGTGGTGGTTAGGGCGATGGTTGCAAAGGGTTTGTTACAGCGCGTGCCCTTCAAACCTATTGATTCGTCGATGCTGTTGAGGAAGTTGGAGAGTAACGCCAACGTGGCGTTGGCTGAGAAGAAAGCGTTGAGAGAGCTGGGCGGTGAAGCGGGCGCGATTTTAGCAGTGGAGATGGCGTTAAGGAGTATCGCTGAAGAGAATAGCGGTGTGGAGCTCGAGGAGCTTTCAATTAGTGGAAAATCTAGGGTTATGGTTTTGAGTATCGATCGAATTCGTTTGTTGAAAGAATTGCCAGAGAGCGTGCAACAAAGTCAGGACTTTTTTAACGGAAACAATAATACTACGACAAATATTCAGAATCAAGGGGGGGATTTATACGGGATTCAGAGACCGGAGATGTGGGACCCGCATATTGCCGGAATGGCGTCAATTTATGGTGGAGAGATGATGGGGCCGAGGGGAAGGGGAGTGATAGGTATGCAGAGAGGTGGTAGAGGACAAAAGTCGAGAACTGAAGAAGATGATTGGTATGATATTCAAGAAATGTTGAATAAGAAGACGTATAAGGAGTCACAAAGATCGAAAACGGGTGAGGAATTATTGGACCTCATTCAACGACCAACTGCTAGAGAAACTGCTGTGGCTGCAAAGGTACTTCGCGGTTTATGTATTTCATTGTTGCTTCACTTGTTTGCTACTGGGTATTCTGTGGTTAATGTTTCTTATTATGGTTTTACAGTTCAAGAGCAAAGGTGGTTCTCAAGTGAAGGAGTATTGTTCATCTCTAACCAAAGAGGATTGCCGACTCAAAACTGGTTCATTTGCAGCTTGTGAGAAGGTTGGTAATTAGTGTGACATTGTTTTTGTTGTTTTTCCTGTATTTGTCAATGTAAAAGATCGTCATAGAAATTTTTTCAAGTGATAATACCCTGTAAGTTCGTAAAATACTAGTTAGTTATCTTTAATGAAGGAAAAAAAATGGAGGATGTAATACTGAGTACATCTAGTTGGTGGTGTTGTGGTAGATGAATACATACTTGGGGAAAGAATTCAGATGGTAATGTTTCTAGAATAATTGTTCTTTATTATCCTGGGTCATGCAGAATGAGGAAGAACATTCATTTAGTTGATATTAACTGGTTTGAGATTGATGCTTAGTTAAACTGAGTTGAATTTAGTTTTAAATAAGAACCTAATTCGCAACTGAGTCACTTTATATTTCTGAAGTCACTTTAAATTGGTTGCAGTCTCAATGTTTTATTATAGATATCTGTGTTATGTTCATAAGTGATCACCTTGTGTTGTTTTCAATGAATACTTATTTCTGTGCAGGTTCATTTTCGGCGAATAATTGCTCCACATACTGACATTAATTTAGGTGACTGTTCTTTTCTTGACACTTGCCGGCACATGAAGGTAATGATATATAGTTCAATTCAACCACTCTTATTGGGTTTCTGTGTTTATTTCTAAGCTGAGAGCAATGAACTAGTGTTTCCTTCTATGTAGACATGCAAGTATGTACACTATGAGCTTGACCCTGAGAGAGATTTACCGCCCACTGTGATGGGTTCTGGAGCTCTTGCTCCCCCCAAACCTTTAAAGCCTCAGCGTCCTGAATATTGTTCTGAAGTAGAACTTGGTGAACCACAGTGGATTAACTGTGATATACGTACTTTTAGAATGGACATTTTAGGGCAATTTGGAGTCATAATGGCAGATCCTCCATGGGATATTCATATGGAATTGCCTTATGGGACAATGGCTGATGATGAGATGCGCAACCTTAATGTTCCTGCATTGCAGACTGACGGTCTGATTTTCCTTTGGGTTACTGGACGTGCAATGGAGCTTGGACGGGAATGGTACGTATACATCTTTTAGTACCTTGGTACATAGTTTATCTGCTCTGCACTAGAAGCTATAAACAGGCTTATTTGAGGGATTTTCTCCTTGCAGTTTAGAACTTTGGGGATACAAGCGTGTCGAGGAAATAATATGGGTGAAGACTAATCAACTTCAGCGAATAATTAGGACTGGGCGAACGGGCCATTGGCTCAATCACAGTAAGGAGCACTGCCTTGTTGGTATAAAAGGGAATCCGGAAGTAAATAGGAATATTGATACAGATGTTATTGTTGCTGAAGTTCGAGAAACAAGTCGCAAGCCAGATGAGGTTTGTTGAACATCTATAATCTTTTAAGGCCACCCCATTTCTCTTCACCAATACTAGTTTGTCTCTTTAGACAGACTTTACATTTTAATATTGGCTGGACACATGCCAGTGGCTAAATATTTTTCTTTTTCTGACTTGAATGTTATGAGTTTGTTTCACTGTAATATGTCTTGTTATTTCTTATGCAAATTGACTCAAAATAATTTAATTGTTTTGTATTGTATTCTGGCAGATGTACCCATTGCTAGAGAGGATAAGTCCAAGGACAAGAAAGCTGGAATTGTTTGCTCGAATGCACAATACTCACGCAGGGTATGCTTTCTTGACTGTTTTTTTCTTATTTTTAGACTATTTAACATTGCTATTATACGTCACTGAAATTGATCTTGTCCTAAATAATTTTGACAAGATGAGGGTGCCAACAGAACATTTTTTGAGGGGTTAGTACTGAGGACCATCTTCATTTCTATTAATAATATTTGAGATTCCCAAAGCTAAAAACAATATGTTGGTTTAGTTATCTGAATTTAGTTGTTCATTAGGACAATCAGAGTTACGTCTTTTGAAATCAACAAAAAGATTGAAAAAAGTTTGTGTTGCAATTCCTTTCTCCATTCACGTGTGGCTCTTGTTTATGAAAATTCAGGCATGGAAAATTCAAGTGAGCTCCTATTTCATATTCTTCTCAATCTGGTCTCTTCTTTGTCATCAGGTGGATGTCACTTGGCAATCAGTTAGAAGGAGTAAGATTGGTTGATGAAGGCCTGCGAGCAAGGTTCAAAGCTGCTTACCCAGATGTGGTGGTGCAGCCAGCCTCGCCCCCTAGGGCCTCTACAATGGAAATAGACTCTAATGCTACTCAAACTAGGAGCCCTTTTGCAGTAAATGAATCAAGGTCCTCTGCCATGCAGTTTGCAGACCCTGAAGCTCCTGAGGCTCCCTATGCTTCTGAAGAGCGGCCAATGGCTGTAGATGCTGATATGGTAAACTGAATCAAATGCCAAAGTTACCAGGAACTTATTCTTCCCCAGCTCATAGTGGTTGAGAACACATTTTCAGCTGTTCCTGGTCTTTTTTTGTTCATTTTTAGAATTTCGCCTACTAGAGTAGAAGTGTGTTATGAGGTTACCCATTAGTCAAGGCTACTTTCGTAAACCGATATGGCAGAGTATGTAAAGTTAAAGTTTCTTTTAGCAATTGGTCATTTTGTGATTGTTCCATTTTTATTCAGTCTGGGCAGTCTCAAGACCAGTAACCAGCAGTAAATCCATTAGAAGGAAATTTTGCACTAAACTGGAAATTTCCCCCAGAATTTCATGGGAACCGACAAAGCCATTTGATGTTATTTTGTTAACCCCCTGCATTGGCTACTGAACCCACAGGGATATCATACTAGAAGCTGTCGGCAGCATGTTCACAAACAGCTGGCTATTATAAAATAATGGAATTGTGAAAAGCCTCTGTCACCGCCATGATTTCGGACGGTGCTTCTTTTGGATTGTATATATGGTTAACTTTGTGGTTTTTAACCTGGAAATTGGTGTCATCTTCTCTTAGAAGAGTGGGAAACTTTTCCCTTTTATACAAACAGATTCTCTTTTGCTATTCAAAATATGGCCTATATTTCTTCGCAAAACAAGGCATAAAAAACTCGACCTTAAAAGAATAATAATTTGATTTCTTAAATAGAAAAAAAGAAAAAAAAGAAAAACAGAATTAAAGTTGTTATTACATGACCAATAATGCCAAAATTTTATATAACCAATTATACAGAGAACTGTAAAATGCAAAAAAAAAAAAAAAAAAAAAAGGTAAAGATTTAAAGAATAAAAGTAGCTAGAATCTGAAAATTTATGCTCTTCACATGACGCCAGTGAATATTGCAGAAGCTGCAGATCCAATAACAGCTGTTAAGAAGACTGAAAAACTTAGCTGAAATGGTGAGGAAGATGTAGAAGGTGGCTGTGGAATTGGACCAAACACAGTAGGGTAAGACGGTGCAGAGGCAGGCAATGCACCGGGACCAGAAGAAGGAGAGAAAGCAGACACATTACCAACTGTTACATGTAGTTTTTGCTTCTTTTCACAGTGCCCCGGCTCTCCACTGGTGAAGTAGAAATCCCCATTTGCGGTAACGTTAAACAAAGAGTTGCCATTATTCATGAACAGGATTGGATCAGTAATGTTACATGAATTGTAGGATGATTCCGTGACTTGAATCACTGAATCTTGACTTGGTGGGTACAAAAACACTGTAATAGTATTAATCAGAAGAAGCATAAATGTTATCAGAAGAGAGCTTATTAATAACTGTTTCCATGGCAATCAAGATAAAGCATGCAAGATCTAAAGGGGCTTACAGAGAGAATCTCCAATCCTGAGCTTGTTGTACTTGGACCAATCGTCGTAGACTGATGGATTTGCAGAAGTGGGAACTCCCCAAGCATCTAAATCTCCGACCTTGTACTGATAACATGACACTCTGGTCCGTAGCAACAAAAGAATCTGAAAAGCAAACAATAATCTCTGAAATCTACAGCTTCTAAGATTAGCCATCTCACTTATGCTCTCAAACTCAAATTAGTATGTCAGGACACTTGGGCCAACTTTTATTGGCTTATAACTGTATAGACAGCACAGATCGCAGAGACAAGGACAGGTTGAACGCTCATTTACCTGAATGCCCCCAAAGAGTAAAATTAACAAGTGTGTGATTTTATAGAGAACAGACTGTCCTAAATGGTCAAACCGCGTGAAAGGAGAAATGAGTTGGAAGTCATCACAATGAACGGTGGAGATCTGAATATGGGTTGTAATGGGAGATCTAAGTGGGTAGCCTTAAAATCTTTCTTTAATCAAATCATACCGAGGAGACATGGATAGAGAGGGAAATTAATTAATATAAAGGGCTAAGATTGAGAAAAGAAGAAAGATAATTGTATAGTTAATAATGGCATATTGGCCAGTTGGAAGCACTTTGGCATATGACATGTTCTGTTTTATCAAATATAAAATATGATTTAAGTCTATTATCATTCGTCATGTCACATGAAAATAATCAAATATAAAATATCATTCAATTCAATTATCATTCATCATGTCATGTGGAGAGGATAACTACACTTAACTTTTAAGATAAACTCAAACTAAATTAACTTAAATAAGTATTAGTTTAAGTTTGATTTAAATAAAAAATTTCAAGTTCAAATATAATGAATTATTAGATAAGCTATCGAAAAGTTGTTAACAAAAAATAAAAAAAGTTGTCGAAATTAAAAAAAATAAAAATCATCAAAGAAATAGGATTTATTATAATTATCGATGAAAAATTGTCAAAAAAGATGAATTTGATGGCAAAAAGGGCACATTTTATATGAGTTATCCCAACCTAAACTGGAACTAAAGCTACCTCAACTCAAGTTTGAATTCTGTTGAGTTGAACATAGAGCTAAGGATGTGTAGAATCCACCCTTTATCTCACATGGATACTCCTCTATGTTTGCTATGTTTAACAAATTTTTGAATTCCAGTTACAGTAAGAATAATACATGCTATCAGTATGAGACCCTTTGGGATCCCATTTACAATAAGAGTAATACATATACACATTATCTATTGATTATTCTATATAAATTAATATGATAATACGTGACTAAATAATTTTAAAATGAGAAAAAAATACTCATATTAATAAATTACATGTTTTCACGTCGGTTTATATGAATAAATTAGAACGAGAATGTTTTATAGTCAAACGGAACTGCAGCTATCTTCCTGCCTTACACATGTTTGCAGTCATCAAGTTGTGTATTCCACACGAATTGTTGGCTTAAACTTTAAGCAAAGGCAGATTGACTTATACATCCCGTCTATGAACATGGCAACACCACAGCTGATTTAAGAGCGAGCAATAACAAAATTAAGAAACATACATAGACATGTATATATCCATGAATCTGTGCACAGAGCAATGAAACACATTTGTATCATCTACTAATGTAAGTAACTATATATACATATGTCAAACCATAATGTGCCATAAATTTTCCAGCATTAAGATTTCAGGAGATATATTGAGAAATAGTGCAGCCTAAGTCTACAGCACTGGAAAAAAGGATAAGAAAAAAACAAACAGCTATCTAAGAGCAGCAAGTCTAGTCATTCATTCTTTCACCTTGCAGTAACTCCAGGGTCTTTGTACTCACAGGTTGAATATCCATTGTACTATCATTCAATAAGGGTCAACCTGCAATTCTTCCTCTCTTCCTTGATCTATTGCAGCCTGCAACAAAAACAAGAAGATGGCAGATTGAAAACTTCAAAATTTGAAGAAGTTTATTCCTCAAACTGAATCAAATATTTAGAGTTTCTGTCTCTGTATCTCTCCCCATTGCTGTCCAATCTTCTGATCCTGTAATGAAAAGAATTTATTCATGATGATCAGAAAGAAAAATGAAAGCCACAGTACAAATATATTTCCAGAAAGGATAAAGGCTGTCAGACAGTGTAGCCTGTTGAATTGAGTTTTATGACGTGAGAAATACGCACAAACTTCAAGAGTATTTGATATAAAACTTATCCAAGATTTTTGGATCCTATATTGTAAGAAAAATTTAGATTTTAATTATATTTATTATTTTCTTATTTTATTTAAAAATTTTAATTAGATTTGATTCGTTTAAATATTAATGGTCTATATATAAGGCTTAAACATTTATTGTAAATTAATTGATTCAAATATTATTTTCATAATATAAATTAAGATTAGTTTTTTTTCAATAATTAGATGATTGTTTCTTGAACGTATGTCAATTTTGATCGTTCATTGATCTTCAATCGTTAATTGGTTATCTTTTTTGGGTCATATATTGATTGATTTTATCTTTCAATTTATCTTACATCAGTTTGGTATCAGAAACGTTCTACATCATATTAGTATCAGAAACATTCTACATCAAATTTGATCTTTGCTTTCCTATTCAAGTTTTTATTAAGTAGTTTCAGGAGAAAAAAAAGAGATAAATCTGTGGAAACAAAAAACTTAGAAAATGTGAAAAGACCAAGAACCCTAGTAACAAGTAGTGTTACACACCGCTACCACCAATCCAGCTGCCGATAAGAGATCTACCACCACTCAGTCGTTCACGTCATTGTCATTACACTGCTTCTGTCATTTCCAATTAGCCACTATCATCATTAGTTCGTCATGCAATAGCCAACACATTCCTCTACTCGTCCATTTCATGCTGCCACTATCTAGTTCTCTACCATCATCGAACAACACCTTGCCATCATCGTGCCATCCTTAACACAAATCAGGCCATCATCGTCCTGGTCTGGGTCACTAGTAGCGTCCACTTTAGCTAACTCGCAACAATAGATGCATGTCCTCGCAGTTGTTGCCACGACTTCCTTGGTCATCCACTCGTTAGCTCTCTTTAGTCGTCGTCGCCAACCACCCTTATCATCCGGCCATCTAACACCTACCAACATTGGCAGCAACCATCGGCCATTGAATATCACCATCATAGCACCATATTCGTTGCAAAAGTTTAGGTTTCAACTTTGTTTGGCTACAGGGAAAAACATTGTCCTATTCTACCTCAAGTCTATAGTATTCTAGAATAGCACAAACTAAGAAGGGTATAACAATGCTTGAAGTGTCTCGATACGATATGGTTTTTTTCACTTTAAAAATTTGATTAATATTTATATTACTTGGGTGAATTATGAATTCTATTATATCCAAATTAATTTGTTTTATTTTTTCGAGGAATAATTTTTCTTTAAGAACTATGTAACCTTGACATAATCAATTATATTTTATATTGCTTTTTTTTTGTGCATGTTAAAAGTGAGTTCATTGTTTGTGTTGTGTGGTTTATTTTAGTCTTCCAAAACATACTCATTACACCACGACCAAGGAAAAATCCATAACTAAGTCTATTTCATTAGATAAAAAATTTTATGCTATAAAAAAAAAAAAAATAACTAAATGATTGAATGATAGTATAGAAGAAGTTGCTACTAGAATGATGAGTCAATTTGATAGAGTCTTTGGTAAGCAACTTATAGACATGGATGATTTTGTTAGAAAATATCATAGTACACTTGCATCTGTGTCATATGTACCAACTTTAAGATATGCTTTTAAAGCACATGCATCAAATAGAGTTAATAGATCTAGGAGGCTTACCCCTGATAATACATTTCTTACGAATTTAGAGGGTGAGGTTAGATTTTATTTTGGAGACATGGACCCTATACTTGTCACTAAGAATAATAATAGGTAAAATAATAGTATTACTAGGGCACCTAGACAAGATTATGTGGAACAAGTAGATATCACTAGAAAAATTAATGTAAATGCTCATGAATTTGATGATAGGTTAGAATTTAGTGTATTTGATGAATGTGAGGATGATATGAATGAATTCTTTAATTGAGATAACAAACATGATATGGATAAGATTCCTTTTGCTAAAATGAAATTGATTAGTAACATTAAAAAATATTGGATAACTGTTTTGCATAAAATAAAGTATAAAGGTGAACAACCTATCACTAATTAGGAAGTTATAAAATAAAAATTGAGAGAAAAATACCGGCCTTCATATTATATGAATCAATTGCATGATCAATTTTTTAATTTGAGACAATTGACTTCTAGTGTAGAGGATTACATGAATAGGTTTGAGAAATTAAAATTAAAATGCAATTTAAGGAGGAACTTATATTCACCCTTAGTCGATTTGTTAATAGGTCAAGAGATGAGATTAAAATGATGTTTTAAATTCATAACCCAGAGAATATAGAGGATGCTTTTAAAAAAACCAGTGAAAATAGAAAAGTTTTCTAAGAGAAGGATAACAAATTCCTACAATAGGGTACCCCAGTCATAACCTCTTTAGCCCACCTCTTAGGGATAACACATTTAGAGGTAAGACCATTATTGTTCAAAATAAGAACTCTATTCCTTTTCAATCCATTTTCGGTGCATCTTCTAATGGGTCTCATGCTAGTGTCATATTACTTAAGTGTTATCATTGTCATTGTAATGACCCAAGGGGTTAGATTGTCATTTTAGAGAGTTTTGGGGGGTAGAAGAGCCTTTTAGAAGTCCTTTGGGGCTTAGTATGAGTTTCTGCGCATGTGGGGGTGGAAATGGCTATTTTCCACTACACACGACCGTGTGCCTGAGACACACGACCGTGTGTCTGTCCCAGCCAACTTTATTAGTTTATTTTCTTTCCAGTTGCGCGCAGATTTCAGCTCCCAGCTTATTTTCTCTTCTTCTTCCTTCAGCTCCAGTGAACCCTAGAGTTCCAGAGAGAGATCCCCCAGCAGCTCAGCTTCAGATTAGAGATCCAGAGTCTTCCAGAGGGAAAGGCCCAGCTTCCATGGCGCGAGGTAAGTGTTTTCCTTACTTCCCTTGCCGTTTCAGAGCCTGTTTGGCTGATTCCAGTGTATGAGAATGTGATGTGTGCTTGATTGAGATGTTTTCCAGCATGCTTGAGCTTGATATGTTGCATGTTTGGATGATTGAGTGGCTTTCCATGTTTATGTGCATGTATGTGAATATACATGATATATGTGTTTTATTATGATGATTGGCGTGTTTGAGATGATAAAATGATGTTTTTGGGCATGCCAGTAGCGGTATTTAGCTTGTATGTGTGTTGATTTGGAGTGTGGATGTGTTAGTGTGGGAATTTCTGGATTTCCAGACGCCTTCAGCAGTTTCTGGGTCGAGCACACGACCGTGTGTCCCTGAGGCACGCCCGTGCGTCCGCTTTTCTGCATGGGACACGGCCGTGCATGCTGCCCGTGTGCGTCTGAAAACCCAGACACACGCCCGTGTGCCCGAGTGACACACGCCCGTGTGCTTTCTCCCCAATTCCACACGCCCGTGTGCTGAACACGGGAAGAAGATGGCAGACACACGCCCGTGTGCCCGAGTACACACGCCCGTGTGCCTTGCCCAGTTTTCATGAAATTTCCTCCAGAACGCTGCACGCCCACATGCACGATGGCCACACGGTCCCGTGTGCCTTGGCACACGCCCGTGCGTCCCAGAACACACGCCCGTGCACTTCAGAAATCAACAGTAATTAATTCTAAAAGAGAATTAAGCCACTCTAAGCCAGTTTTAAGCACACAGAACTCAGAATTTACATCAGAAAAATCAGCATTTCATGCATGATTATCAGCATTAGCATGGCATGCCATATCCGATATTTTCAAACTGGATCCAAGGATCCGACAGCATGATTTTCAGATATACATATATGATTTTTCATATATCAGATAGGGGTGAATACGAGGGGGCGCCTGTGAGTTCGCACACCCGCTAGAGAGGGAAACCAGCGTCCACCAGAGAGGACATGGTCACTGACCAAGCTCAATAGAGAGTGCTGGTTGTGCATCAATAGATTTATTAGGATTTTGAACTCACACGGCCAGGGTGCCAAATCCCTATATTCATCAGTCTGGCCAGCATAGCAGATATTTTCAGATATTTCAGAGATTTTCAGTATTTCTGATACAGATTTCAGATATACTATACGTATATATTCAGGATCTACGGATCACAGTTTTATTATCAGAAAGAGTTTTCAGAAAAGACAGTTTTTCAGAAAAACAAGCCTGAGGGCAAGTTTTACAGTTTTTCAGTATACATGAAATCAGCATATACATTTCATTGTCATGTACAGCATCTCATGAGAAATAGATGAGAAACAGAACAGTAACAGAACAGAAATATAACAGAAATCAGTAAGAAAACTGTCTAGTAGAACCTCCTACGTGACGAGTCACGTAGTCAGTGATTTGTTTGACCTGCAAGTGTTGAGTTTGGAAACACTTGCTGAGTGACTTTGTCACTCACTCCCTTCCCTGTTTCCTTTTGCAGGTCAGTAGTTCGAGGGCTGAGCTGGAGCGAGACCGCTGCGAGATTTTGGGGATATGGCTCGGCAGCAGCAGTTGGCATGTTGGCTCGCATGCTTTAGTTTCTCATGTATATATGTGTGTATTACATTATAGTATACACTGTATGACAGTTTATTTTCATACATGAGTAGCCTGGGATTTTCCACGCTTATATTTAATTTACTTTTACAGTAAATTATATTAGTAGTTTCTTTTATAAAGAAAAATTTTATCCAGCCGCAGTTTCTTTTCTGTAGTGGTCCCCGTCTCAGGTATATTTTATTATTATATGAACAGTATTTTTCACAGCGCACAGTAACTGGGGCGGGGGTCGCTACAGTGTTGGTATCAGAGCATTGCTTTGAGCCATTTAACAGATTTTGAAAATCATTTTCAGAAAAATGAGATTTCATATGCATGATTTTATGAAATTGCATGAGCCGAGAGCCAGCCTATCCCAGCAGCCGTCGCTCGCTTCATCTCAGCGTAAGTATTTCAGTACGAGTTTCAGTTATTGTTTGTTATTTATCTTCTGTGTGATTTTCTAGATAGGAGATCCCATAGAGATAGAGATATGAGTGAGCAGAGTAGTGCCTCCATTAGACCGATGAGCACTAGTGACCATAGACGGTCCCAGCACTCCAGAGCTTCTCTTCAAACAGAGGATGTCAGGAATATTGTCAGAGACGTCCTAAGAGAGGAACGTCAGCCTCCAGAAAGGGTTGAGACCCCAGAGCCTGTCAGAGGCAGAGCCCGTCAGGGGCGAGGTAGAGATCAGTATGAGCAGAGACCAGAAGAGTTTCAGCAGCCAGAATATTTTCAGGCACCAGTATACGCTCAGGCACCAGAGTATGGTCAGGCATCAGGGTCTGAGTATCAGCCAGGCCAGAGTTCAAGGGCAGACACAGCTAGTTCTAATGGCTCAGCGAGACTGCATCCGATTTACAGTCTACCAGGAGCCCATCAGCCACCCAGATTTGCTGGTTCCGGAGATCCTGCGATTGCAGAGGATTGGATAGAATCAGTTGAGAACGCCATGGAGTTGTTTCCCATGACAGACAGAGAGAGAGTTAGATATGCTGTGTATATGCTCAGAGGTGATGCCCGGGTTTGGTGGAACCTCGTTAAGACATCAGTTGATGTTTACAGTATGTCTTGGGTCGATTTTCGACGATTGTTTGATGAGGAGTACCGTAGTGCAGACATGATGCACGCCAGGGCTCAAGAATTTATAGAGTTGACTCAGGGCACCAGTTCAGTGAAGGAATATGCTTCCAGATTTAATCAGTTATTGAGATTCGTGCCAGGCATGGCAGCTTCAGAAATCTCCAGAGTTCAGAAATTTGTGCATGGGTTACACCCAGCGATAGCCAGAGACGTCATGACAGGACAGTCTCCTCCTCAGAGATTCAGTGACGCCTTGGGTAGAGCTATGAGATCAGAGGTATATCTTCAGAGGATGGGTGCGTTCAGTACACCGACAGAGAGAGTCTCAGAGAGAACCCCTGAGAGGGGCAGTGGCAGAGACAAGGGAAAGAGACCCATGCAGTCCAAGAAATCAGAGAAAGGCAGAAAACAGAGAACAGATCTACCACAGTGCAGGAGTTGTGGTAGGAGGCATTCGGGAGAGTGCTTAGCAGGACAGGGTGTGTGCTTCAGATGCAGGTAACCTGGTCATCGGGCGTCAGAGTGCCCAGTTGTTGGCAGTCCCCCAGCCAGAGGTTTTCCTGGTCCAGTCGGCAGAGGTGCTGGAGCAGGCAGAGGTGGTCCTGGTGTACCTAGAGGTGGTGTTAGCCCTTCGGGTGGAGGTAGAGCCAGAGTCTTCGCAGTCAGACGGGATCAGGCGGAGGCAGCGCCGCATGTAGTTACCGGTCAGTTACTCTTTCTCAATACTCCTATTTATGTGTTGATAGATTGTGGTGCCACACACAGTTTCATTTCTAGAAAGGTAGTAGAGAGTTTAGGGTTAATCCCTAGTATGGCAGATAGGAGTATTCATATTGAGATGCCAGATGGCAGTATGGTTTTGAGTGACCGGGTACTGTCAGATCAGGAGATTGAGATTTTGGGCAGGAAATTGAGGATAGACCTGATCATGTTAGAGTTAGCTGATTTCGATATGATCCTAGGAATGGACTTCCTGAGTGATTATGGGGCAGAGATTGATTGTAGAAAGAAAAAGATTAGACTACAGTTAGGCCCTGATCAGTTCGTATTTGGAGAGGGGAGAGTAGAGACCCCGCTTATCTCCTGTTTGCAGGCAAGGAGACTCTTGAGTAAGGGTTGTGTAGGGTACTTGACTAATGTGGTCTGTAGAGATGTAGTTGGGCCAAGTATCGAGGATGTGCCTGTAGTGAGGGAGTTCCCTGATGTGTTTCCAGATGATCTGTCAGGGTTACCTCCTGAGAGAGAGTTAGAGTTTTGCATAGAGTTGCTTCCTGGTACGGCTCCTATTTCGAAGGCTCCGTATCGGATGGCTCCAGCAGAGTTACAAGAATTGAAGAAACAGCTGCAAGAATTGATTGACAAGAGATTCATCAGACCGAGCTGCTCACCATGGGGTGCTCCCATCTTATTCGTCAAGAAGAAGGATGGTTCCCTGAGAATGTGTATAGATTACAGAGAGCTGAATAAGGTAACAGTGAAGAACAAGTATCCGTTGCCCAGGATTGATGACTTGTTCGATCAGCTGAGTGGAGCCGCAGTGTTCTCCAAGATAGATTTGAGGTCTGGGTATCATCAAGTCAGAGTAGTTGAGCGAGATGTACCCAAGACAGCTTTCAGGACGAGGTATGGCCACTATGAGTTTGTGGTGATGCCTTTTGGGTTGACGAATGCTCCTGCAGTATTTATGGATTTGATGAACCGAGTTTTCCAAGACTGTCTAGATAGATTCGTAGTTGTCTTTATCGACGACATCTTGGTCTACTCGAGGAGCGTAGAGGAGCATGAGGATCATCTGAGGTTTGTCCTTCAGAGATTGAGAGATCGTTAGCTTTATGCCAAGTTCAGCAAATGTGAGTTCTGGTTGAGCAGTGTAGCTTTTCTCGGGCATGTAGTTTCAGCAGCTAGTATTTCAGTAGATCCGAGCAAGATTGAAGTTATCTTGAGTTGGCCGAGACCAAGGACACCTAAGGAAGTTAGGAGTTTTCTTGGTTTAGCTGGTTATTACCGCAGATTCATCGAGGGTTTTTCCAGCATAGCGAGGC
Source organism: Anacardium occidentale (assembly GCA_026122585.1). Classification (NCBI taxonomy): domain Eukaryota; kingdom Viridiplantae; phylum Streptophyta; class Magnoliopsida; order Sapindales; family Anacardiaceae; genus Anacardium; species Anacardium occidentale. The sequence continues at coordinate 199,474 of JAJEJH010000289.1, forward strand.
CGTTGACAGCTTTGACTCGTAGAGAGGTTCTTTTTGTTTGGACCGAGGTATACGAGGAGAGATTTCAGGAATTGAAACAGAGATTGACCAGCGCTCCAGTGTTGGCACTACCTCAGGAGGGTGTCGACTATGAGGTTTATTCAGATGCATCCCACCAGGGGATAGGAGCAGTTTTGATGCAGCAAGGTAGGGTAATTGCCTATGCCTCTAGGCAATTAAAAGATTATGAGTTGAGATACCGTACGCATGATTTAGAGTTGGCTGCAGTAGTTTTTGCATTGAAGATCTGGAGACATTATCTGTATGGTGTCAGATGCTGCATTTATTCAGATCATCAGAGTCTCAAGTACTTCTTCACTCAGAAAGAATTGAATATGAGACAGAGGAGATGGTTAGAGCTAGTAAAGGATTATGATTGCGAGATTCGCTATCATCCGGGTAAGGCTAATGTAGTAGCTGATGCCTTGAGCAGGAGAGTAGCTCTATCCATGATTTCAGTGCAGAGTCAGTTGCAGCATGAGATTGCCAAAGAGGACATCGAGATAGTGACAGCTGGTTTCTCTAGGCTTCAGTTAGTGTCTACGCTGTATGATGATATCAGAGTTGCTCACACGTCAGATGTTTGGGTACAGAGTATGATTCAGAGAGTTTATCAGGGCACAACGCCAGACTTTGAGATCAGAGACGGGATTCTGAGATTCAGAGACAGAGTTTGTGTGTCGGAGGACACAGATTTGAGACAGAGAATCTTGTCAGAGGCTCATAGTATAGCTTATTCAGCGCATCCCGGTAGTACCAAGATGTACCAAGATCTCAAGAGAGGATTTTGGTGGTCTGGTATGAAGAAAGATATCTCAGAGTTCATTGCCAGATGTTTGACTTGTCAGCAAGTCAAAGCAGAGCATCAGAGACCTTCTGGATTGTTACAACCGTTGAGAGTTCCTGAATGGAAATGGGAGAGTATCTCCATGGATTTCATTTCAGGACTTCCCAGAGTTCAGCGTGGATACAGTAGTATTTGGGTCATAGTTGACAGATTGACCAAGTCAGCTCACTTCTTACCGATCAGAGAGGGTATGAGCACAGATCAGTTGGGCCGTTTGTACGTCAGAGAGGTGGTCAGATTACATGGGATTCCCAGAGACATAGTTTCAGATAGAGATTCGAGATTTTTATCTGCTTTCTAGGGTAGTCTACAGAGAGCATTGGGAACCAGACTTCATTTCAGTTCAGCTTACCACCCGCAGACAGATGGTCAGACTAAGAGAGTCAATCAGATTTTAGAGGACATGTTGAGAGCCTATTGCATGGACTTTCAGACCAGTTGGGCTGATTTGCTGCCGTTGATGGAGTTCGCCTACAACAACAGCTATCAGTCTACGATCCAGATGGCACCTTTCGAGACCTTGTATGGCAGGAGGTGCAAGTCACCACTGTATTGGGATGGCATTGGTGACAGAGATTCATTAGAGTCAGCAGTGGGGCCAGAGATGACTCAGTTAATGATTGAGCAGATCAGAGTTATCAGACAGAGAATTCAACAGGCCCAGGATCGTCAGAAAAGCTATGCAGATCTGAGACGTAGGGACATAGAGTTCGAGGTTGGAGACCATGTGTTTCTCCGAGTTGCTCCCTACAGACGTGTCCTAAGATTCGGTAGAAAAGGCAAGTTAGCTCCGAGATTTATTGGGCCGTATCAGATTCTGGAGAGAGTGGGCAGAGTTGCTTACAGACTTGCTCTTCCAGCCAGCTTAGACAGAATCCACAGTGTGTTCCATGTCTCTCAACTAAGAAAATATGTGGGCGATCCGTCTCACGTATTAGAGGTTCAAGATCTGGAGTTATCAGCTGACTTGAGCTACCAAGAAGTTCCAGTTCAGATTTTGGACTACAGAGTAAAGAAGTTGAGAAACAGAGATATTCTCCTGGTGAAAGTTATGTGGAGAAGTCAGAGAATTGAGGAAGCTACATGGGAAGTTGAAGCTGATATGAGAGAAAGTTTTCCTGAATTGTTTAGGTAATTCCGGGGACGGAATTTTTATAAGAGGGGGAGAATTGTAATGACCCAAGGGGTTAGATTGTCATTTTAGAGAGTTTTGGGGGGTAGAAGAGCCTTTTAGAAGTCCTTTGGGGCTTAGTATGAGTTTCTGCGCATGTGGGGGTGAAAATAGCTATTTTCCACTACACACGACCGTGTGCCTGAGACACACGACCGTGTGTCTGTCCCAGCCAGCTTTATTAGTTTATTTTCTTTCCAATTGCGCGCAGATTTCAGCTCCCAGCTTATTTTCTCTTTTTCTTCCTTCAGCTCCAGTGAACCCTAGAGTTCCAGAGAGAGATCCCCCAGCAGCTCAGCTTCAGATTAGAGATCCAGAGTCTTCCAGAGGGAAAGGCCCAGCTTCCATGGCGCGAGGTAAGTGTTTTCCTTCCCTCGTCGTTTCAGAGCCTGTTTGGCTGATTCCAGTGTATGAGAATGTGATGTGTGCTTGATTGAGATGTTTTCCAGCATGCTTGAGCTTGATATGTTGCATGTTTGGATGATTGAGTGGCTTTCCATGTTTATGTGCATGTATGTGAATATACATGATATATGTGTTTTATTATGATGATTGGCGTGTTTGAGATGATAAAATGATGTTTTTAGGCATGCCAGTAGCGGTATTTAGCTTGTATGTGTGTTGATTTGGAGTGTGGATGTGTTAGTGTGGGAATTTCTGGATTTCCAGACGCCTTTAGCAGTTTCTGGGTTGAGCACACGACCGTGTGTCCCTGAGGCACGCCCGTGCGTCCGCTTTTCTGCATGGGACACGGCCGTGCATGCTGCCCGTGTGCGTCTGAAAACCCAAACACACGCCCGTGTGCTTTCTCCCCAATTCCACACGCCCGTGTGCTGAACACGGGAAGAAGATGGCAGACACACGCCCGTGTGCCCGAGTACACACGCCCGTGTGCCTTGCCCAGTTTTCATGAAATTTCCTCCAGAACGCTGCACGCCCACATGCACGATGGCCACACGGTCCCGTGTGCCTTGGCACACGCCTGTGCGTCCCAGAACACACGCCCGTGCACTTCAGAAATCAACAGTAATTAATTCTAAAAGAGAATTAAGCCACTCTAAGCCAGTTTTAAGCACACAGAACTCAGAATTTACATCAGAAAAATCAGCATTTCATGCATGATTATCAGCATTAGCACGGCATGCCATATCCGATATTTTCAGACTGGATCCAAGGATCCGACAGCATGATTTTCAGATATACATATATGATTTTTCATATATCAGATAGGGGTGAATACGAGGGGGCGCCTGTGAGTTCGCACACCCGCTAGAGAGGGAAACCAGCGTCCGCCAGAGAGGACATGGTCACTGACCAAGCTCAATAGAGAGTGCTGGTTGTGCATCAGTAGATTTATTAGGATTTTGAACTCACACGGTCAGGGTGCCGAATCCCTGTATTCATCAGTCTGGCCAGCATAGCAGATATTTTCAGATATTTCAGAGATTTTCAGTACTTTTTGATACAGATTTCAAATATACTATACGTATATATTCAGGATCTACGGATCACAGTTTTATTATCGGAAAGAGTTTTCAGAAAAGACAGTTTTTCAGAAAAACAAGCCTGAGGGCAAGTTTTACAGTTTTTCAGTATACATGACATCAGCATATACATTTCATTGTCATGTACAGCATCTCATGAGAAATAGATGAGAAACAGAACAGTAACAGAACAGAAATATAACAGAAATCAGTAAGAAAACTGTCTAGTAGAACCTCCTACGTGACGAGTCACGTAGTCAGTGATTTGTTTGACCTGCGAGTGTTAAGTTTGGAAACACTTGCTGAGTGACTTTGTCACTCACTCCCTTCCCTGTTTCCTTTTGCAGGTCAGTAGTTCGAGGGCTGAGCTGGAGCGAGACCGCTGCGAGATTTTGGGGATATGGCTCGGCAGCAGCAGTTGGCATGTTGGCTCGCATGCTTTAGTTTCTCATGTATATATGTGTGTATTACATTATAGTATACACTGTATGACAGTTTATTTTTATACATGAGTAGCCTGGGATTTTCCACGCTTATATTTAATTTACTTTTACAGTAAATTATATTAGTAGTTTCTTTTATAAAGAAAAATTTTATCCAGCCGCAGTTTCTTTTCTGTAGTGGTCCCCGTCTCAGGTATATTTTATTATTATATGAACAGTATTTTCCGCAGCGCACAATAACTGGGGCGGGGGTCGCTACAGTCATGATAAAGGTCATGTAGGAGCTCAATGTACTAAACATGCATTAACTTTAGAACAAAAACCTGAGATTGAGAAATTCTCTAATTAAGTTTTATAGCATGTCATCTTTACATGACATATATAGTGCATATCATTCAAAGAATGATAAAATAGTAAGAAATAGTAAAAGAACAAAATGTGAAACATCGTGTAAAAGACACGAATAGCAGAATATCAGAAACAGTAAACGAGAAAAGATAATGACTATTAAAAAAAAATTTAATAAGTCAAGTTTGACCGTTCGGATTTCTCTTCATTCTAGGTTGTTTACATATACGCATATACGTATTTACGACCTGACATGAGGTAGTATCTGATCAGTAAAGATGTGAAAGCCAAAATAAAAAGTTATATGAGATGATGTGGCAATCCTTTGAGAAGGATTGGTTTAGGGTCTGAGATAGGAAACACTTATTGGGTGAATATATCACTCATTCCCTACTTTTCTTTCTCTTGCAGGTGAGTTTTTGGGGGCTGAAGGGAGGAGTTGGCTGCCGTCTGGGATCTATTATGCTTCAGTTTTTGTAGCATGTTTTGGTTTGCATGCTTATTCAGTTTTCTTGCATGTAAATATGCATGTTTTATGATGCACATATTCAGCAAATATTTTAATATAATATAGTTTTTGGGCATGTATATGTAGATGTATACATTTACACCACAGGTTTTCCGTTGCGGCATTTTAGTCCAGTTCAGGTATTTTGGTTGGGTATTATTGACCATATTTTCCTCTTATTTATATTATATTTAATTATAGAACAGTAGTGAACAGTAATACTCAGCTGGAGTGCCCACAAATATATTTTTAAATTTTTTATATTTAAATATTATTTTATAATTTTATTATAAATTTTTATTTGTTAAATCATCCATACAAATATTAATAGACCATATTCTCCGTGTCTAAATGGTCAAAGATATTTCATTACCTTTATTAATGACTATATATGGTATATGTATCTCTATCTCTTAAATCATAAGGATGAAACACTAGATGCTTTCAAGATTTATAAGGTTGAAGTAGAGAAAGTGAACAAAAGATAAACATAGTTTGATTAGACAAGGAAAGAGAGTATTATGGAAGGTACATTGAAAAAGGACAAATCTCAGGTCCATTTGCTAAATTTCTCTAACATGAACTCATTATTGCATAATATACAATGTCTGACATACCATAAAAAGATGGTGTCGTTGAAAGGAGAAAAAAAACATTAATAGACATGGTGAGCATGATAAGCAATTCAAATCTTCCTCTAAGTTTATGGAGTGAAGCATTAAAAACTGTTGTATATATCTTAAATAGGGTTTCATCTTAGGTAGTTCTTAAAACTCTTTTTGAGTTGTGGAATGGTTGGAAACCAAGTTTAAGACATTTACACATATAGGGATGTCCAGTAAGGTGAGGATTTATAATTTTCAATTAAAGAAATTTGACTAAAGAATTGTGAGCGGTTTTTTTATAGGTTATCCTTTGAACTCTAAAGGATACAGGTTTTACTATCCTTCAAACTCTACAAGGATTGTAGAAGCTAAAAATGCAAAATTTCTTGAGGATCACGAAATTAATAGGAGTGAGTTTCTTAGAGATCTAATACTTCTTAAATGAAAGGAAATCTCGAGTTCAAATTTGCCTCTTTAACATAAAATCTTAATTCCTTTTCCAATGCATGTAATGAAACTAACTGATGAGCAACAAACTATTCAAAAACTTCTACTTGTTGAAGATCATGGTAAGGCTACTACTTCATCTCAACTAGCTGAGAATGAAATGGTAGATAAAAAAATGTATGATGAATCTACTACTCAAACCTAATCAAATGAGAATATAGTAATAGATGTAAGGAGATCTATAAGAATTAGGAAACCTGTAATTTCTAGTGATTAAGGTATATATTTACAGGATTTTAACTCCATTGTTAAACTTAAAAATGATCTTGATACATTTTCACAAGCCATAAATAGAGAAAACTCTAGTTTGTGGTATGATGCTATAAAGGAAGAGATGGAATCAAATGCTAAAAATAAAGTTTGGGATCTCGTTGAGTTATCAACTGGTCATACAACTATTGGTTGTAAATGGGTTTATAAGACCAAAAGGAATGTATATTTTGGCTTACCACGCTTACAATGTAAGCAAGATTAGGTCAAGTAAGAGATAAATAGATCAATCTTCCTACAAACCTTTATTATCATTCTTTATCTATAATAACGTTGTCATTTTTGTACTTGCAGTTTTTTCTAATGGTATACTTGTTGGTTTACATCCTAACATTCATGTTTCCTTTAGAAGAACAAGAGTATATTTCCTTTAAGAAATTAAGATCCCTTATTTGCTCCTTTGTACCTCCATACCTAGAAAGTATTTCATAAAGCCTAAGTTTTTAACTATGAATTCCTTCTCCAAATATAGCTTGGGATTCATCATATTTGTATAGTCATCTCCAATTATAATGCTATCATCCACATAGATTATCAATATAGATTTTTTACCACTAGGATTAGTTTTTATGAAGAGTGTGTGCTCAGTCAAACTTTTTGATATCCCAATTTGATAAGGGTTATGTTGAACCTTGTGAACAATGGCCTTGGTGATGAACATATGACATTAGTGAAAGAAGTACCTAAAGCACTAATAATTTTGAGCAAACACTATCCATCGAGAAATGCAACAACTTCCCATATATTCATACAATTGTAATTGACCAAAAATGAAATTGTAAAAAGGGTCTACATACTGAATAATTAGACTCATATTGAAACTAACACCTTTATGTAGTTTCTATAAATAGCCAACTATAACCTATGGACATCTTGGTGTCCATCAAGTTGAAGATCTTTAGCTATTGTTGAAGTTGGAAAGAATTATTCTTTAATAATAGAAAAACACCTATTTAGACTTAGATGCTTGTTGTGATCTTGACAAATTTGATCTTCATTTCCTCTTTTGTGGCCTCTAAAAGAAAAAGCATCGTATTCAAGACTTATCCTACATGTTACAAACAAAAATAATGTTTATTCGTTATATATTGATTATTGTTAGTAGTCGTATCCATGAACAAACCCAAGGGGGATGGGGTCTAGCATAGCTCGCGGCAATTGCAACATCATAAATATTATCCCAAATGAATGAATCAATAGTAAATATCATTTAATTTGAGGTCATTTTATCTTCCAATAATTTTATTAAAAAACTTTTTCAGAATTTGTTAATAAATTTATCAAATAAATAAAATTTTGATTTTTTGAATTTAAAAATTGTCAACCTGACGTGGGAAATAGTCATTTGGCCTAAAATACTACATTATTTTATTCATAATCATTGCAGTATTCCTCATTTTCAAATAAATGGTTAATTCAGTAATGGTTAGATGATTGTAAGAGCAAGGACGCACTTTCTGGCTTACAGGACTGGCAACAAGAACTCTTGAAGAGGGAAGAGAACAGAGCTTTGCCTCATGGGTTGGAGAAGGCCTCACAGAGGATGATAATGGCGTAGAGATAGCTTGCTGAAATTGATAAAATAGGAACTTGAGGCCATGCGATTGAGTTTGAGAGACTGTTTGATCCATAAAACCGGACATTGACTCTGTTAAGAGGCCGATCCAATTATTCACGGGTCCAACTGGTCTAATCTTTCCCTCTCTCAATTTTATATTAAATTAAACAAAAAAAATAGAATAATATATAACCAAACTAAAATAAGTGATTTGCATGGTTCAAACATGAACCATTCAGTCTCATGGCTATTTAAACTTTAAACATCGACTTAGACTGAACGAACCACCAAGAAGTCTCGATTCAATGCAGGGTTTAAAACACTAGTACCAACTCCAAAAATTTGTTCAGAATTAAACAAAAATTGGAAAGCAAAAATCAAGAGGATAAACTATGCAAGCTCTTATGTTCGCTATTGATAAAATAATATGTAGTTTAATGAACATACAGATTTAAAGCTATATTGTACATAAACCAGCATTTGCAACTACCTTCTTCCTCATTTCCAGCTGCTTCCGGCCTACTTTACAATTTAACACAAGACAGGAAGGACCTCCTGGCTCGCTTGAAGTCAATAAATGGAAAAAAGACTGGCTTCCATGATTATATGCTTGCTTATTTATCATCAAGGTGGCACAGACCTTAAAAGAAATATGTATATAATATCGTTGCTTACAGGTATCTGAAGAGGATGATTCTGCTCTTCAATATCTTCCTCGGCCATCATCAATGGCCAAAAGCAAAGATAAAGAGAATCAGAAAATGCCACTTATCTGCCTTGTCTGCACAATTAATGTACAGGAATGATTTTACGGTAAGGTAACTTCGGTCTTCAGGCAACATATTCCCTTCCATCTCCGTTTTCTTCCTGACCTGTTAAGGCACGCAGCTGTTGTTGCAACTGGAAATAATAATTCAACGAACCTTCAATTTGAGGATATAAGATTTAATAGTTAACTCTATATACCTAGTTGGTGCAGCTTCTTTCAGTCTCCATAACAGGTGAAAAATAAGTTATTACGTATCTTAAAACAGGTACAGGATGCAACAACTCAAACCCTAGATCGGAGCTCACAATACAACATTAAAGCATAAATTATGGATAATATTATTATGAAGTTCAAGATATCCAGAAAGGTAACTCACTTGATTGAATCTCAACTTTTCAGAAGCCAGTTCATCTGTTAAATAGACCATCCTGCAAAATATTAGATTAAAAAAAAGAAGTGTCAGATACATTTAAGTGGAAAAAGGTAAGGTCTTCAGAATTAATTCAGATTGACAAGGCCAACCTTGCATTTAGCTCTGTGATCTTGTTAAGCAGCAAGCGTTCCCTCTCAGCGGTGACTGTTTCAACCTGCTGAAACATAGGTCAGAGAAGCAGAGGTAAAACATGTACTTACACTTAATCATGAACATCAATTCATCTGGCTTTAGACAAACTTAAAAACCAGTAAATTATCGAAGAGCACAAAATGGACAGATTTTTTCACAAGGCAAAAAGAGGTCCTTATTATATGGTGTCGTATGATGCAGTTAACATTTATATTGAAGGAATGCAATAACTGTTAAGTCTACAACAACAGAACAAATGATGAAAGCTAAGAATTAATAAATGTACCACTCTGCAATATTCTTTGATTCAAGAAAATGATTAACCGCAGGCAGTAAGCATTCTATAGCAATTATGAATTAGCATTTGCATTTAAACAGGTAGTTCTCATGCAAGAGATCATTCCACTACAAGGTCATAGCTCATACATTCATAACTGGCAAAACAGCCAATAGATCAAATATTCTTACACTTCCATTGTTATCTGAACTGCAAGGTGGTGGGGGCGACTTTCCATTTTGAGAAGCTGAATGAATAACAGAGTCTTGTCAGTACCATATTTCCTAGTACCATTTATAGCAAGTACCAAAAAAGGACAAATTTATCAACTCACCATCTACAGCCTCAGCTGGTTGTAGTAAATTCAATAAATTCAAGATAAGATCCTGATATTAAAGAATTTAAAAAGTTTTATCTCAGAATTTAAGTACTTTAAGGCAAAAAAATAAAATAAAAAAACATATCAACAGTGCATCACTGTTTGACATTCTCCCTTCGACCTGCTGAAGTGATGTCTGCTGAAAAAGGTTCCGAAGATGAGGCATAAGAAGTGATGCTAGCACATTACTATTGCTCAACTCCTTACTAGTAGGCTGGAAAAACATAAAATAGAACATAATTTAATGAAATGTCAAATTAAATCCTCAACTAATATATTAACATTATAGTAACTCAATCCATGCACATTTCAACTTGATAGTGTATATCACATGTCACCAAAGAACATAAACAAGCTACATAAAGGGCAAGAAGCACTATACACTACTTAACAAAAAAAATTTAGTTTGCATAACACAACAAATAAAAATAAAAAAAGCAGCAGTGTACACACCAATGGTTTGGATTCAAACATCCAATCACCAACGCTGGCAGATTTCCGAATAGGTGATCCCTGCAAAAAACAGGGTCAGAATATCAAATAAGATGTATGACAAAGTTGCTCAAAAGTTAAGCAGAGATTGGTCACCTACCTGTGATCGACGCGGAACTGTACTTAATGGGATATCCTAAAGAACATTCTTGGTTAGTGATCATCACATAATAGAAAAATCAGTACACAAAGAATTAACCTCACCTTTACAAGATCTAAATTTTCAGATGTTACAGAGAATCGCCCTTTAATTTGCACCAAATTAGCCTTTGACTTGTCATCCATAGAATCTCTATATCCTATTACAGGAAAAATATTAAATATAATTCTGATGCTGGTAAATAAAATAGCATCATTGACAAGAATGATGATAATGATGATAACAAAACATTAAAATAAAACAATGATAATGATAATAATCTCAGATGCTTTTAATAACTTTGGGTCACCTCCTGAAGATTTTATGGGAGCAGATAAACTGTTTGCTGAAGCTCGATTCGGAAGCATCAAAGGGCCACTAAAGCTTGGTGCTCTTCGAAATTGGGTAGCTTTCTCATTCTGTGGTTGAATATCATTTTCACACCTAATAATTAAGAAATTGCAAGCCAGACCAATTTAAGTGGAAGAGCATACAACAACCAGAGACAGACTATTATCTTTCTTCATATTGTAAATTACCTGACAAACATGTTTCCATTTTGTAATTTCAACATTTAATCATAAATAATATTACACACAACATAGAGAAATTATTCTACACTTGCAACAAAATAATAAAATAATCGATTAAGTATTTCCATTCTGCTACCACATCCCCTATCATGGGGGAAAAATTAATTAGTCTCACTGAAAAGAAATCACTACTGGACCTCTTCATCACAATAAAAAATTCCCATATTAACAAAAGAACTTTAAGAATATTTATATATTGGACATGTATAATTAGCACTACATGAAGATTTTGGACCAAAATAAAAAAGTGCTGCACCTCCACGGCCAAAAGTCAATACCTAAAGCAAAAATTCTTGCCTATTATAGGTGAAAGCAACATAAAACCCACCTAAAGAAATTGCAATCAGAACCAGCCCAGTTGGAATGTCCATACAGAAAAAGCTAAACAAAGGTTAAAATTCACAATCTGCTTTAAAATCAAATATACCAATGACTTGGCCTCAAAAGTTGTGCCAGAAACTAAGGGCATACTATCTGATGCTTGCGCACAATCGTAGCTAGAGTATAAAGGAATGGTAATGCAATGAAGGTTGTGGAAACTTGATAATGGTATTGAGAAAATACTACTAGCTTCTCAAATTTTATTAAAATTCACAACTTGTATCCCTACTTTTTCATTACTGAGAGGCAACAAAGTGAAAAAGCAGTTTGAGAAAATAAATCACTATATCATTATATGGCCTTTGACATCATATTAGATATGCAGAAAGATATAATAAATGTGTCACAGAAACTTAATAATGGAAAATGACAAACCTAACAGAGTTACACCCCCTTTCTGATGATGAATGAGTAAGCATGACACCAGGCATGAGAGGCCCACTTTGAGTTTGGCAACTTTTAACTGTTTTAGCCTTGATCAGCATTGAGTCCTTTTCAGAGGTTGAAGCCATTGCCTCAATGCTTGGTCCATTTTTCTTAATAACAATCTTCTCCTTAATTCCAGTTTCCAGTGACTCAATTTCAGGGCTCTTGCCCCTCTTATTCAAGCTCTCAGACAATTGTAACTGATCACTTTGTCCACTGTTTTCAGTATGGGAAATTTCGGCATTAGAATTTGATCTCCCAAAACTAAATTGGAAATCCGTTGCAGTCTGAAAAAAAGATCAAGATTATTAAGAAGCTTATCTTCTTAATGCTAAAAAGTTCAAATACTAAATCCAGAAAGAAATATAATTTCAAGTATAATGAGCTAAAAATAGAAAACATCTTAAGACCTCATCACCAACATATGATTTCATGTTTTCATCTTCATCCCCAGTCTCAGGCATATCGTCATCATCTGGCACCTAAAAGATTTAATAATTTGGTATGAATTCACTACTAAAACGAAGAAGGAAAATATTTCTCAAAATGCAGCATTATTAAATATCTAAAAAAAGTAGAAAAATACTAAAAACGATGACTTACTAATGATGCCTGAGCTTTCAAATCTTCAATATCGAAGTTCCAGGCGCTGACTCCTCTCTGGTATTCACTCTGGGGACAAGAATTATAAGTCAGAAGAGAAAGAGAGGTACTTGCATACTTACCCGAAAAAAAAAAGATAGGTACTTGCATCAGAGAAATTCATATCCAGTGAGAACAAGGAAAGAATGCCATGAACAATTGGGAACTAATCTATAAAACCACAGAAATACCCTATACTCCGAAACATAAGGTCCTCCTATTGAAGTTATTGTTTAGGTAGAAAAAACTGAATTAAAAGTATAAAACAGAATATCATATCTCTTTTAATCAAATGTTTGGATGGAAGGTATTTTCTTTTGAATCTTGTGTAAGGAACACAACCATTATGTTATTTATTTAGGTAAATTACAATTACATGACAATTGGCAGCCATAGAATTTTTCTTTGGGGTTTGCCAAGATTGAAAAAAGGACAAGGTAAATTCATAAGCAAGAGAAAAAAAACAGCAAGAAATGGTATAGAACCTCAAATGGAAACTGCCACTCAAGGAAACTCAAATTTAAACATAAAAGATATTCGGAGATTTAGAAACTGAAGCAATAGAGAATAAATTCCAAAAATAAACAGTGTAATGAGATTAGAACACACAATACATGTCCAACTAATTTTAAGTAAAAAATTTAAGACTAAATTTGTTTCTAACTTGTGATAAAGCTTCTTGTTCTGCCGAAGGCATTTTCTTCAGAGCTAGCTGTGCGGCATCTTTAAGCTGCAATAATATTACAGCAAATCCATCATAAAAATTAAGGACAAATGAAATCAAGAATCCTAGATATAGTCTAGCAGTAAGATGGCCAACCTGAAGTGCTTTCACACGATTCCATAGAGGTGGCAAGTCAGCAAATAATTTCTTCACAGTAAGTTCTGGAGGCTTTGCATGCTTGAAAAAGGAGTGCTTTAATAGCTTCTCTACGGTTGGCCTCTTTGTTTGATCTTTCACCAGGCACATAGCAACCATTTCTTTAAAAGACTGATCACAACTGGAAATCCTCCAATTAGAAGATTACTCTCTAAGAATATCACATTGCAACATACCACTTACAGTTTAAGTCCTTTGATAACCTTACAAAACACATACACAATAGTGAAGTGCAATTCTGTGTATAGTCTAGCCAGAAAAAAAAGCAGTACCTTGGAGAATTTCTTATCACGATCATAATCAAGACCAGGAGGAGCATTCTGAATGGTCATCAGGAGAACCTATTAAGAGGAAGAAAAACACTCATATCAAATATTTCAAGAAACACTTCTTCCCATTTCAACCACTCACAGACTCATGTCCTCTCTGTGTACATAACAATTTTTCCCTTCTCTTTTTTAGCAGTGTGTATATATTCCAGTTAAATCCTCATGGTGGTTGTTAATACCTTCATTGGAGGATACTTAGAGAAAGGTGCATGACCGTGGGCCAACTCCAATGCTGTTATACCAAATGACCAAATATCAGCCCTGCAAGAACCACAAATGAAACTTAGAAATAGGCTATTATATTATTTTCCAAAACACAATACACTTAATTTTCTCTAAAGATGCACAAACGTGATTTTACCATGCATGAAAGAATTCAACAACTATCTAATTCTTATACTTAAGATAAAACTTAAGTGGGCATGCGGGAGATTTACTTGAACACCAAATATTACTCCAATGAGATTAAGACTTATCTTTTTTAAAGATTATAACAAGAATGCATTACATGGATGTGATCTACATCATTTAAACATGATTTAGTGCCAATTACATCATTAACATACTAAACGCAAGCCAGAATCAACCCAAGCAACCTACAACAGTTAATGACCTTACACTTACGAAGTTCAAATTATCATGGGAACAATTTAACTAATTAAGCTGCCACTTCAATATATAAGGGAAATTTTGGTATTTCAAGGCACATAAATCCAACTACCAATACAGTGATATAAGAAACAACATTTAGGATGGTAAACAAAACTAAATTTTTTGAAGCCACAGCAATAACCAGCCACCAGTTCAAACCCAGAACCTTGACCTCAACAAGACAATGAACAACCAAAATATGAGTGCACGGACATCAGTATGAAGTGAAGTTAACTAAAAGACTGAAATGCAGAGTGGCTTCAAATTTTGCAACAAAAAAAATATATATATGGAGAAACGTCCGGGTTCTCAATTTTGGTTTAAACTTTTTACATGATATAATACTCACTTAGAATTATATCCACTTCCAGGCTGCAACACTTCTGGCGCCATCCTACAAATAAAAAATAAAATAAAAAGAATTAAACAAATTAAAGCATGACATACAGCAACAGTGTATATTATTAAAAATATGGTCTTTGAATACAGAATTACCAGCATGGAGTCCCTACAAATGTATTTCTTGAGCGTTGTCTATCACCTGTATCAAACATGCAAGCTGAAACACCAAAATCAGCAAGCTTTACCACCCCATCAGTATCAAGTAGTATGTTTCCAGCCTGCATAGACAATGAAATCAAACAAAGTTTAAAAGAGACTTTAACAAATAGAATTGCATATACTGAAAAATGAATAAACCCATTATAGGAAATAATGCAAGAGTTCCATGATTAGCAAACCTTGACATCCCGATGAATATGTCCCTGTCGATGAAGGTAATCCAAAGCTTTGAGAGTTTCTTTCAGAATAGAACCAATTGCAGGCTCTTCAAATCCATCTTGGTATGCTATCTTCATGAGGTGCAAGCAGGAACCCTCTGCCATGAATGGCATGACCACCCATAGGTTACGATCAACGACAAATGAACAATACGCCCTTATCGCATTTGGATGATCAATCAAACTCATTGTTTGAGCCTCCCGGCGTATGTCATCCTGCAAAAGAACAAAAATCATAGGCTAAATTAAAATTGAGAACCCTAATGTAGGAGACAAAAAATGATACCTAAAATATTGGGAAAAACATTAAAAAACCAGTGTAATATAACTTTTTTTATGAGATAATCAAAATTAAAATTAAAGGAGATAAAGATATATTATAACAAGGGAATATTCAAATTGGAATAATCTTTGTCTTATCTGATAGAAAACCCTAGACGGAGAACCCTATAAATTCACCACTTAATTTTTCATTCCCCATAGTTGCCATCCCAAGTACACTATTCTAAAATTTTGTGCATTATTTGCAATTGAAGGAGGGAAGGTAGAAGTGTTGTGTAGATTCAATAACAAGTTTGGAGTTTGAGTAAGTATACGAACCTCTTAGTTTCTTTTATCCTAATGCGTTAAATTTTATAAATTTAATTTCTTTTATTGAATTACTAACAAGATCAATATTGTATTAGAATAGTTTTAAAGGTAGACTTGTTAGTGTGCATATTGAGAAATAAATTGATTTTCAATTTCAATAAAACTTTGTGTACTAAAATGAATACAAATTTGTGCACAAATAATAATGTGTTAATTGGATGATTTTGAATAAGAGATAAAATAACAACCAATGACATAGCATCATCTTTAATACACAAATTAGTATTCATTCAAAGTTTTACACCTCTGATTTTGTTAAACATTTTAAAAAGGAAATTGAATATGATTTTTATTGGAAAATCATATTTTTTTTTTATAAGTGTAGAAATTACTAAAAATTGTAGAACAAGGACTGCCGACAAAGAGTTTGGATTTTGGATAGTTTCATATTTTGACATTGTTAAATGTTTTGAAGAGGGAATTAAACTCCATTCTATTTGAATTTTTTTCTGAAACTTCTTCGTATGTCTATTTGAATGTGTCCAAATTTCATAAATTTATAATGAACATAAAAATTATTAAAAATGATAGAATATTAGTTGTGCGGTGAAAGGTCTACATAGCACAATAGGCTTCAATTGAGTTTCTCATGTTTTAGCCTAGGACTATGTTTTGAAGGGTTTATAGATTGTTAGAAATACTTCTCAGATTTGATATTATAAAGGTTGATTTATAATTTTTAGGGCAACATGAGGAAAATTATGTCTCCTTGGATACTTGAAGACGTAGTTTAGAATTTGTCTAATTATAAGGTAAGTAAAAGCTTAAATAATATGTAATGAATTATGTTTTTTATTGAAAATGTTTATTTAATGAACTATGTTATGAAATTCATTTAATAAAGATGGATAAACTATATTATGAGATTTATTATATGAATATATGTTAGGAGTATTTAATGTTTTAAAAGTCTCCTGTCTATGAAATCAATTTATTTTGATTAAACCCATTTTGTTTAAGACAACTAAATTTTCAAGAAGAAAATGTTTTATCATATGATTTTAAAAGAAAGCTACTGAATTTTTATTATTTTAATAAGGCAGCAGAATTTATTTTATTTTATTTTCAAAAATGTTTTCAAAATATTTTCTAAAAAAAATTTATATTATGGTATATGGTTTTCAGGAAAAATGTATAGAATAGGTTTCCTACATAAATCTTTTAAAATGTTTTCCAAAGATGTTTTTAAGTAAGAAAAATTTATAAAAATATGTTTGGCCGAATGTTTCTAGTAAAGATGAGGAATTGACAAATTTATCAATTGTTAAATATAAATGGATCATAAAACATTAAGGGGCATATAATGAAAGGTTTGCAAACCTTTGATGAATATGAACATAAATGATGAAGACTTTGTAGACTTACAAAGAACATGAATGCATATATGACCAAATCACCGGGGATATAGGTGACATTACATAGCAAAAGTTAAGTAAGAAATTTATGTTTTTATAGTAACATTTATAAATTCTTTTATGAAGTATGATGAATATTGAGGCCTTTATAAATTATTTTAAATCTTTAGTGAAGCATGCTAAATATTAATGTTTTATAATTGTTTTCCAAATAATGAATGAAAGTGCAAGTAGAAGAAGTTTTATAATACAACGTTATATTAAGGAGTTATATATTATGTTTGTTTTTTCTTATCAAGTTGACGACTTACTGCTCATCTCCACCATTTTACAAAATAAGCTAGTTAGAATAGCTAAGACGTATGGAATAAAAAAACGAGGCTAATAGAGTAGCCAGGGGTCTTGATGTCAAGACTTTATGATTCATGATTTACATGATAGTAAACAATTATAAGAATTTAAAATTGTTCGATTTATCGAAATTTTTTTTTATGAGGAAGTATTAGAATATTTATATTGTGAAAAAAATATTATTAAGAGTGATGTCATAGAAATAGGTAACAATTTGATCCGAATTTGCTCCGGACTCGAGATGTTAAAGTTTTGGTATCACCATTAATAAATTAGAATCAAAGCAAATTTGTTATCAACCTTAATAAATAGGTTCAATTGTAACACCCCAAATCAAGAACAAATTTGAATCAAAATGTTACCTATTTCTTTAACATCACTTTTGACAATTTTGTTTTCCACAATATAACGGTCTCAATACATCCTCATAAAGAACAATTTGATAAATTTAACATTTTCAAATTCCTATAATCATCCATAATCACATAAATCATAAATTATGCAACATAGACATCAAAATCCTCGACTTTTGTACCTGTCTCGATTTTGTTTTATTTCATACCTCTTAACTATTCTAGAAAACTTATTATATAAAATGGTGGAAACAAAAGTGAGTCATCAACTCAATAAGTTGGAAAAAACACAATATATAACTCGTTAATAAAACATTATATTAAAAAAGTTTACTTACTTACATATCCATTAATCATAAGGAAAACAATTATAAGACATTAATATCCATCATGCTTCATAAAATATTTAAAAGAACTCATAAAGACACCAATATACATTACATAATTTAAGACAATTCATAAATGTTACTCTACATAAAACATGAATTTCATAGCATTTGTCATGTAGTGTCACCTATATCCTTAGTGACCTGATCATAATCATATTCGTATTCATATTCATCTTAAATTCACAAGTTTTACGTCATTCATCATTCCCATTTATATTCGTATTCATACTTATCATAAGTTCCCAAACTTTTTATCATTTATCATATGTCTTTCGATGTTTTATAATCTGGTCATATTTATCAATTTATAAATTTGTAAATTATTCATCTTTTCTATAGATATTCAACAAAACATATCTTATAAAATTTTTCTTGAAAACATGCATCTTTGAAAAACTTCTTGACAAATTATTTAGAAAACTTTATACATTTGTCTTGAAAATCATGTAAAATAATATAAGTTTTTTCATAGAAACTATTAAACTTTTAATTACTTTAAAATATCAAATCCTAATCTTAGATGTATCCTCTAACAATCTATAAACCCTTCAAATCATATTCCTATGGCTAAAATATAAAAAAACTCAATTAAATCCTATTATGCATAGGCAAGCCCTTCATTGGACAATTGACGTTCAATAATTTTTAATAAATTTTATGTTAATTATAAATTCATGAAATTTGGACACATTCAAATAAACATATAAAAAAGTTTCAACAAAATGGAGAGCAATATCCTCTTCAAAACATTCAACAAAGTCAAAATATCAAACTGCCCAAAATTCAAACTTTTTACTGAATTTTGTTCTACAATTTTCACTTTTACACTTATTAGAAAATTACAAAATTTTGAAACAATTTAATGGACACATGAATGAACCTCCAAAAAAATTTTCGAATAAAAATAAATTCAATTTCCTTTTCAAAATACTTAACAAAATCAGAGTATCTATGTTGTCCAAAATTTCAATTCCTAATATGCACATGAACAATTCTACCTTTAATACTATAATAATGCAATTAAAACTACCTGTCAATTATTCAATGAAAGAGATAAAACTCCTAAAATTTAACACATTGGGATAAAATAAAGGCAAAGTTTCATAAACTTACTCAAACTCCAAGCTTCTTATTGAATTGATACAACACTTCCACCACCTCTCCTTCAATTATAAATATGCATAATATTTTAGAGGATTGCATTTGAGACGACAACTATTGAAAATGAGAAATAAGATGGTGAAACTACTGGGTTTTTCCTCTAGGGTTTGCTATTAGATAAGGCAAGGATTATATCAATTTGCACATTACTTTTATTATAACATGTCATTATCTCCTTTAATATATTATTATATTTTTTAAAAAAAGGTATATTAAAACTAGCATTAGTCACATGTATATAAGGTCAATATTCCTTTCACATACTACTTCACCTTAAATCCTTCATAGTTACATTGAAGCCGAAGGACGTTAGATTTAAGGATTATTATTATTTTATATCAGAGTTGAAAGTATCAAGTTCAAATTGAGACCATCTCTATACACACAGCCAAATCTCTTGATTTCTCAGATATGGTTCTCTCTGGTGGGTCAAGCCATGGTTATTAAGAATATACTATATTGCTAGTTTATCATCCATGCCCCTGACCAGTGTAATGCCCATTTCCTTGCCCTGTCATAAAGAGCTCTACAACATTCCATCCTTAATTTTGAGATCAATGGAGCTAATAAATACTTCAATATCAGCTTTTAGAGCCAAAAAAAAAACGCATTTTAAAGGCACATGTAGAACAACTCAATCCATTGATCATCAAAACTTTATTCTTTCTGTCAATAATCACTCAAATTCAAATTCGAAATCCACAACACCACAGTACTAACAAATATCCATCCAACAAAACGCAGCAATTGAAGTTTAACCTCAAAAAAAAAATCCACCTAAACTTAAATCAAGCAATTACTAGAACACATGAAAATTCGAATTACTCCAATCGGGGAAACAAAATTTGACAACTCTTCAGTACTAACACTCGCTATATCAACTTCACAGATATCGAATCAACGAAACACTCAATCAAACAAAAATCAAATCGAAATTATAAGTAAAATCAGATTTCAATTTAAAAAATAAACAGCAAACCAGATAAAAACAACTAACCAGATTACTGTTACAGCGATCGAGATCCAAACACTTAACAGCAACAACTTCATTGGAAGGCAAGTAGATCGCTCTATAAACCGTGGCACTGGATCCATAACCAACTTCTTCTAGAAGCTTATAGTCACTAGGCTTGACCGAGTAGGTTCTCTGATTCTGATTACGATTGCTTCCCAATCCCATCCTCCCCATGCTGAAAAAATTGACCAAAAAACCTCCTCAAAAATTCAAAATAAAAACTCTAGTCCTCAAGAGTTGTGGTAGTTGGATTTGAGAGACAGATAATTTGTAGCGTTTTTTATCCGTTGACCGCCATTAAGGGAAAATAAGAGAAAATGGCCTGCTGGGTGTGTGCGCTTTAGTTTGGGATGATGGGGAGAGACGGTGCTGACGTGGCACTATGTTGTTAGGTGCTTGGGATGGTTACACGTGGGTACTACCATCAGGTACGACTGGGACCCATTAATCATATTTACTTTTTTATCTAAAATATGAAAGTTTAACGCTTATTATTATTTAATGCGAAACCTTCTTCACAATAAATTTTTCTTCAATTCGTACATAACTCTTACCATTGAAAAAGTCCAAACCGACTTATCTATCCAAATTTGCTGTTAAATTTGACAATTAAATAATATTTATATTTAATAAAAAAAATTTAAAAAATAACCACCACCAAACTATATGATTAAAAATAATTATTTAATTACATTAACGATAATATATAATTATCTTAACTATAGAGGCATCTGAATTTAACCTTTAAAGATCTGACAAAAACGATCAGACCTAATCGTCTCCGTCATAAGAGATAATCGAAAATAAAAGATATATTTGAAATCGATCATTTTTTATTATCATTGATGACAGATACGATTAGATATAACCGTTTTTAGCATTGAGACGATCAAATCTGATCATCAATCCAATAAAGTGATCATTTTTTTTAACCATTTGATTATATTTAACAATTACCATTATCAACAATGTTGTCGATAATTGTAGCCTTTTTTTAATTTTTATTAATTTTAAAATCTCAAAAGATTTTTCAATAATTTAAAAAATGATAATTATACTAGAGAGAATATGATAAATAAAATATAAATATTATATTTTTAAAATATGACATAAATATAATAATTTTTAAATAAAATAATAAATTTTTTATTTATCTTTAAAAAATTATAAAAATACTTAAAAAACTTCTTAAATTTTTTTAAAATTTTAAAAATTCTTTAAAACTTCATTAATACAATTAGCGTTTTTTAAAATTATAGTAAAATTAATATAAATTATAGTAAATTTTTTAATTAATAAAATTTGAGAAGTTTTAATGATTTTTTATTTTTAGAATAAATTTATAGAAAATTGAAGAGAATTTATTGATAAATTTAATAAATGGATAAAAATTGTTTTTTATTTCAAACTTAAAGTTGGCCAATCAAACTTTAGGTTAAAAATAATTCTTTGATATTTTAACTAATTGATTATGTATTAATAATTACGTGATTAAATATTAGTATTTAATTAATACGTTATTATTAATTAACATGATTGAAGCACCATGAAAAAAGGCTGTACCAATTGCACAATTGGGCTACAAAATTACATACAACCGTATGTCATAATCGATTCGCTTGACATTATCATGTAGTAAAAAGAATTAAAAAGGTAAACTTGCAAAATTAAGTCCTTAGCCAAAAAATAATTGTCATATCATACATAGTTTTACCATAATTGGTCAAAAACAGAAAAAAAAAAATTTTGCAGCTTTTCAAAAAATTCTTCTGCGTCTTAAGGTCTTGGAGGAAGCTTTAGAAACCAAGTAGCCAACGCCCAAGCACATGACCCATATTCCCACATCAACGGCCCAGCTCACTCCTTCAAATTTCATCTCTTCTAAATCTCCACCGTTGGATTGATCCTCGTTCTCCCCACAAGAACAGCTACAGGCGTCCGATTTAAACCCTCCGGTATCCATCTCTCTTTCCTCCGGTATTTCTGCTAACTCAAACATCATACCGCACCTTCTTGCATTCCTCTTCTTCACCGCCAGCTCCGCCCTATCGATGAGAGCCACGTTTCCTTCAAGTCCCAAACAGACGTCTGCCACCGCCACGTCACGATCCAGCAACTTTATCTCCCTCTCCAGCGCGCTTTTACATTCTAGTTTCCACTCTCCCTCATCATTTTTTCTAAAATTTCCTTTCAGGATCTTCTCTTCTCTCAAATAAACCTCAAACGTAACTCCCTCGCTCGCGACAACCCGTTCCCTGCTCCCGTAGATAGCCTCTCCACCACTCGTTTTCACAGTTATATTCCTATGGAGAGTAACAAACGCCGTCGAATCCGGTCGGACGTCTTTCCCCGCTATTTCGAGAGGGCTATCGTTGATGCGCGGGAGATAAACGAGAGTGAGAGACTCAGGCAACTGCTTATACCCATACAACTTCGACAACCTGATAAAGAAAGACTTGACTTTGAGACGATCTTGATCCCTAATGTAAGAACCCTGAAAATCCATTGACCTACACATCTCCGTCGCTAGCTCAAGCGTAGTTCGTCACCGTTTCCTTGAGTTTGAGAATACTTTATATGAATTCGAAAGATTAAAAATTGGTGGCGGCAACCACTGGTTTGGTTGGATTCCAGGGGTGGCCAGCACACGGTATATGTGATGACATGGCAAAAGCGACAAAACTGTTTTCTGATTTTGTTCTGAAAAAAAAAAAAAAAAAAGTTTATTTTGCCGCGTGGGACGAGACTTGTGGCTGCCACATGCAAATTCTACGAGGATAATGCGATTAGTGCGATAATATCATCGAGTTTAAATTAAATTATTGAAGTAAAATCTTAATTCAAAATCAGATTATTTGAACCAAATCATATATTTGAGCCTGGCCTAGCCTTTAACAGGTATTGGGCCAAGTTTCCAAGGACCCTGGCTTGTTGTTATCGTTATTGGACCAGCCCTGTATAATATGGGCTAGAGCCTTAATTTTCAATAGCCGATATCCATAGGTTTTTTATGATATGCATTATCAATCTGAATTTTTCTCAGAAATCCTAAATTATCTTAATTTTATTGTGGTTTAAAATCTTGTTTACCGTATTTACTCTTTAAGGGGGTATATGATTTGAGATAATATATAATTATTTTGATAATTTATCTTTTATACAGTTTGATTACCAGAAGAGAGTGTGACCAAACTGCAAAATATACAGATTCTTCCTGCCTTTTTAGATGATGTGCTGCAAGGTTGATGGCTATTAATTAAAGCTGAGTCTGTTCGCCATGTGAGGAAGTAGAGGAATCCATAACTGACTTCATATATATAGTTTCAGCTCCAAGGACCATCCAAATGCTTAGCTTTTAAAAGATTTAGCTTGTATTATGATCCTCAAAATGTTAAGGTGGACAATGACTGTTCTTACGAATGTCAAATCCTTCCTTGCATTTTCCAGGCACCAACTTTTAGCTGATCAACATGAATAATATTGTGTGGTCGAGAGAGAAAGCTTTTTGGCAGTGGTCCTATATAGAGCAATAACGAAGAAGGCTTCCACAGCCACAAGGATTCTTGTGGAACATCTTTGAAGTGACGGCGCGCTTATATTTTTGCGTAAGTCAAAAGATAACGCACATTTACCACCCAACTTCTTCGATGGTCATAGCTTGCTTTGCTCCTGAAAAAGCGTGGCAGATTTTCAGACTCTCGTGGTAGAATATTCCATGGATGGGGGCCTGTTTCAAGTGATACAAGAAAAGACATAGCTCTTCGCTTGGCTTTCCAAGACTTTGAATCCCGGAAAACTGCGGCAAGTTGCATGTTGATACATACGGGGAGTAAGTGGGAATGCAAGGACCTGTTTAACTACCCACTTATTATGTAGTGGATAAGACATTATCTATGGTTTCAATCATTTTGAAGAATTTTTTAAAGAACAAAAATTTTAATTGAATTTGGTTTAAATTATTGTGTTTATAAAAGACAATTATCGTATAAATAAATATATCATTCTCTTATATAAATTTAATAATAAATATATTAATTATAACGAGATATATACAAAATTACGAAATAATATTAATTTTATTAACCTATTTTAAGGTGAAAGAAAGTAATCACATGTATTCTTCCCCATTATTATATGGAATTATTCGCTATCCTATACATACCGCTAGTTCATGACAGGTCAGGAACCGACGGCGATTATGTTGTGTCTTTTCTCTCCTGTCCTTTTTTCTTCGAAAGAACGTAAATCCAGGTTACTGACTATCGATAATAGGGTATTTTAAATTAAATTTAAATTAAATATATTTAAATTTATTTTTAAATTTGATTTAAATAAATCTAATCAAATTGTTTAAATTCGAATATAATTATAAATATAATTTATAATTTTAAAAATAATGAATACGAATTCAAATATAAACTATATGAATCAAATACAAATACAAATTCGAACTTAAATTAAAAAATTTTAATTATATTTTATTAATTATTTGTATTAATTATAATTTTTAATAAAATATAAATATGAATTATACGAATTAAACACAAATCGAATATGAATACTAGAGCTGGATATGAAGCGAACCGAGCCCGAACACGAGCTTGGTCGGGCTCCCTTTGTTTGGGCTTCTCAAATGTCCATGTTCGGCTAGTGTTCGACGAATAGTTTGTGCTGAAGAGTTCGCGTTCGCATTCGTTCAAGCCATGAGAGAACGTGTTCGTTCATAAGGTTTGGTACTGTTGCTACGAACGAACATGTTCGTTGCTACGAACGGACACGAGGAGGGGAGGGCAACGAACGGGACCGGTCGAACAGGTGCGTGCACCTCGTCGAGTCGTCGTCGACACTGGAATTCCAAGAGAGAGGAGAGGATGGAATGGAAAGGAAGAAATTTTATGGTTCTGAACTGGAGGAACTGGAAGAAGAGTGGAAATGCGTTTATTTTTTCACATAAAACGACCTCGTTTTGTCTTTAAATAAAACGACGTCGTTTTTCTATTACACAAAACGACAGTGTTTCTGGAACCATACGAACGATTCGTTTTAATTGAACAGTTCGTAACTGAGTTCAGATTCGTAATCATTTGCACCGAACGAAATCACACAAGCTCGTATTCACGTTCGGTTCGAGGCTTGTTCAACTCGTTTTGCAATCGAATGAAGCGAGCTCACAAACGAGCCCGAACCTGTTCGCTTTGTATCCAACCCTAATGAATACAAATTAAGTTATACGAACTAAACACGAACTTAAACTTTATTATACAAAAATTCAATAAATATGAATACAAATACGAATTTAAACTATACGAAACGAATCTGAATATAAATATATACATCTTTATATTTGATATAATTTGAATTCAATCTTAGAGATTTTTGTTTATCACTAATCCTGTTTTAGCAGTGATTTAAGAATATGAAAAAGGATTGATCCATGTGAATGAGATCTTACCTGTTCTTTTTATTGATAAACTTTCATAATTTTCCAGAGTTATCTTCAAATTTTCTGTCTACTTTCTCCCAATACGAACACCCTCATTCAACTTATTTTCAAGCCTCCCACATGCTTGAAGGTTCAGACATCTTCATCCCTAAATCATTTTTGAAATCTCAAATGAGTGTTTTTTATGCAGAGATTGTAAGGCTTCATATATAGTAAAGGATATACCAATGGAGGCTTTTCCTCCCACTGATCACTTTTATGTCTAATTGCAGAGTCTTGAATATGTATTATTTTTCATGTCCATATGCTGTTGTTTTTCACTCAATGTTGGACTGTCCCACAGCGACAGCTAGAAGATCAGCCCAAAAGACAAGAATAGGTATCTTAAAAAGAGAAAAAGAATGATAAGAAAAGTCCACTAAATCGAAAAAAGAATCTTGCCGACTGACAACACGATCCTGGTGACTTCAGCGGACGAGAAAAAAAGAGAGTAAGAACAGTCTTAAGGTCAGCAAATTAGTCAGGGCAGCGGCTAAATTTCGAGCGTTTGTTGTTATGAAATTTTAAAATAGAATATAGAAGACTTAACTATACAACAAACGGAATATAAAATTGAACTAAAACAATAAAAAAGTTATTCTTTTTTAATACGTAGGAATATTGAAATTCACCAACAAATTAAACTTTTACAATGGCTTGGTCTTTTATTCATGAAACTTCTACGAAGATAGTGCTTAATAAAAAAAGATATGTATTAATAATTTTAGACTTAGATCTAACAAATTGACAGAGAACTATTAGACTTTATCAATATCTAATAATTCAAAACTTATACTTAATTGTATATTCAAATAATAAACTGTATAGTGTAATAGTCTCAATTTTATTAATCACTTTTAAATTCATTTATAATCTATCATTAGTCTATTTAAATTATCCAGTTTTATTAATCAAAATTAATGTCAGCCCACATTGAAAGTATTTAACATTTTCTCTTTTGAACAATATTAATTAATTTTATTTCATTTTAAAAAAAAATTTGACTTTTGGATAATCAACATTTTAATTTTAAAGTGGTCACTATTTTAAGAAAACAAAACAATCCAAAGTGATGTCCTATAACATGTAATAAACTTTGCATACATGGTTGAAGATGCTACCAATGTTTGCTTGACATTTTTCCATTATATAACTCCTCTTGCAAGCATATAAAGATGTGCTCAAAAGTAGACTTTAAGTCATTCACACGTACGTTGAAGTCTAAATCAAAATATCCTATTACCTTAAGGGTCTCCCTTTTTTCTATATACAAACGTAAAATCGATAATCCTTTATAAGTATCTCATAACTTTTTTGGTTGCCACCCAATGATCAGAACATAGATTAGAAAGATATCGACCAAGAACATTCACAACAAACACCATATTAGACCTTGTACATGTGCATACATCAAGCTCCCAATGGCACTAGCATAAGGGACACCCTGCATGGATGCCATTTCAACATCACTCTAATGACGTTGTTTATTATTGAACTAATCACAGTTGTTACATCCCCAGCTTTACAATTCTCCATTTTGAATATCTTAAGAACACATTCAATATAGGCGTTTCGAGATAAGCCAAGTAAACCATGAGCCTTGTCTTGGTGAATCTCAATACCAAGTAAACCATGAGCCTTGTCTTGGTGAATCTCAATACCTAGTACAAATTATGTTTTCCCAAGATCTTTTATATCAGACGCCTTAGATAGAAATTGTTTGGCTTCATAAAATAGGTTACCATTGCTATTTGCAAGTATGATGTTATCTACATAGAGTACTAAGAAAATAAACTTACTCTCACTAGTCTTTTTGTAATAACCCAAGGGTAAAATTGTCTTTTACGCTTTGAAACCAAGGGTAAAAGAGAGATTTTCAGATAGAAAATAGATGTGAGAAGGTTCAAGGGTAGAAAAGTCATTTATGAGCCTTTTGTGGCTTATACATAGATATTATGGGAAAAATATTTCATGTATGACATGAGAGAGAGAGAATTGAGATTTTCCTTGCATACACGATCATGTGTATTGGACACACGCTCGTGTGTTAGGTGAGAGGCTCCATAAATGTTTCGTTTTTTTATTTTTCGCCCAACGTATTCCATTTAGCTTTCTTCTCTTCTCCATTTTCTAGCAAACTCTAGAACATAAACCATCCAATCGATAGCCATTAACCAAGTAAGAGATTCAGACACTGTCAAAGAGAGAGATCTGGACACAATAGTGAGAAGTAAGTATTTCCTTACCTCTTTCATTTGGATTTTTGCATGATTTGTTGGTTTGAGTTCCCTTTTAAGTATCTGTTGCATGTTGAGAATGTATTATAGCATGATTAGATGATGAAATGAGACAATGGATGATGATTTATGAGATTATTATGGAATGTTTTGATGATTACGTGCTTGGGTATGTATTTATGAGAAATGTGAGATTTTTAGCATGTTTTATGTTGAATGGATGAAATAAGAATGCTTATTGGTTGATATGTTTGCTATATGCATGTTTGATTAAGTTGTGGTTGTGTTTTGAGTTGAGTAATCTGGGATTTTTGGATTTTTAGACGCATATTACAGAAGAAGTGTTGAGCACACAACTGTGTACCCCAAGATACACGCACGTGTGACCTCTTTTTTGTATAAACACGGTCTTGTATGGCAACTATGTGCGTATGAAAATCTAAACACACGACTGTGTAGTCGAAGCACATGCCCGTGTGCTTATTCCTAATTTCACACGCCCGTATAAGTAAGACATGAAAGGGTGTTTAAGTAACTACATGATCGTGCAATGTGGTACACAATCTTGTGCCTTAGATGCACGCCCGTGTGTCTACATCACACGCTTGTGTAGCCAACCATAATTTTTAGATTTGATTCCAAAAGCTATCATAACCAAGGACACAACTTGAGCATGACCCTGAATACGACACACGTTTGTGTGTCAGTTGGTGCATGCTCGTGTACCTTAAAAAAAATAAAGAAACAGTTCCAAAACATTCTTAAAGCAAAGTTAAGCCAATACAAAACATTCCTAAGCCTAAGAAACTTAAGAATAACAAGATACAACAGTATATCATGCATGATTATCAGAGTATTGAGCATAACATGTCATATCAAATATTTTCAGAAACGGATCTAAGGATCCAATGACATGATTTTAAAGGTATAGTTAAACGATGTTCCAGACATTAGTTAGAGGTGGATATAATAGGGCACCTGTGAGTTCACACACCTGCTAGAGAGGAAAATCAATGTCTACTAGAAAAGACATGGTTTTCGACCAAGCCCACTAGAGAGAGTACTAGTCGCACATGAGTAGTTTTATTATAGGATTGAACTCGCACAGCCAGGGTGTCAAATCCTTATATTCATCAGTCTGGCCAACATAATGGATATTTTCAGATACAATAGTTTCTGATATAGATTTTAGCTTATACTATATGTGTATGTTCAAGATCTTTGAATTAAAGTTTTATATCAGAAAAAGTTTTTAGAAAAGAAAAAGTTTTCAAAAAAGAAAGAGTTTTCAGAAATCAGGCCCAAGGGCAAGTTTTTATAACTACTTAGCTTTTACATGACATCAGAGCATGTATATCATGTCATGTATAACATCCATGAGAAATAAGACAGAGAAAAACAAAGAACACTCCTGAAAACAAAAGAAATAAGAAAGTAAAGAAATAAGAAACAAAGAAATAAGCAAATCATAAAGCAAGAATAACGTGATAAGATATGAGATCAGCTTGAGCTTGAGTCTGCTAGTGTTAGAGATAATAAATGTTTGTTGAGTGATTTTATTGTTCACCCCTTTCCTTTCCTTTCTCTTTTGCAGGTCAGCGATTCTAAGACTGAGTTTGAGCAATACAACTGTTAGATTTTAGGGGACATGACTTGGCAGTAGATAACATGTTTTGGCTCATATACTTTATTTTGTTCTCATGTATATATGTGTGTATTATACTTAGTATACACTATATAGATAACATATCTTATACATGAATAGCATGGGAAGTTTAAAAGCATGTTCAGTTTCTTCTTATTATCATGATTAATGTTAAAGTTTTATTTTCAGCTTTCGATTCGGATTTAAAAATTTAAACAATAGATAATTTTACTATAGGGATCTCCGTTATAGGTGTATTTTTAGAATTATATATATATATATATATAGAGAGAGAGAGAGAGAGAGAGAGAGAGAGAGTTGTGCATAGGAGGCCTGTGATAGGGGTCACTACACTTCATACACACTTATTAATCAAATCTAGTCTTAGTGAAGCCATATGAGGTCAAAACTTCGTCAAACTTAAGATACCACTACCAAGAAGCCTACTTTAAACCATAAACAAACTTTTTTAGTTTACACACCATATGTTATTTTCCATCAATCTAAAAACCATCTGACTACTTTATATAAATCTCTTCATCAAGATTTCCATTCAAAAAAAGTAGCTTTGATATCCATCTGGTGAAACTCTAAATCAAAGTAAGTTGCTAAAGTCATTATAATTTTGAATGAGTCTTCGAAGGATATAGGAGAGAATGTCTCCTTGAAGTCAATCCCCTCTCTATAGCGGTCCTTGCCATAGGTCACTGTAGATCACTATATACAATAATATTAGAATAATAATATGCTTACAATGGGAAACACTATACTAAAAAACTGCTGTTGAATTAAAGATTTACATGTGGAAGCCAATAAATAAATTACTATTAATGATAATAAGGAAACACTGATCATGCATTTAAAACCCATGTCTCATTTATAAAATATATTATTCATATAGTATGTATTAACAGTATAATACACATATATATAAGAGCAAAAAACTTTTCAAAAACATGTGAGCCATTAATATGCTATATGCTACCAACCAGTATCCCAAAGCTCACAACTTTCTCAACTCTACCTGAGCTATAAGAATCACTGACTTGTAAAAAAAGGAAACAAAAAAAAAGGAATCACTCAGCAAGTGTTTTCTATATCTAACACAAAGAGGTTCCAAGCTTAATCTCATTTGTAAGACACCCCAGATGGGTATTACTGTTTACTACTTTAAATAAAATAATAATAAATAAATAGAGAAAATATGGTCAATAATACCCAACCCAAATGCTTAACTGAACTGAAATATCGCAGCAGAAAAACTCATGGTATAAATGTATACATACATATACATGCCCAAATAAAAATTGTATTATATAAAAATATTCACGGAAAAACATATACGTGTGCATACAAATAAAACTGAAGCAAAATGATGCAAACTGGATCCCAAACGGCAGCCAACATCTCCTCCCAGCTCCCAAAACTTACCTGCAAAAGAAAGGAAAGTAGGGCATGAGTGATATAATCACTCAGTAAGCACTTCATATCCTCAGACCCTAAACCCAATCCTTCACAAAGGATTCCACCTCAACTCAAACAGAACAGGCCAAACTGATATCATACTCTGGCATTCTCATCTTCTACGGACTGGATACTACCTCATACCGGATCGTAAAATACGTATATGAGTATACGTAAACAACCTAGAGTGAAGAGTAATCGAGCGGGTGAACTCGACTCTCTAAACTCTCTTACTGATACTCATAAACTCTACTGTTCTGATCTGTTACTGTTACTATTTTCTGAAGTTCACGTGTCATTACGTGGCTTATCATGTTCTGATGTTCTGCTGTTCGTGTCTTTTACACGTTGTTTCATATTCTGTTCATTTACAGTTTCTTACTGTCTTATCATTCGCTGAATGATATGTAACTGTGTCATATAATGATGACATGATATGATAACATGCTGAAATCATAACTAGGTCTGGGCTTGTATACTGAAAATAGTTTTCTGAAAACTGTTCATGAAAACTACTGTTGAATCCTGGGATCCCATATTTGAAAATCATATAAAGCTTTATCTGAAAGCTGTACTGAAAACTGTGTACCCTAGGGTACATGTTATGCTGAAAACTGTGTTGCGTAGACTGATGAATACAGGGATTCGGCACCCTGGCCATGTGAGTTTCCTCTACAAACACGTGCCACAAACTGTATGGTCCACGTGATGCCATCAGGCCTGGGTCTAGAAACTGATCTGAACTGAGCGCCTCACGCTATATTGTATCTGATCGTGGGATCAGGAAACCTAAACTGCTAGCTGAGCAACCCGGCACATGCTGATACATAGGGCTAGTAATGAGCATATAGCTCTTAGTGTCACGGGTGCTGAAACTCACAAATGCCCCCTCGTATTCACCCCTGGAATCTATGCTTTACCTCTGAAAATATGAATTCAGATCCTTGGATCCATTTCTGAAAACACTGTATGGCTTGTCATGTTATGTTGAATGTATGATGCATCATGTATTCTTATTTGAGCTCATTTTACTGTTTTCTATTCGTTGGACAGGGTTTACTGTGCACATTTATCATTTCTTTCTTATTTTTCTCATTTCTGCCTGATGCACGGGCATGCGTGTCATGTGCACGGGCGTGCATAAGCTTGCACGGGACCGTGACCCAAAACGTGCGTGTGGTCGTGCAAGATTCTGGAATTTCAAGTAATATTCTCATTTTCTCTTGGTGCACGGGCGTGCATGAACTATGCACGGTCGTGACCCCTCAAATTAGGTCATGCACGGGCACGTAAACACGGCCATGACCATGCAGATAACGCAGTATGCATAGGCGTGTGCCTCGGGTGCACGGGTGTGCGTCCTGCTCTACACCTCCATGATCGCCTGGAATCAACTCGATTCTGACCAAAAACGCATACCAAATGCAAATTAAACATATCTCACATGCACAACACTTCATATAAGCATAATAACACTTCCAGCAAATTCAAATCTCAAGCAAATCATCCAACCCAATCTCAAAGCATATATAAACACATATTCTCACTCATCACATGCATATAAACATCAATCATCAACATAATCATCTCAAATCATCATATATGCAATAAAGCATCATAGGCATGCTGGAATCGAACTCATCTCAACCAAAACATGCATCAAACACAATCAAACTGCAAGGGAAAGAGAAAGGAAGCACCTACCTCTAGACATGCTTTCTCTCTCGAGAAGAACACAAAATCAAGCTGGATTGGAAGGTCCTGGAAGCTGCTCTCCACTTCTAGGGTTAAGGTTCTCTGAAATTGAAAGGAAACTTTGGGTGAAAATGAGTTTGGAAACGGATAAACTCGACTTAAAACCAAGACAGTTGGAAAAATACGCATGCACGGGCATGCACCTCTCATGCACGGTCGTGCATCCCGGGAAAATTACAAAAATGTCATTTTCCTGCGCTCGCATGCAAATCCTCCCAAACGGATCCATGCACAAGCCACCAAACTCTAGAAAAACTCCCCTTTCACCCTAAAACTCTCTCACAACCCTAGAATTCACAAAAATCTCAAACTGATCCCGAACTTAGGATGTTACAATCTCTCCCTCTTATAAGAATTTCATCCTCGGAATTACCTGAAAAGCTCGGGATACCTCTCCTTGATCTCATATTCCAATTCCCATGTGGACTCTTCCATACTCTGATTCCTCCACAGAACTCTGACCAAAGGAATC
Organism: Anacardium occidentale; assembly: GCA_026122585.1. Classification (NCBI taxonomy): domain Eukaryota; kingdom Viridiplantae; phylum Streptophyta; class Magnoliopsida; order Sapindales; family Anacardiaceae; genus Anacardium; species Anacardium occidentale. Next base: position 232,886 of record JAJEJH010000289.1, read on the forward strand.
TCTTTATTTCTCAGTACTTTAACTCTTCTGTTTGATGATCTGAACTAGCATCTCTTGATAACTCAGATCTTCAGCCAATTCCAACTCTGGAAGCTCTAGCACATGAGAAGGATCTCTGATGTACTTCCTTAGCTGAGAGACATGGAAAACGTCATGGAATCTGTCCATACTGGCCGGCAAAGCTAACCTGTAAGTAACTGGGCCAACTCTCTCCAGGATCTCATAAGGTCCAATGAACCTTAGGGCCAACTTGCCCTTCTTACCAAGCCTCAACATATGATGGTAAGGAGCAACTTTCAGGAACACGTAGTCCCCAACCTCAAACTCTAATTCCTTACGTCTCACATCTGCATAACTCTTTTGGCGATCTTGGGACTGTTTCATTCTCTACCTGATTACCCTGATCTACTCGATCATCTGTTGAGTCATTTCTAGACCCATTACTGCTGATACTGAGTCTTTCTCTCCAATCTCATCCCAATGCAAGGGAGATCTGTACTTTCTGCCATAAAGTGCCTCAAATGAAGCCATCTAAATAGTTAACTGGAAATCTAAACAACACGCTCGTAACATATCTTCCAGAATCTGATTCACCCTCTCTGTCTGACCATCTGATTGAGGATTATAGGCTGAACTGAAGTGTAAACGAGTCCCAAGTGCTCTCTGCAAACTCCTCCAGAACGCTGACAAGAATCTGGAGTCACGATCTGACACAATCGCTTTGGGAACTCCATGCAGTCTCACTATCTCCCTGACGTACAACCGACCCAACTGATCAGTCGACATGCCATCTCTAACTGGAAGAAAATGGGCTAATTTACTCAATCTGTCCACGATGACCCAAATACTAGTATACCTCTCTCTGACTTTGGGTAATCCAGATATAAAATCCATGGAAATGCTCTCCCATTTCCACTCAGGCACACTCAATGGCTGTAACAACCCTGATGGTCTCTGATGCTCGACCTTAACCTGCTGACACACCAGACATCGGGACACGAAATCTGCTATATCTCTTTTCATCCCTGACCACCAGAAGTTTCTCTTCAGATCCTGGTACATCTTGGTACTGCTCGGATGAGTTGAATACGCTGAACTATAGGCTTCTGACAAGATTCTCTACCTCAAATCTGAGTCTTCTGGAACACACACTCGGCCCCTGAATCTCAGAATCTCATCTCTGATCTCAAAATCTGGCACTGAGCCCTCTGATACTCTCTGTACCATCATCTGTACCCACTGATATGATCTATGTGCCTCTCTGATCTCATCTGACAAAGTAGACACAATCTGAAACCTCGAAAACCCAGCCGTAACAATCTCTATCTGTTCCTTGATAACCTCTCTCTGAAGCTCACTCTGAACAGACAAACTGGACAAGACAACTCTCCTGCTCAGGGCATCTGCAACTACATTTGCTCTGCCCGGGTGGTATCTGATCTTGCAGTCATCGTCTTTGACTAACTCTAATCACCGTCGCTGCCTCATATTCAATTCCTTCTAGGTAAAGAAGTACTTCAGACTCTTGTGATCTGAGAAAATGCAGCATCTAACCCCATACAAGTAGTGTCTCCAAATCTTCAAAGCAAAAACTACTGCTGCAAGCTCCAAATCATACGTAAGGTATCTCATCTCATGATCCTTCAATTGCTTGGAAACATAGGCAATTACCTTACTTGCTTGTATCAGCACTGCACCAATCCCCTGGTGCGAAGCATCGGTGTAGATCTCATAATCTAGCCCCTCTTGAGGCAAAGCCAACACTGGCGCACTAGTCAATCTCTGCTTTAACTCTTGGAATCTGGCCTCACACAAATCTGTCCATACAAACGGATTCTCTTTCCTGGTCAAAGCTGTCAACGGTCTTACCAAGCTGAAAAACCCCTGAATGAACCGTCTGTAGTAGCCTGCCAAACCCAAGAAACTACAGACCTCTCTAACTGTACTCGGCCTCGGCCAACTTAAAATCACCTCAACTTTAGTCGAATCAACTGACAAACCCTCAGCTGAAATCACATGTCCTAGGAATACCATACTATCTAGCCAAAATTCACATTTACTGAATTTGGCATACAGCTGCCTATCCCTCAATCTCTGCAACACAAATCTGAGATGATCCACATGCTCCTCTATACTCTTCGAATAAACCAAATGTCATCGATAAACACAACAACGAATCTATCGAGACAATCATGGAATACTCGGTTCATCAGATCCATGAACACCGCTAGAGCATTTGTCAACCCAAATGGCATCACTACAAACTCATAGTGGCCATATCTGGTCCTGAAAGCAGTCTTTGCCACATCTCTATCAGCAACTCTGACCTGGTGGTATCCTGACCTCAGATCAATCTTCGAAAAGACTGATGCCCCACTGAGCTGATCAAATAAATCATCTATCCTCGGCAATGGGTACTTGTTCTTCACTGTGGCCTTATTCAATTCTCTGTAGTCGATGCACATACGCATAGAACCATCTTTCTTTTTAACAAACAAGATGGGAGCACCCCATGACAAACAACTCGGTCGAATAAATCTCTTCTCTATCAGCTCTTGCAACTGTTTCTTCAACTCTTGAAGTTCTGCGGGAGCCATTCTGTAAGAAGCTTTCGAAATCAGAGTTATCCTTGGGAGCAACTCAATACTGAACTCAAGCTCTCTCTCTGGCGGTAATCCCGATAACTCATCTGGAAATACATCAGAAAACTCACAGACAACTGCCACCTACTCGACACTGGGCCCACTCACATCTTTGCACACTACATTAGCTAAGTAGCCGACACAACCCTTACTTAGCATCCTCCTAGCCTGAACACATGAGATCAACATGGTCTCCACTCTACCCTCACCAAAAACAAACTGATCAGGGCCTAAGTGAAGCCTAACCTTTTTCTTCTGACAATCGATCTCCGCCCCATACCTCGCCAGGAAATCCATGCCTAAGATCATGTCAAAATCACTCAACTCCGACATGATCAGATCTATCATCATGTATCTACCCATGATCACTATCTCCTGATCAAACAAGAACTGGTCACTATACATTACCCCTCCATCTGTCAACTTTATACACACATAACTCTCTGTCACGCTAGGGGTCAACTCTAATCTCTCAACTACCCCTCTAGAAATGAAGCTATGGGTGGCACCACAGTCAATCAAAACAAATAAGGGAGTGTCAAAGAAGAACAATTGACCAGTCACAGCATGTGGAGTAGCCTCTGCCTGCTCCTGCCCCATGGCATACACTCTGGCTCGACCTCCACCTCCACCTGAAGTCCCTGCACCTCCTCCTGGTGCACTAGCTCCGCCATTACGATGACGATCAGCCCTTCCAGCTGAACCGCCTCCACCTCTGAAGAAGTCTCCTCTATCTCTGCCAGAACCAGGCCGACTGGAACCTGCTCTACCAGCTCCACCTCTCGCTGCACACTCAGATATCTTATGCTCCGATTGACGACATCCGAAGCATACTGGCTGACCAATCAGACACTCTCCACTATGCCTCCTGCCACATCTAGGACACACTGGTGGCTGACCTCCTGTCCTCTGTCTCTGTATACTCTTTCCTGATTTTCTCTGCTGCATAGGCCTCTTGCCTCTATCTTTGTCACTGCCTCTCTCAGGTTGTCCAGAATACATACTCATCCTCTGCAGGTACATCTCTGATCTGGTAGCTCTCTCGAGAGCATCACTGAATCTTTGCAGGGGATGATCTCCTGTTAGAACATCTCTAGCAATAGCTGGATGCAACCCATGAATAAACTTCTGAACTCTGTCAGCTTCTATACCTGCTAAACTTGGAGCAAATCTGGCCAAAGCATTGAACCGAGTCACGAACTCTCTGACTGAACTTGAGCCCTACTGCAACTTAATAAACTTTTGAGCTCTAGCATACATGGTCCCTGGGCTCCTGAATTCACTCTCAAACATGGCCCGAAACTCTTCCCAAGACAATGATTCCTTATCACCTGTAGTCCTTGCGAGATTCCACCACAACCTCGCGTCACCTTTGAACATGAAGACTACATATCTGACCCTCTCCCGATCAGACATGGTGAACAGACCAGTCACACTCTCAACCGCCTCTATCCACTCCTCGACCGCAGCTGGATTTCTACTACCCATAAACTTGGGAGCATGGTGAATACCCGGTAGACTGTAGATGGGATGAACTCTCTCTAAACCACTGGTACTAACTGTATCAGACCCAGAACTCTGTCCCTGATACTACTGCCTGACATCCTCTGCCCCAAAGGCACCACGGGCGACCTGCGATCCCTTTCTACCACTACCACTTCCACACGACTGCCCAACTGAAACACTATCCTTGTCCTCGGACGATCTAGGAACACGAGCTCTCCTATCTCTCCTATCTGAAGAATCACAGAACATTAGGGTCAACCAAACAAAGCAGATACTACTGTACTTACACTGAGAGGAAGACGAGCTCTGGCTGCTGGGATACGCTGAAATACACACATATGTATCTTGAAAACAATGCAATTCGCACACATACACACAGTTTCCCGCTTTGATATCACTCTGATACCAAAAATGTAAGACACTCCAGATGGGTATTACTGTTCACTGCTTTAAATAAAATAATAATAAATAAATAGAGAAAATATGGTCAATAATACCCAACCGAAATGCTTAACTGAACTGAAATATCGCAACGAAAAAACTCATGGTATAAATGTATACATACATATACATGCCTAAATAAAAATTGTATTATATAAAAATATTCACGGAAAAACATATACGTGTGCATACAAATAAAACTGAAGCAAAATGATGCAAACTGGATCCCAAACGGCAGCCAACATCTCCTCCCAGCTCCCAAAACTTACCTGCAAAAGAAAGGAAGGTAAGGAGTGAGTGATACAATCACTCAGTAAGCACTTCATATCCTTAGACCCTAAACCCAATCTTTCTCGAAGGATTCCACCTCAACTCAAACAGAACAGGCCAAACTGACATCATACTCTGGCATTCTCATCTTCTACGGACCGAATACTACCTCATACCGGATCGTAAAATACGTATATGAGTATACGTAAACAACCTAGAGTGAAGAGTAATCCGAGCGGGTGAACTCAACTCTCCAAACTCTCTTACTGATACTCATAAACTCTACTATTCTGATATGTTACTATTACTGTTTTCTGAAGTTCACGTGTTATTACGTGGCTTATCATGTTCTGATGTTCTACTGTTCGTGTTTTTTACACGTTGTTTCATATTCTGTTCATTTACAGTTTCTTACTGTCTTATCATTCACTGAATGATATGCAACTGTGTCATATAATGATGACATGATATAATAACATGCTGAAATCATAACTAGGCCTGGGCCTGTATACTGAAAATAATTTTCTGAAAACTGTTCATGAAAACTGTTGTTGGATCCTAGGATCCCATATCTGAAAATCATATAAAGCTTTATCTGAAAGCTGTACTGAAAACTGTGTACCCTGGGGTACATGCTATGCTGAAAACTGTGCTACGCAGACTGATAAATACAGGGATTCGACACCTTGGTCATGTGAGTTTCCTCTACAAACACGTGCCACAAACTGTATGGTCCACGTGATGTCATCAGGCCTGGGCCTGGAAACTGATCTGAACTGAGCGTCTCACGCTATATTACATCTGATCCTGGGATTAGGAAACCTAAACTGCTAGCTGAGTAACCTGGCACATGCCGATACATAGGGCTAGTAATGCGCATATAACTCCTGGTGTCACGAGTGCTGAAACTCACAAGTGCCCCCTCGTATTCACCCCTAGAATCTATGCTTTACCTCTGAAAACATGAATTCGAATCCTTGGATCCATTTCTGAAAACACTGTATGGCTTGTCATGCTATGCTGAATGTATGATGCATTATGTATTATTATTTGAGCTCATTTTACTTTTTTCTATCCGTTGGATAGGGTTTACTGTGCACATTTATCATTTCTTTCTTATTTTTCTCATTTCTGCCTGACGCACGGGCGTGCATGTTGTGTGCACAGGCGTGCATAAGCTTGCATGGGACCGTGACCCAAAATGTGTGTGTGGTCGTGCAAGATTCTGGAATTTCAAGCAATATTCTCATTTTCCCTTGGTGTGCGGGCGTGCATGAACTATGCACGGTTGTGACCCCTCAAATTAGGTCATGCACGGGCACATAAACACGGTCGTGACCATGCAGATAACGCAGTATGCACGGGCGTGCGCCTCGGGTGCATGGGCGTGCGTCTTGCTCTGCACTTCCATGACCGCCTGGAATCAACTCGATTCCGACCAAAAACGCATACCAAATGCAAATTAAACATATCTCACATGCACAACACTACATATAAGCATAATAACACTCCCAACAACTTCAAATCTCAAGCAAATCATCCAACCCAATCTCAAAGCATATATAAACACATATTCTCACTCATCACATGCATATAAGCATCAATCATCAACATTATCATCTCAAATCATCATATATGCAATAAAGCATCATAAGCATGCTGGAATCGAACTCATCTCAACCAAAACATGCATCAAACACAATCAAACTGCAAGGGAAAGAGGAAGGAAACACCTACCTCTAGACATGCTTTCTCTCTCAAGAAGAACACAAGATCAAGCTGGATTGGAAGGTCCTGGAAGCTGCTCTCCACTTCTAGGGTTAAGGTTCTCTAAAATTGAAAGGAAACTTTGGGTGAAAATGAGTTTGGAAACGGATAAACTCGACTTAAAACCAAGACAGCTGGAAAAATGTGCATGCACGGGCGTGCACCTCTCATTCACGGTCGTGCATCCCGAGAAAAGTACAAAAATGTCATTTTCCCGCACTCGCATGCAAATCTTCCCAAACGGATCCATGCACAAGCCACCAAACTCTAGAAAAACTCCCCTTTCACCCCAAAACTCTCTCACAACCCCAGAATTCACAAAAATCTCAAACTAACCCCGAACCTGGAATGTTACATCATTCGTGACTTGTCATGTTATAATTCTACTATAATGTTTTCTTTAATTTTTTTTCTGTGGATATTTTTGTAACTATAGTATTCTTTTTCTTTATATGGTTTTGTTTCTCATAAAATGTTGTACATGACATGATGTGCATGTGTTAATGTCATGTAAATACTAAATAGTCATAAAATTTTTGAAAACTTTTTCTAAAATAGTAACTATGATCCGAAGATCCTAAATATATACATATAGTATATACTAAAAAATTGAATTTGAAAAGACTATATCTAAAAGTAACTACCGTATTGGTTAGACTAATCAATATAGGGATTTAATACCCTAACCATGTGAGTTCAAACCTACTAAATCTACTAATGCACAACTATACTTTCTCTAACGAGTTTGGTTAATGACTATATTTTCTCTAACGAACGTTGGTTATCTATCTAATGGGTGTGCGAACTCACAAGCTCTCTCTCGTATTCACTCCTAATTGATATATGAAATATTATATATTTATACTTTAAAAATATGTTTTTGGATCCTTTGATCTGTTTCTAAAACTCTAGTATGACATTTCCTGCTTTATACTGTTAATTATGCATGATATGCTATTTTGTCTTGATATTATTGACATCTGTATGCTTATGAGTGGCTTATAGTGGCTTAAGATTGCTTTAAATTTGATTCTATGTTTTTTCTTAAAGTGCATAGGTGTGTGTTACTCAACACACGATTGTGTAAGAAGGCATACGGGTATGTGTATGGACTTTTTAGGCATGCATGACCATCATGCATGATTGTGTTCATGTAGAAATAAGGCTATACAGTCATGCATCTATAGGTGCATAGTCATGTGCTCAACTTAATCTCTACAAATGCTTATTTGGAAACTCAAAAACCTCAACCATTTCCATCTAAACATTTTCCAACTCTTAATCAATCTTCAATATAACTTAAGGCCTCAACAAACATTAATATACACATCAAAATCTCATCTCAATCATGTTATATCTCATAAATAAAGCATAAAGCACATGTATACAAGCATATAAGCACATTTTCATAAAATCAATCACTCAATCAGTTTCTAAATTAACATTCACATGTTCCAACAAACCAAGCAAGCAATACACTTCACCAAAACTCAGCTAGAAGAAAAACATGTTGTAAAACAAGGTAAAAGAGGTAAGGAAACACTCATCTCTAGCCATGACTATTAAATCTCTTTCTCTAAGGGTCTCTAGATTTCTAATCTGGTGTTGGATTACTAGTTAATCTCTCTCTACAGCTCTAGGGTTCACTAGAAAAAGAGAAAAAAAAGATGAAAGCTAGACCTACATGAAATTTGAAAAATAAAAGTATACATGGCTAAATAAGGCAACTCACGGTTGTGTACCTAAGGTACACGGTCATGTGTGTAGGACCCGCCGCCACGAGTACCCCTGCTGCCGAATAATAACAATATTTGGGGAGCTTTTTATTAATCATCCGAAAATACGGGTACCCGCGACGGGAATCCTACGGAAAATAAAATCTTACACTGTACACACGCGGAAGCTTTTCTGAATATACATCATTAACATATATAAACTGTTCTGTACAATGGCCCACTGGCCTACATCATATACATATACTGTACATCTGGATACAAAACATGTACAACCATGACCACACAGGTCCAAAACTGATATACACTGATCGAGGTGTGTGTGCGTGCCCTCTCCGTCAGCCTCGATCCAACCACTCCTCGAACCCAGCACGAACCACCTGAAAAACTGGAAGAAGGAGGGGGATGAGTGATAAAGATCACCCAGTAAGCGCTCCTTACTTCCCTCAATACCCAAGCAAGCATAGACAATCATGTAAACAAACACATACCTGGGCCTCGGCCCTAATCATACATCTATGCGCTTGCTGGAATCTGGATACTGCTCATCTGGATCTCATTCATTTATTTATATCATATGTATGCACGTCATGATGTGTATGTCATGTCATGCTAACTGAAAACATTGGATGCATGCATCTAAATACCTCTCTCTCTGTACCCTCGGGTACCTGCTGTACTGATCAGACTGGGTAATACAGGGATTCGGCATCCTGGCCATGTGGGTTAACCATTCTAGCGACTGGCTAGAAAGCTGAATCTGAATACTGTACTGCTACGATCTGACTGGTGTCAGAGAGCTGAAATTGAAATGCTGCTGAATCATCTGACTGGTGTCAGGAACTAAATCTGAAACACTGCTGAGCGTTCTGACTGGTGTCAGAAGGCTGATTCCCACAGATGCCCCCTAGTATTCACCTTATACTCTTACCCGTACATCGAGTTCTGAATACTGCTGGATTCGGATCCCCTGATCCTCTCTGAAACTACATGTCATGTCATGATATGCACATACAGTTTATTAACCGATTACATGCTCATCTGATGCTTATCTGAAGCCAATTAGCCTTTATTCTGAATTCGCATGCTTAATTTCTCATTTAATTATCATTTTTTTGAAATTCTACTGATGCACGGGCGTGCATGAAACGTGTACGGGCGTGCACCCTGACGCACGAGACCGTGCGCTGGTCGTGCAAGCTACTGGAATTTACTATTCATTTTCACTGAAAATGCCTACGCACGGGCGTGCGTATGCAGACACACGGGCGTGCATGTACATTTTCTGGCCGTGCACAGGTCGTGCATACGGGCGTGCATCTGGAGAAACACAGGCTCACGGCCGTGCCATACTGGCGCACGATCGTGCGTCTGGTTCTTCAACAAAGCACCGCTCGGAAAATGCATGAAATGGCCAACCAAAACACATCCAATTGCAATCACACTTCAAGTACATGTTCTCAACATCCAAATTAGCACAATTCAAGCCTCAACCTGCACATGCATCATCAATCATGGAATCTACCATGCAAACATCTTCAAGGGTGAGAATTTGCCATCAAACTCGACATGCAAGGCCATAAAGGCATCCCAAACATTCATCAACATGCATATAATTCATCCATGGCAGCAAAAGGCACAAAGCAAGCCGGGAAAACTGAAGAAAAGGTAAGGAAACACTTACCTCTCTCCATGCTTTGAAATCAAGCTTGAAATCACTAATCTCTTGGCTCTCTAATCGGATTGGGAGCTTCTTGCAGCTGGATTCCCTCTCTAGGAACAGGAGGAGCTGAAATTGAAGAGAGAAAATGGCTAAAAGAAACTTGAGTGAGTAAAGAAATGACATTTCTCTCGGCTCTCACTTAAATACCATGCCACGCACGGGCGTGCACTAGGGAAAATAAGCATCACTTATTTCCCGCTCGCTCGTCTACTCGAATCCTTCCGAAAGGATTCCAACGGAAGCCACATGGCTTCGAAAACTTACCAACTCACCCCTGAACTTATCAGACTCCAAATCTCTCTCTGAATTCGATTTCTAACCCCAAAACTCTACCCCTAAGGGCTTCTGGATCTAGGATGCTACATTTCCTCCCCCCTTATAAAAATTTCGACCCCGGAATTTATCTGAATAACTCTGGGAACCTATCTCTGATCTCAGACTCTACCTCCCAAGTGGCTTCCTCCACTCTCTGATTGCGCCATAAGACCTTCACCAGAGGAATCTGCTTGTTCCGGAGAACCTTGACCTTGTAATCCAGAATCTGTACTGGCATCTCCTGATAACTCAAATCATCAGCCAACTCAACCTCTGAAAACTGAAGCACATGAGAAGGATCCCCCACATACTTTCTCAACTGAGACACATGGAACACATTATGAATCCTGTCCATGCTAGCTGGCAAAGCCAATCTGTAGGCAACTGTCCCCACTCTCTCAAGTATCTCATAGGGACCAATGAATCTAGGGGCCAACTTCCCCTTTCTGCCAAATCTGAGAACGTGCCTGTATGGAGCAACTCTCAGGAATACTCTGTCGCCTACTGCAAACTCAATCTCTCTGCGTCTCAGGTCTGCATAACTCTTCTGTCGATCCTGGGCCTGTTTCATCCTCTGCCTGATGATCCGGATCTGCTCAATCATGCCCTGAACTGACTCTGGGCCCGCAACTGTCTCCAGAGAATCTCTCTCTCCAATCTCATCCCAATGAAGAGGAGATCTACACTTCCGACCGTACAACGCCTCAAATAGAGCCATCTGGATAGTCGCCTGATAACTGTTGTTATACCGAACTCCATGAGAGGAATCAACTCTGTCCAATCGGTCTGGAAGTCCATACAACAAGCTCTGAGCATATCCTCCAGAATCTTATTAACTCTCTCAGTCTGCCCATCTGTCTGAGGATGGTAGGCTGAACTAAACTGCAATCTGGTCCCCAAGGCTCTCTGCAATGACCTCCAGAAAGCTGATAGGAGTCTGGAGTCTCTATCTGACACTATAGTCCTGGGAACACCATGAAGTCTAACCACCTCTCTGATATACAACCTGCCCAACTGATTTGTAGACATACCCTGTCTAATAGGCAGAAAATGAGCTGACTTGCTCAGTCTGTCCACAATCACCCATATGCCATCAAATCCCCTCTGAACTCTGGGAAGACCAGAAATAAAATCCATAGAAATATCTTCCCATTTCCACTCAGGAATACTCAAAGGATGAAGTAAACCTGATGGTCTCTGATGCTCTGCCTTAACCTGCTGACATACCAGACATCTGGAAACAAAGTCTGCTATGTCCTTCTTCATGCCTGACCACCAGAAACTCTTCTTGAGATCCTGATACATCTTTGTACTGCCTGGGTGTGCTGAATACACCGTACTGTGTGCCTCTGACAAAATCCTCTGTCTCAACTCTGAACTCTGTGGCACACATACTCTGCCTCTGAATCTCAAGATCCCATCTCGGAACTCAAAGTCTGGTACTGACCTCTCTGACATCCTCTGAAGCATACTCTGAGTCCACTCATCAGACATCTGACACTCTCTGATCTCATCATACAGAGAAGATCTGATCTGAAGTCTGGAGAACCCTGCAGTAACAATCTCAATCTGCTCTCTAGCAATCTCATACTGCAACTCTCTCTGAACTGAAAGACTGGATAAGGCTACTCGCCTGCTCAAGGCATCTGCCACTACATTGGCTCTCCCTGGGTGATATCTGATATCAACATCATAGTCTTTCACCAACTCTAGCCATCTCCTCTGTCTCATATTAAGCTCTCTCTGGGTGAAGAAGTATTTCAGACTCTTATGGTCTGAATAGATGTTGCACCTGACTCCATATAAGTAATGTCTCCAGATCTTCAAAGCAAACACAACTGCAGCTAACTCCAAATCATGAGTGGGATATCTCATCTCATGATCTTTCAACTGTCTGGAGGCATAAGCAATCACTCTGTCATTCTGCATCAACACTGCCCCAATCCCCTGATGGGAAGCATCTGTATAAATGTCAAACTCAACTCCCTCCTGAGGTAGTGCCAACACTGGAGCACTAGTCAATCTCTGCTTGAGCTCCTGGAATCGTGCCTCGCACTCATCTGACCAAACAAATGGAACCTCTTTCCTAGTCAAGGCAGTGAGAGGCCTTACTAGACTAGAGAATCCCTCAATGAATCTCCTGTAGTAACCTGCCAATCCAAGGAAACTCCTGATCTCCCGTACTGTCTTCGGCCTTGGCCAACTCAATATTGCCTCTACTTTACTGGGATCTACTGAAATACCGTCTGCTGATACCACGTGACCTAGAAATGCTACTCTGTCAAGCCAGAACTCACACTTGGAAAACTTGGCATACAACTGTCTGTCTCTCAGCCTCTGAAGTACATATCTGAGATGCTGCTCATGCTCTACCACACTCCTGGAATACACCAGAATGTCATCAATGAAAACCACCACGAACCGGTCTAAGCAGTCATGAAACACCCGATTCATCAGATCCATAAAGATCGCTGGGGCATTAGTCAACCCAAACGGCATCACTACGAACTCATAATGCCCGTATCTGGTCCTGAAGGCTGTCTTGGGAACATCTCTATCTGTCACTCTGACCTGATAGTACCCAGATCTCAAATCAATCTTGGAAAACACAGCTGCACCTCTCAACTGATCGAACAAATCGTCAATCCTGGGCAGGGGATACTTGTTCTTCACTGTTACTCTGTTCAGCTCCCTGTAGTCGATACACATCCTCATCGACCCATCCTTCTTCTTAACAAACAGAATCGGAGCTCCCCAAGGTGAACAACTCGGCCTGATAAACCGCTTATCTGTTAGCTCCTGAAGCTGCTTCTTCAACTCCTGAAGCTCGGCTGGAGCCATCCGGTACGGGGCCTTAGAAACTGGAGCCATACCCGGAAGAAGCTCAACACTAAACTCCAACTCTCTGTCTGGAGGTAACCCTGGCAACTCCTCTGGAAACACATCAGGAAACTCTCTGACCACTGGCACCCCCTCGATACTCGGACCCACTGAACTGCTACGCACAACATTGGCTAAGTATCCAACACAACCCTGTCTCAACAATCTGCCTGTCTGAATACTGGAGATCATCAGACTGTCAACTCTGCCCAACTCTGTCCCTGCCAAACTCGGGACAAATCTCGCTAATGCATTGAACCTGGTAGCATACTCCTTAACTGAACTCGACCCCTGAGCCAAATCAATAAACTCCTGGGCCTTGGCATAAATTACCTCCAAACTCCTATACTCGGCATCAAAAAGTTGTCTGAATCTCGCCCATGTCATCTGCTCCTGACCGATGGAAGCCTTGGCTAGACTCCATCAGACCTTAGCATCACCCTTGAGATGGAACACTGCATATCTGACTTTCTCTTTCTCTTTCTCTGATAACGTGTAGAGACCCATAACACTCTCTACCGACTCTATCTAGTCCTCTGCCACTGCTGGATCTCTGGATCCACTGAATTTGACTGACTGATACGACCCTGGCAGATGGTAGATCGGATGAAGTCTACCTGAAGAACCAGTACCCACTGTATCTGTACTCATACTCTGACTGGAATCTGTATAACCAGCTGGATACTGATGCCTCTCTCTAACTGACTGAGGCTGCGACTGATACTGATACTGTCACCGATACTGCGGATGCGACTGATGCTGTGACTGGGAATGTCTTCTCTTCGGAATCTGATGACTCTCAAACTGAGGAGGAGTAACTCTGTCTGGCTCTGTAACATTACCCACTCCAGCTTGCTGGAGGCTTTCTCTAACTACATCCCCAATCATCTCTCTCAACTGCTCAGGTCTCATCGACACATGGGAGGTACTCTGAGATTGCCGCCTATCACTAACACTTATAGGATGGGCGGGTGAACTACTGTCTGTCTCATCTAGACATCTAGGGACATACTCCTCTCTATCTATAGCATCACAACAAACTGGGGTTAGAATCACATATCACAATCAAAGTTGGAAAATAATTACCTGCCTGTGCTGTGAGGAGGGTCTGGACGACGGCTGTGAAGGAGAGAAAAGCACCACACACTTACAACTTTTGCTCTGATACCAACAAATGTAGGACCCGCCGCCACGAGTACCCCTGCTGTCGAATAATAACAATATACCCGCGACGGGAATCCTACGGAAAATAAAATCTTACACTGTACACTGTACACACGCGGAAGCTTTTCTGAATATACATCATCACAGAAATATATACAATATTTGTTCTGTACAATGGGCCCACTGGCCTATATCATATACAAACATACATACAGTTCAGATACATCTGAAACATACAAAAGATACATATAAACGACCACACAGGTCTAAAACTGATATACATGCTGATCGAAATGTGTGTGCATGCCCTCTCTGTCAGCCTCGATCCAACCGCTCCTCGAACCCAGCACGAACACCTGCAAAATTGGAAGAAGGAGGGGGATGAGTGATAAAGATCACCCAGTAAGCGCTCCTTACTTCTCTCAATACCCAAGCAAGCACAGACAATCATGTAAACAAGCACATACCTGGGCCTCGGCCCTAATCATACATCTATGCGCTTGCTGGAATCTGGATACTGCTCATCTGGATCTCATTCATTTATTAATATCATATGTATACACGTCATGATGTGTATGTCATGTCATGCTAGCTGAAAACTGGATGCATGCATCTGAATACCTCTCTCTGTACCCTCGGGTACCTGCTGTGCTGATCAGACTGGGTAATACAGGGATTCGACATCCTGGCCATGTGGGTTAACCATTCTAGCGACTGGCTATAAAGTTGAATCTGAATACTGTACTGCTACGATCTGACTGGTGTCAGAGAGCTGAAACTGAAATGCTGCTGAATCATCTGACTGGTGTCAGGAACTGAATCTGAAACACTGCTGAGCGTTCTGACTGGTGTCAGAAGGCTGATTCCCACAGATGCCCCTCGTATTCACCCTATACTCTTACCCGTACATCGGGTTCTGAATACTGCTGGATTCGGATCCCCTGATCCTCTTTGAAACTACATGTCATGTCATGATATGCACATGCAGTTTATTAACTGATTACATGCTCATCTGATGCTTATCTGAAGCCAATTAGCCTTTATTCTGAATTCGCATGCTTAATTTCTCATTTAATAATCATTTTTCTGAAATTCTGCTGATGCACGGGCGTGCATAAAACGTGTACGGGCGTGCACCCTGACGCACGGGACCGTGCGCTGGTTGTGTGCCTAATCGTGCAAGCTACTGGAATTCACTATTCATCTTCACTGAAAATGCCTACGCACGGGCGTGCGTATGCGAGCACACGGGCGTGCATGTACATTTTCTGGCCGTGCACAGGTCGTGCATACGGGCGTGCATCTGGAGAAACACAGGCTCACGGCCGTGCCATACTGGCGCACGGTCGTGCGTCTGGTTCTTCAACAAAGCACCGCTCGGAAAATGCATGAAATGGCCAACCAAAACACATCCAATTACAGTCACACTTCAAGTACATGTTCTCAACATCCAAATTAACACAATTCAAGCCTCAACCTGCACATGCATCATCAATCATGGAATCTACCATGCAAACATCTTATTTCTCTCACTAAAGCCATACATACACACATGCATGCTTCAAAGGTGAGAATTTGCCATCAAACTCGACATGCAAGGCCATAAAAGCATCCCAAACATTCATCAACATGCATATAATTCATCCATGGCAGCAAAAGGCACAAAGCAAGCCGGGAAAACTCAAGAAAAGGTAAGGAAACACTTACCTCTCTCCATGCTTTGAAATCAAGCTTGAAATCACTAATCTCTTGGCTCTCTAATCGGATTGGGAGCTTCTTGCAGCTGGATTCCCTCTCTAGGAACAGGAGGAGCTGAAATTGAAGAGAGAAAATGGCTAAAAGAAACTTGGGTGAGAAAAGAAATGACATTTCTCTCGGCTCTCGCTTAAATACCATGCCACGCACGGGCGTGCACCAATGCTGCACGGGCGTGCACCAGGGAAAATGAACTTAATTCATTTCCCGCTCACTCGCCTAATCGAATCCTTCGAAAGGATTCCAACGGAAGCCGCATGGCTCCGAAAACTTACCAACTCACCCCTGAACTTAACCAGACTCCCAATCTCTCTCTGAATCTCAATTCTAACCCCGAAACTCTAACCGAAAAGGCTTTCGGATCTAGGATGCTACACTGCAACAAAAGACTAAAACATAAAAATTTTTTATCATAATATTCATCCATGATAAACATAATCAGAATATGAACCATAATATGCATAATGTAAAATATCCATAAGGAGTTTATGGAACTTACTTGTATTTAGAAGCTCTTTCAACTTTAATGGATTTGGTGTGAAAATTGCTTTTCAATCTAATATAGAATGATGATAAGGTGATTCATATGAAGCACACATAGGCAAGAGACAATGGGATGCGTTAGAGGTTTACTAGAAATCCTTAAGAAAAGTCATATGCTTTTAAGAGTTTATAAAAGTGACAAAAGTCTATACAATGGTACTTACCAAAATTTTGCAATATGGTATGCTTATCTATAAACTTTAAAATTGGTATTTCAAAAAGGTGAAATACTCATTACAAACTTAATGCAATTAGGACAGTTGTATGACACATCCTAAGAGTAACGGTTCTAAAGGCATGAACAGTCGTTCATACGATACCATATCGATCAATATTAATTCCACAATTAATGCTTAGGATATGTGATAAGATACCATATAAGGTCACTTAACCAACATTCAAATATTTTTATCCAATTTGGAAAAGTCAACTCTTAATATATCACTCAAGCCTCTTTATTTCTAGGATATATCAATTTGGTGCGTTTAGTAGATAATATCTTAGTTAAGTCTAACAACCTCATATAGCTCAAAGTTGTCATCTCAAATTGTGGACATGATTCACTCTAAATATCCCTTTAAATCAACATATATTTTGTAAGACACCCCAGTTAGGTATTACTGTTCACTGCTTTAAATAAAATAATAATAAATAATTAAGAAAATATGGTCAATAATACCCAACCGAAATGCTTAACTGAACTGACATATCACAGCGGAAGACCTGTAGTATAATGTATACATACATATATACATGCCCAAATAAAAACTGATTATATTAAAATATTCGCAGAAAACATATACATGTGCATACAATTAAAACTGGAGTAAACTGGATCTCAAATAGCAGCAGACTCCGCCTCTCAGCTCCCAAAACTCACCTGCAAAAGAAAGGGAAGTAGGGAGTGAGTGATAAAATCACTCAGTAAGCACTTCATATCTTCAGACCCTAAACCCAATCCTTCTCGAAGGATTGCTACCTCAACTCAACCAGAACAGGCTCAACTAGAAACCACTCTGATGGTCTTATCTTCTATAGATCGGATACTACCTCATACCGGATCGTAAAATACGTATATGAGTATATGTAAACAACCTAGAGTGAAGAGTAATCTGAGCAAACAAACTCGACGCTCTAAACTCTCTCACTGATACTCATTATCTCTACTATTCTGATTTGTTACTGTTTTCTGAAGTTCACGTGTCATTACGTGGCTTATCATGTTCTGATATTCTGCTGTTCGTGTCTTTTACACGTTTCATATTCTATTCAATTACAGTTTCTTACTGTCTTATCATTCTCTGAATGATATGCAACTGTGTCATATAATCATGACATGATATGATAACATGCTGAAATCATAACTAGGCCTGGGCCTGTATATTGAAAATAGTTTTCTGAAAACTGTTATGAAAACTACTGTTGGATCCTGGGATCCCATGTCTGAAAATCATATAAAAGCTTTATCTGAAAGCTGTACTGAAAACTGAGTACCCTGGGGTACATGATATGCTGAAAATTGTGTTGCGCAGACTGATGAATACAGGGATTCGACACCTTGGCCATGTGAGTTTCCTCTGCAAACACGTGTCACAAACTGTATGACCCACGTGATGCCATCAAACCTGGGCCTGAAAACTGATCTGAACTGAGCACCTCGCGCTATACTGCATCTGATCCTGGGACCAGGAAACCTAAACTGCTAGCTGAGCAACCCGGCACATGCCAATACATAGGGCTAGTAATGAGTATATAACTCCTGGTGTCACGGGTGCTAAAACTCACAAGTGTCCCCTCGTATTCACCACTGAAAACTGTGTTTTTCAACTGAAAATATGAATTCGGATCTTCGAATCTGTCTCTGAAAACACTGAATGGCATGTCATGCTATGCATATGCATATGATGCATCATGTATTCTTATTTGATCTCAATTTACTATTTACTATCCATTGGATAGGGTTTACTGTACACATTTATCGATTAAAGCTTATTTTTCTCATTTCTGCCTGACGCACGGGCGTGCGTGTCGTGTGCACGGGCGTGCGTGTCGTGCATGAACGTGCACGAGACCGTAACCATGTCGTGCTCTTGGTCATGCAAGGTTCTGGAATTTCAAGCAATATTCTCATTCTCTCTTGGTGCACAGGCGTGCATGAACTATGCATGGTCGTGACCCCTCAAATTAGGTCATGCACGGGCACATAAACACGACCGTGACCATGCAGAATTCGCAGTACGCACGGGCGTGCCCCTCGGGTGCACGAGCGTGCGTCCTGCTCTGCACCTCCATGACCACTCGGAATCAACACGATTCCGACCAAAAATGTCAATCAAACTCAAATGAAGCATATATCACATGCAAAACACTTCCAATAAGCACCATAATACTTCCAGCAACCTCAAATCTCAAGCCAAACATCCAATCCATGGCATAAACATATATAAACATACTTTCTCACACATAAGCATAACATATGCATAAATCATCACCATAATCATCACAAATCATCATCAGCACACAAGGAAAGCATCACAAGCATGCTGGAAACAAATCTCATGCCTCAAACAAGCATCAAACCGAATCAAAACACATGGGAAAAAGGAAGGAAGCACCTACCTTTTGACATACTTTCTCTCTCAAGAAAACGAAGACTCAAGTTGGATTGGAAGCTCCTGGAAGCTGATCACCACCTCTAGGGTTGAGATTCTCTGAAAATCAAAGCCAAACTTTGGGTGAAAATAAGTTTGGAAACGGATAAGCGTGACTTAAAACCAAGACAGCTGGAAAAATACTCATACACGGGCGTGCATCTACCACGCACGGTCGTGCATCCCGGAAAAATTACAATAATATCATTTTCCCACGCTCGCATGCAAATCCATCCAAACGGATCCATGCACAAACCACAAAACTATCTAAAAACCTATATTTCATCCCAAACACATACACACAACCCTAAAATACTCAGAAATCTCAATCTGACCCCGATCTGGGATGTTACATATTTTTATGACCTCTTCAAGTTAAGCCTTAAGTTGGTATGTTTTCTTTTTCTAGTCATTGGATCGTGTCTTTTTAAAATCAATGAACTTTTCCTTCTTGAGAAGCTCATACTTTAGATTTTTGAAGTAGAAGTCCCTTTTTTGTTGATGCTCTTCCTCGGTGGCAATTTGAGTCATAGGGCCACAATCTTTAGTGACTAACTATATGAACTTTATGACACCTTATAATCATTCAAGGCATATTAGAACTTGTTTTATTACACTTGAGATAAAAGCTTAGACAATTTATTAACTTAGAGATGATTTATGCATTCTTTGGATATAAACTTTCTTAGTTTGCCTTTAAGATAATGTTTGCTTGTATGGTTCCCTATCAACTTTCAACTTGAGTGAGCCTTTTGGATACCCAATAGGTTAACATAAATTTGAAAATTTTAATAAAAAAATTAGTATAAGTTTGCATAACCTTAACCAAGTACATATTAAAAACTTGACAATAGCTAATCACTCACACACCCCTCAAATTTCATGATTAGATTAGTTATCATTTGTATTATGAAATTTCTTAGTTGCATTTTTAATATTCTCTTTGACCATATGTGTGAGCAATCTTTAAGGTATGGAAGGCTAGTTGAATTATGTTTGCATAGATATGAGCTTATACATATGTCTATCACTCTTTTTGCTTAAGGATGATCAAAACTTAGTTTTAGGCTAGTTGATAAGCTTGTATTTATATCATATTGTATAGTTAATTGTGCTATATTATTTTTGATTAGTTTCGGTTTATTTCACATTAAATAGTACTCTAATATTATATTACACATTATAGGTAAAAGTGTAAGTTTAGTTGAAAAATCATAACTTGGTTCTCAAGATTAGGTCTCAATAATATATAGTTATTGACAGTAGAAGGGAAACTTCAGAAGAAACATGCATTCCAGGTAATAAGTAGGCATTCCAAATTGAATCTCCAAATCTAGATAGAATTTCTAATGGCCTGAGAAATGATGTTGTTTCTAATAAAGTTACCTTAACTTAAATACCGAAATAAGTGTTCTAGGTTGAATCAATAAATCAAAGCAGAACATCTAACAACAAGAAGAACAACTATTGGAACAACTATGACTTAAATTTTAGAATAGGCATTATATAGACTAGAATGCCCATTTCATCATAGATACAAATTCTATAGTTTTATAGATTTTCAAGACAAGCACGAGATCTATTGATTTTTATTTTTAGATTTTTTCAATTTATTTTGTTGATCTTGAAGGCTAGGGTTTGAGAGGAATCAAAGGAGACATAAATCTATCAACTACATTCTGGAGATCAATAAAAGGGAGTCTTCTTTTGTTTCTTTCAAACTTAATTTTCAAGTTATTTTCATGTCATCGATGGCTAAAATTTTTGTTTAGTTATGAACTAATTTTCTTATATTAAGGTCAGGTAATGGTCCAAACCATGTTGTGTAAAGAATGTGAGATTTGTTTTTTTTAAACTGACAATTATTAAGTTGTACAATATTGTTACCATAAAGTAAATTTTATTTGAAATAGAATTTGATTTCTTTAAGCAGCTTTTAGCAATAAGATAACCCACACGTCTTATTGTAAGTTAAAAACTTCACAAATCATAGTGATAGAGGAGGTTATTAAACAGAAATGGACTCGTTGTAACCTAAGGATAAGGTAACAAACACGTTGGAAAATTTTATTGTTGCATATGCAATGTATCATTTTAATTTTGTAAAATCCATAATTTGCATTGCATAGCTGGAATTTTTCATGTGCCTTAGTTGCGTAAAGTCATCATTTACATTGATTTAGTTGTTTAAATTAGTTTATTTTGTTAGTTTAATTAATTAGTTAATCCAATTCTTAATTTTTAATAAGTTAAACTTAGGATAGGTTGTTCATCATTCTAGTAATTAAATACTTTAGTCCTCATGGGATCAATAATTGAACTTGTTCCACTATATAACTTGATTTGAACTAGTGTACTTGATAGCTTTTCGATAATCAGGTTTATTATACAATTCCCTTATATGCACTGTGATAGGTTTTATTTCTCTCTTACTTGTTGTAAAACTAACACTAAGAGCCAGATAGAAATATTATTTGAAGTTCCTTTAAAGTGATACCTCAACTACAATCTCCTCGCTTGTGCTTTCTCATTCAACTTAAGAATGCAAAAAGCTATGACCTTGTATTTGTAAAGAAAAAAAAAGCAGAATCAACAAGTTCGTAATGGAATATTGGTTCAAGTTCTATCAACCAACCCAGATTAAAAAAAAAAAAAAAAAAAACTCCTTACAAGTTGCGTCAACACTCAACTCAGCTCAAAAACCCTAAAGAGGTGTTTTTACCTTAAAACACTCTATCTATAAACCCAAAATCTTTTCAAACACCATTTCTAAGCGTTTGACAAGTGACTCAAGATACATATACAAAATAATTTGTCATTGTCATCAAGAGAACTAATCTTAAGAGTAGTTAATGAAGAAGATACTTCAGTATGGCGTTTATTTCCATGTAGAAGTTTTCCACCCAGTATACACTCGATAAAACAAAAAAATATTTCTGGAAATACTTAGTGCAAAAGAAGCTCAAGGGTTCCTGAAAAAAAAATGGTAACGATGCAAAAACTCACTAAAATTTTAGGATAAAGGAACCAATCTATGACTATTCAAGGCTTTTTATAGCAAAATATTCAAGGTTAAATGGGAAGAAATACTGTCAAAACTAAGTTGATGACAAGTGTCCCCTTTTAAGCAAAGCACACAAACCATGTCCAATAAGGATACCTAGTAAGTTGAAACGCCATGACAAATATATGGTCTACAAGTATCACACAGTTAATTACGGGTGAGTAAAAAATTCAAACCAAACCAAAATCATCAGGTACTAGACAATCCAATTCTGGTTCCAAATCAAAACTGATCTTTATGGGGCCAGTTTCGTTTCTATGTTTTTAGGAGCCAACAGGTCTGATTTTGATTGTGGTTCTAAGTTGGTACAATTGAAACTAACACTTAAAACCAAAACCAGGAGACAAATCAGGCACCTAAAATAAGGTACCTATAGAACTAAAACCAAAATTAAAATCTAAACACTATATGGATTACAACTAAACTAAATTAAGATTGGGTTTCCAAAACTGAAACTAAAACCTAAAAACTATATAGACTATAGCTAAATTATATTGAGACCAAGTATCAAGCATTAAAAATGCAACTTGGTGTCAGTTATGATTTCAAAACCTATTATCTTATGTTTCGATTCTGATTCCAAAAATGCAGAAATCGACTAGCTTTGGTTCCTGCATCTTTGGCAAGATACCCAGACCTGCTTACTCTTATATTTAATGCATGGCGTAGAAGTTATCAACAAAACATTCTACAAAAAAAACCATTAGTGGCTACATGTCACTCATTTATATAAAAAGGTGAAGAGTTTTTTAAGTCTTACTCATAGGCATTTGCTATAATTCCCTTTAAGTCAAACTTATAAAAATGATATCGAATAAGGCAAACAACATTTAATGGTTAGCTATGTCATCTACCATCTAATTAACTCAAATTGCGAATAGAAACTCTTTCACCCAAACATAATAGGAAAGATGGATTTTAACAACTTTATGATGGAATTAATCACTTTCCATCCTTATCACTAGCAGATACATAATGATCATGAAATCATTATCTCTTATTTCATTTCATAGAGATAATCAACAACTTCTTCTAGATAACTGGATTCAGTGTAAAAAGATCTAAAGCGTATTTTTATGTAATTTTCTCATTAAATTTTATGTTAATCTTATATATGAAATATCCTTCAAAGATGTAAGAGATCTGATGAACCCTTTTTCAAAAAACCCTTCCAAAAAGTTTTTTTGTATCATCTTACAATTATTTTATTGAATTTTGACTAAAAAAATTAATAATATAATTATAGATATAAATTACTAAATAATAGACTGAACCACTTTAAACATAGTCTTTTGTTCATTTATCATTTTTACTAGTTCACCTGTTGCTTGGAGAGGAACATGTCATTAGTCCTACATATTATTTATCATTTTTGTAAAATCACATCCCTGATTTTATGCACTACTTATTCATACAAATTCCCATATAATATACATATAAATAATCGCTGTACATATCAAGGCATACTTGGGCGAGTTCTAAGTTTGATGATGCTGTGATTGACAGTGGATCATAACCACAAGTCATCGCTTGTTTCCTGTTCAATTAAGAGCGACAAAGGCACCTAATTGACCAAAACAAGCTCAATAAAAGGGCTTAATACCTGTATTTTGTAGGCAATCCCGGCGACATTTTCATCTATGCACAGCCTAATTATCAGATGCCTAACAAAGAAAAGGGGGGAAAAATCAAGTGATGTACTTGCAATTTTTAGTGGCACAATGTTGTATATATTTTTCGATTACATAAAAAAGCTAGGGAGAGAGGCTAATATTCACCTTTTGTCTAATATTTAATCTGAGGATCTCATAGTTGAAGTCTACCAGATCAATTTAGCCTGGGCCACCTATTGGGCCGAAATATTAAGCCCAGAAAAGCTGGCCGTATCCATGATTGTGTTTGGGTGTGGGTCAGTCTCTAGACCTTAACCTTCAATTAGCCGTGGCCAATGGCCATGGGCCAGCCCTCTATCTAGCTGAATATCTGTTTTTGTTATTGCGCCAATTAGACAATACTAAATGATCCATCAGATCAGGCAAACCACGTGTCAGTTATCCACAACTGATAAGGATTTTTTTTAGTGTTAATGATACGAGAATCTTAATTAACATTATTAATAAATTAAAGGCCAATAACTTACTCCACCCAAGGTTTTCTTAAATGACATTGTCACCCAAACATTTAAAAAAAAAACTAAATACTTTTTATTGATTAAAATTAATTGTTAAATTTTATAATTAATCATTATATTTAACTTATCAGGGGAATATTTTTATTTTTTAAATTAAAAATTAAAAATTAAAAAATTAAATTAAATATAAAATATAATTAATATTAAAATAAAAAATTAATAAAAATTTTAAAAGATAGAAACTAATCAAATTATCAAAAACGGTTACCTAATTCTATTAATAACCAAATTTCACTATCTCAATAACTACCAAATATCTAAAAGAGAATGTCAGATTTGATCGTTTCTATTGTTTAGAATTGTTGAAAATAGTCAGTTTTAAGCATATTAATCATTTTTTATCTATTTTTATGGCAAAGATGGTTAGATCTGATTATTTCTATCAGATTTTTACCGTCAACTTTGATTATTTTTATCAGCAATGCGATCAGATTCAATCATCAATAGAATCAGATAATCATTTTACCCATCTGATTAAGTTAACAGCGGTTACCGTCGTTGACGATGATGATTGCTTTTTAAAATTTTATTTTATATTTTTAAAAAATTTTAATTAATTTTTTAAAATTTTTTTATATTAAATTTTATTTTAATATTAATATTAATTATTTTTATAAAAAGTATTTTAATCTTTTCAAAAAAAAATTAAAAAAAATTAGAAGGAGAGTGAGCATTAAACCTTTTTAAACTTTTTTGATGGGACTTAGTATTTCAGGAAACCTTGGGTGGGAATCAGTAGTTTCACCTATATTATAAATGCTGGAGTGGTGGCTCATCTTTCTTTTAAGGTCAACGTGAACCACGTGACTATATATGCTTAAAAGTATTCTCTCTTATTTTCCTCAGCAACCAAACACCTGTCTTTCCCTTCATGGCGGCTTCTTCTCCATTCTCATGATCTTCCTTGCTCTCCATCACTTTTTCAGCCTTCACAACCCAATATGTAATGGATCCTCCAAGAACCCTTCCCTCAGTTGTTGTATTGTTTGAAAAAAAATTAAACAAGATTTGGCTCCACACACCAAATCAATCAAACCCGAAAACCCTAAAACTCAGAATCAATCCCAGGGTTTGCAAGTTGGAATTCTACCTGCACTGATTGATAAAAAAGATTTTAAAATTAAAAAAAAAAAAAAAACTTTATAAGTTTAAATTAAAGTGTCAGTATAGTGTATTGAAATCAGTTTGACAGATGTTGGCTGGATCAAAATCATGACGTCATGACTTTTGAAGGTTTCCATGATCATCATCTCATCTAATCCAACGGTTGAAATCCCATCGTGGAGATAAGAAACCTGCTTTTTGATAGCATCAAGCATTTGTTAAAGAATGTCCGTCACACATGGGGACCGCGATGATGATGATGATGATGATGATGATGATGATTACGATGGTAATTTTTGAATTCAGAGGGTTAAAACAGTAAATATGTTTATATACAAAAGGCTGTAAGCGTCTTATTCCATAATTTAAAAGATAATTGTTGGCGATTTAAATTTAAACCATTTAATATGGTATATTTTGTTAACTATATTTATAAATAATTCATTTTATTTTATTTTTTTTTCCTTCTCTTTTCGTTACCTTCTCTGCTTCCACACCCCATAACACAGATTTTCTTCGATTTGTTGATCTGCCTTTTAGGCCTCAATCTTTGTCTTAAATGGACACTCAAGATCATAGAAAGATAAGAGTGATCTGATGGGTAAATCTTGAGATGGGTTTTTTAGATTTTTTTTTTTTTCATGAAGAGAAGAAGCTGGAGAGTGAGTCATGGTTAAAATAACATTTTTGGTTGTAATCAAAGTTTGAAACTTTGTTCAAGTTTTGATTGATTTGTTGGGATTTGATATGGGTGGGTGTTTTCCTTGTTTTGGATCATCCAATAACGAGGAAGCTGCTAGCGTTGTAGTGAAGGAACTGAACAAGGACTCAACTAAAGATGGTTCAATTTCTCAGTCTCATCATGTTAATAGAGTTATTTCAGGTGGAATTTTGTTGCTATCTAGTTTGTTTTGACGCTATATTGTTTATGGGTTCTCTTTTTTTTTTTTTTTTTTTTGGATTGGTTACTGCGCATCTTGAATTTGGTGTTTTTGTTGCTTCGAATTACTGTTTGGATTTTATTTTGCTGGTAGAAATTGTTATTCCCGTGATCTGATGCATATATTGTGGGCTGAATTTTGGGTGTTCATGCTTTAGTTTTTTGGATTTGACTTTAAATAACTTGCTACTTGATAGACTTTAAGGTTGGCGATACTGTTTATTGTCAAGCTGATAGAGTAGTGCTGAAAATTTATGTTGGAGATCTGCTCTTAGTTATTGGAGCTTGAATTATCTAGTTTTCTAATGATTATCATATGTGTTCATCTGTCATTTTTCAAGATTATTGTAGAATGAATGCTAATAAGTGTTTATGAAGTGGAAATTTTGAAAATTAAAGGAGCTATGTTGTACACAACAAAGGTACCAAACAGCTTCACTGAGAATGTTTGAGGCGTTTATAAAAAAAATGATGTAAAATACATTGTTTATTGTTATGCTATGCTTTTAAATTGTTGTTTTCATTAGAACATTTGATATTCTTTCCAGATTTAGGTAATATGGCTTGTGTAAGAAGTGTTCCTTGTTATGAGATTTTTTTATGTTATGTTATATGTAACTTTAATTTAACGCAGTGGTATTGTGCCATTTGCTTTGCTGAAATTTTACACTTTATTCCCTCTCATATTTCTTGACATAGACAAGTCAAAATCTGGGAGCGTTTCTGATCTTAAGAAGGAACCGGTAGTTCCTAAGGAAACAACTGCAAAAATTGCTGCACAAACATTTACATTTAGAGAGCTTGCTGCTGCCACTAGAAACTTTAGACCAGAATGTCTATTGGGTGAAGGCGGTTTTGGACGTGTTTACAAGGGCTGCTTGGAAAGCACAGGACAGGTAACCTTGGATTGGATGTCCTTAATATATAAATTTCAACATGAGCTAGTTGCCTTGTTGGAATATGCCATTGCTTTTCAGATACAATGTCCTTGATTAAGTTTTCAACCTTTAAAATAAATTTCCATTTTACCATCTAAATGGATTCTGTTGTCATGAGTTTCCATAAGTAAGTTTCATCTCTTTGATAATTTTCAGTTGCATTGAATGGCCATTTTCACAGGTAGTTGCTGTCAAACAGCTTGACCGAAATGGTCTTCAAGGAAATAGAGAATTTCTAGTGGAAGTTCTCATGCTTAGCCTTTTACACCACTCTAACCTTGTCAATTTGATCGGTTATTGTGCGGATGGGGACCAACGGCTCCTTGTTTATGAATTCATGCCCCTGGGATCATTGGAAGATCATTTACATGGTTAGTTATACTCTTTTTTTGTTTTTTGGAAAAGATGGTTAGTTATACTCATTACAATAAGAAACATCTTTATCTGGTGCCTTTATACTGCCATTTTATTTTATGGGGAATTTAATTTTTGGCATAGAATATGAACAATCAACTGCATGTTTGAGATGACTACTTAAGGCCTTTCATGATTCTTCCGTAATTGGATGTTTTGATTTAAAATCTTCAAAGATGCTTGCAGTGTCAATATTATTCATTTGTGACAATGTGAGTTTATCAATAGCATATTTAAAGTGTCTAGAAGTACAGGTGGAAACATTATTTTTCTAGAAGTCATGCGGTACACTTTCATCTACCATTTGGCGATACTGTAACTGTAGAGCCCTAATTGTGTTAATTGAATTCTGAGCAACATATTCACTTCATATCTCTGTTTTTCTTTGGTGTTTATAGAAACTAGAAACCTTCAAAATGAACAATGTTGATACTAGTCTTTGAACCGTGTTTTTGAAATTAGCATCTGATTTTTACGTTAATTTCAAATTTGATTTAACTGACTAGCTCTTTTCATGCTTTTAGTTAAACATGAATGACAAAGTTGACACTTTAGGTGAACCAAATGATTTTGTCTTTTCTTATGTTTTCTTTCAGAGAGAAGATAGAGAATAAAGAGAAAGTTGAGATTTTAATTTCTTCTTATCTTTTCCCTTCTGGGTTACAAGTTTTATATCTTTCCTATTTTCCTTATATTTATGCTTCTCTCTTCTAACTCCCAAAACTTCTCCTTTTAATCTATTAATATTTTGCTCTTTTTTCTTCTATTATTCTTTTTTTTTTTTAATCATTGTCATTTTGTCTCCTTTTCCTTATCTTTCATCCTCTTTGCTCCTATTATTGTTTTAAAGAATATTAATATCTGGTTTAAAGTTCGTGTTATGTGTTTAAAATAATGCAAATGAGTGCTGAATTCTGGTGGACACCAGGTCAAGGAGACAGGCTTATGATTCAATGTTAAAAGGGAGAAAAAAAAAAAGAAGTCCAGTTTTCCCAGTAAGAGAGGATTAATGCAATTAAACGGGCCTTCTCATCACTCATGATTTTAGAATGCTATCAGATGTGTGATTCACTGTCAATGAGTCAAGCTTTAGGCTTTTTCAAGTAAATCTGGTCATATCCAGATTGCATTGTGAAGATTGATTTAATTTTACTTATTCAAATTACTATGTTCTTTATTTTAATATTATTGATTGAGATTTGGTCTTAGATTCAATATAAGAACGGTTTGTTTTAGGGTAATTTCTCCTAGTCTTGTAATGAAGGACTATGGTACAGCAATGTTATAGATAGGGAATTCATAAAATTTGAGAATGTCCAAATACTCTTTGCTGTGCTGTTCACTCTCCGTTAATTCTCTACTCCATTGACTATTGTGTTCAACGGTTAGAAAGTTTTGATTCAAAGATGATTAGAACAAACTCAAGCATCTAAGTTTGCGTTGGAGTCAAATCTTGCTCAAGGGTTGCAACAAAACTTGTCATCTCTTCTACTTTTTATGTTTATCTCGTTATCATTTGCTTGACTCTGAATTATTATTGTAATCCATTGACATGCCTGAGGAGCTTCAGGTGGCCAACATAAGCTACTTTCCCTATAATTATCATAGGAAATAAATTCTATTTGTCTCCAAAGATGTGAGCTAGCCTGCTAGTAGTGTTTCTGGAAGAAGCATATATATTTCGTAAGAAAGAAAGTAAACTTGTAATCAATAAGGAGATGCACAAATTTCAGAGCCAACTGTCTACAAAAACAGGACAAGCTGCTCTCTAATGCTAAATCTCATTGTGATTAATATGTCTACTTGACAAATCTGAGGGTTTTATTCTTTTTTATCCAAAAAAAGGTTTATCGATCTTCTCTGCAAATTCATAAAAGAATATCTAAGGTTGTAAGATGGTTGTTATGAGCATGAAAATGCACACAACTATTCATGTTTTATTGAAGGTTATTATGGTTCATTGTGTTGTGGAGGTCAGCTTCTTAATTTGTATACATCTTGATATATCAGAAAATGGTGCAACTGATCATATGGATAATCTTCCAGTAGCCCTTTGATCATCATTGTAGACTAAATATTCAACTGAATTTTGATGTGTTCTGTAACTCTGTATGAGAATGGAAATGAAAAATAAACAAATAAACACATGAGCAAGCAAGCATGCATCTGGATGGAGATTGATGCAATGCTCTTATGTTCTATGTTGAGTTATGCTCATTCATAAGTCTTTTCAAGTGAAATTGATCCTTCAGTTGTTTTTTCTTCACAAATCCTAACTTCCAAAGTTTTTTCAAATATGTTTTTGTATTATCTATTTGTACTTCATTTTAGCAGTACTTTCTTGAATGACTGAGGTTAATCTGTCTCACATAATCACTAGTGCAGATCCAAAGTTTGGATTACAGCTTAGTATTTTCGCAAATCATCCTGACTCCTTATTCATAATCTGTTTTCAGATCTCCCACCAGACAAAGAGCCATTGGACTGGAATACACGGATGAAGATTGCAGCTGGTGCAGCTAAGGGGTTAGAATACCTACATGATAAAGCGAGCCCTCCTGTTATATATAGGGACCTAAAATCATCAAACATTCTCCTTGATGAGGGCTATCACCCTAAGTTATCTGATTTTGGGCTTGCTAAGTTGGGCCCTGTTGGTGACAAAACCCATGTATCAACTCGAGTGATGGGTACCTATGGTTATTGTGCGCCGGAATATGCTATGACTGGCCAACTCACTTTAAAGTCTGATGTGTACAGTTTTGGAGTTGTGTTTCTTGAGTTGATCACAGGGCGCAAAGCTATCGATAATAAACGGGATCATGGAGAGCATAATCTTGTTGCCTGGGTAAGAATGAATACAATACTTACTTTGATTTTTGTGCAGGGAATATCTTTCAATATCATGGTTTTGGTTCTTTGATGTGTCATTAAAGAAACATGAAACTAGTTTTCTCGTTTTTTTCTTATTTATTTTTTGGGATATGGACTTGTAGGCACGACCACTCTTCAAGGATCGTAGGAAGTTTCCCAAGATGGCTGACCCTCTATTGCAAGGTTGCTACCCAATGCGAGGACTTTACCAAGCTCTTGCAGTTGCAGCCATGTGTTTGCAGGAGCAAGCTGCTACAAGACCTCTTATTGGTGATGTTGTGACTGCACTTACATATTTAGCCTCCCAAGCCTATGACCCAAATTCAGCCAGCAATCTGAGTAACAGAGTTGGTTCATCTACCCCAAGAAATAGGGATGACCGAAGGAATATGGGAGATGGGCTAGATAGCCCAGATGAGCTTGGAATTGTTGGGAGGCATGGGTCACCTTCCACCCATAAAAATTCTCCTGATTACAGGAAGAGGGACCTTGTTAGGGAATTGAGTAATGGTGTAGACTTGGGCAGAAATGAAACTGGAGGTGGATCGGGGAGAAAATGGGGTGTGGATGATTTAGAGCAACAGGAATCTCAGAGGGATAGTCCTGTAAGCACTGGGAGAGCAAGGGACACTCCAAGGAATCGTGATTTAGATAGAGAGCGCGCTGTGGCAGAGGCAAAAGTATGGGGTGAGAACTGGAGGGAGAAAAAGCGGGCAAACGCAATGGGGAGCTTTGATGGTACAAATGAGTAGTAATAGCAACAGGGAAGAAACGGTTTACCATTTCTGAGGGTCATGACAAGGAAAACTTTGCAAATACACTGTCACTTGCCATCTTGGTTTCAATTTCCCCCACCCACGGAATAAGAGCTTCATGCGTTTATCCAACTTTGACTGTTGTTGCTTGTCCTGTGTCACACTCTTGTAGTTTTTGATGTGAAACTGAATGCTTCAATTCAATAATGTGGTTGAAGGAGACAGTTAAAAGAGGTAATTGGAACAGGAAACCCCAGTGCAGCATGTGTATGGAACATGTTAATCAATGTATTTAGAGCTTTTTTCTCCAGTTGATGTTACAGGAGATGTGTGGGAAGATGTCTAAATTTTTGCCCCACATCACATTGTTGTCTGTAAGTGGAGTAACTGGGTGGGTTTGGTGTGGATGTCTCGATTGGTGTTACCAACTTGCCCTCTCGTAACAGTCTGTGTATGGATTTCTCAGTCAGTTTTATGCTTTCGGCTTATACATAAAAGGTTTCATGTTAATATCCACTTGGTTCTCCATACTATTTCTTCATGTAACTGTTCCCACCTAACAAGCAAAAGTGCAAAAAATCACCAGTTTTGGCACAAGCGAAAACTACCGTTCAAGTGGAAACATGTGATTAAATCCCCGCCATCTTCTTTCTCATAGTCTATTCTTCGGCAAAAGATAACCATGTTTCAAGTGTAGACAACTCTATAAAAACAGACAACGAATAACAAATGAGTTGGAGACAAAAAAGAAATGAACACTTTATGATCATTAAACGTAACCGATAAAAGAGGAAATAGCTAGCTGCCTCCACCTTCTGCAGCCGGATACATATGATTTTCATTCAATCACATGAAATTTTATCCGAGGAATAAACTATTTTGCTTACAAAGGTCATCCGTATATACTCTCATTTATACAAGTATCAACCTAACATAATCTAATACTACCCTGAAGTAATGAACTCTGTTGAACCCTAATGTCAAGTATCAAAAATTAAGGGTTATCACCAGAATACAGCATAATGCATGTAATATATCAAAAGTTTACCAATTTGCAGTCCTATATCAAATATCATTTCCTCCTCTTCCCCTGCAACAAAGACCATAACATGTGTTTTCTATAATTAGCAACTCTACATTGAAAAAATTAAGTACTCTTTATAGAAGAGATGTCACCACATACTGAGCTAACATAGTCATCCATTGATAACTGCTTCCGCTTCTTTTGGGAACTTGGGCTCTCATTTGGCTGCTGCCTTCCCACAGCACGCTTTGATGGTGTCATGTTCTAATTTATAAAACGAAAACATTGTCAGATTCACTACATGAGATATTGTCATTATTTTCTTTCAATTTTTTGTTTCAAGAACCCCGTTTAGTATATATGAGCTTAACACACCAAATATGCAAATAAAAGATCTCATGGGAACTTATAACAGCAAAATAAGACAATGCATCAAAGACAGGTTATATGCAGAACCTTGGCAAGTTTCTTCTCTTTCCGGGCCTGTCTCTCCCTCTCATCATATTCTTGGTTTTCCTTCTCCACCAACCGAATGAGGGTATCACATCTCCTAGCAAGTTCTTGGGTGGTACGAGACTTCACAAACCAGTCAAATCGAAATAAGGGTGATGTACGAAATGCTGCCTTGAGCTCATCCCAGTTTCCGTATCCAAGCTTGTGAACCATGCATATCTGTGTTTTAAATAGAGGACATAAATGTCACTGGAAGATATGGTCAAATAAACAGTGTTACAAATCACCTATAAGAGCATCCACAATAAGCAGATAGCATACCATGAAACGGTCACATTCTTCATTGTACAACTTTCCTTTGTTCTGACCATATTGAATCTTTAGTTCCAGCCATGGATTTTTATAGCGATCTAATTTCTTCCCAATGGCTTTCATGATCTCATCTTTTCGAGAAATTCTGGCCTCTCCCCTTTCAATGTTCTTGATGATCCTATCATAATCTGCAGCATCATCACAAAATAAGAGAACTAAGTTATTCTGAGACAACTGCTATATATCTTTAATGAAGAACTAATATCATATCATCCCACCACAAATAGGTTCTTTTCCAATAATGAAACATTGTTTTTTTAAAACCAGTGAAACAGAGAAGGAACTCAAACAAGAGAGCACAGCAGTTCATGGCAAATCAAACACCAAAATTGTTAAATCAATAAAAGAATTAGGAAATTTTTAAAATTTAAGAAATAGTCGAATTCCTGAACGAAAAATTGAAAAAAGTCTTCTGATTTTTTTTATAGGAACAATATTAAAGCAGAAGGTAAAATTTAAGGGTTCAGCACCAACTATGCCTTGTGCAAGAGCAGATAAGATCTGATCACCAGGAAGGACTCTGAGGTCTAACAACCTTCAATTCAATTTCTTACCAAACTCAAGCTTAGCCCAACTAAAATAAGTAAAATTCAATGACCATACCTCATCAATAATATATTGACACAGATTGATGAAGTTAGTAGTTTGACCATAAGTCTCAATCAAATGATTCAAATTTTATATAAAAACATAATCATGTGGGACGTACTTACCATTTAACTCCTTATATCGTTCTTTAAAAACTCTAGCATATCTTTCAACTTCTTCTTCAGTCTTTCCTTCCATTTCTAAGGCTATACTTTTTATGTCATTTCGTCCATACTTCTCACATGCCCTAATGAAAGTATTGAAATCTCTTCTACTCCAGGAAGAAAATCCCTACACAAAACAGTAGACAAGTTCAAGAAAAAAGTACAATGATACATTTGTACTCAACAACATAAATTCTACTCACTTCTTCTAATAATCGTTCCTTTTCTTCCAATTCCTCGGCAGTCAAAGGATCTCCCCCTTCTAAGCACAACTCAGTCAATAATAGCTATAAAGATAACATCAAAATATAGTGACTAGAAAAAAAAAAAAGCACACCTTCAGGCTCATCTACATCAATTGTGTCTTTCAACTGATTCTTCTGATGTGTTTGCTGAAATTGAGGACATAAAAGTATGCACAAAGATCAAACCGCATTGTATAGATGCACAACGCACCATAGATAACTTGACTAACTCAAATAATACCCACCATAAGGTAACGCACTTCTTTTTCATACAGTTCACTCAACCGTTGAGTGTTGAAAAACTGAAAATCGTGTCTGGAAACAAAAGGCAAAGGTTAATTACATGAAGCTTGTGAAAACAGTGGAATCCATTTCAAAAAATAAAGAAACAGTTTCATCATATCACTTACAATTGTGGCATCCTAGGAATTCGAGGCTCCTTTGGTTTCGTAGGTCCACCTTGGCGCATTGTTTGTTTAAAGTACTCAGATTCAGAGTAACTGATCAAGAGGCAGGAGAAAAGAATCATAATATATAAGATAATGATTGAATACAATATATTAACTGTGGCACAACAATAAAATAACAGTTACTTGCGCTTCCGCTCTCTTTTTGGAGGCTCAATCCAGTTTTCACTAACAATTTTCTTGAAATCAAGCTTGTTCTCATCCTTCATCAATATGAAAGCAGAAATAAGCCCATAGTAGGGAATAAATCACCAGAAAGTAACTAAAGCAACACTAATACAAGCAGAAACTGAAAGCAAAAAGTATGACATAGAAGCTTTACCTTCCCATCATCAAAATCATACAATTCAGCAGCTGGACCACAAAACCATTTCAAGAATTAAACAAGCAACAGATGCATAAAGGAGAAAATCATTGGAAACAAGTTACATACTGTCATCCATTTTAAATTTAATTGCATCTTCAGTAAATTTTTTCATCTTTGCATCCAATTCAGCAGTTGCTTCTTCTCCTTTAGCAATAATTCTGTCAATATCCTCATCTGTAATTGTGCTATCCTTGCAGCTGAAAACCATTTCAGCACCAAATCTCACCATCTGAAGCAGCTCATCTTTATTGACAGCTATAGATCCCAAAAAGAAAATGGAAGTCAGCAAACTCTGCATCAATACAAAAGTTATCATCTCATAAAGGATTTGCAATAGAGAAACCACTTACTTTTCTGCTCAGCTAATCTTCCTTGTTGAATGACCAGAGCATCAAGTGCAAGTTTTTTATATGCCCTCTCAATCACTTTTTCCTCAATAGTATACTGTTCATATGCGCTCCAAATGAGAGTTTGCATTAAAAGCTTAGCTTCTAGCATAGCACATAAATACAAATTCAAACCTCTGTACAAAATCGGAACACTTGAACTTCCTTCTTTTGGCCAATCCTATGGGCACGATCCTGAGCTTGCAGATCAACTTGAGGGTTCCTGCAATTATCCACTAGCATCCTTAAACCAAAACCAACAAAGAACCAACACTACCAACAAACTGAAAGAAGCTCACCAGTCACTATCATAAAGGATGACCACATCTGCAGTGGCAAGATTAATACCAAGGCCTCCAGCTCTAGTTGACAACAAGAAAACAAATTTTTCACTTCCGGGATTATTGAAGGCCTCAATAGAAGCATCTCGATCTTCTCCACCAGTATTTCCATCAATCCGACAATATAGGTACCCACGAAACATTAAATAGTCTTCAAGAATGTCCAGCAGCCTTGTCATCTGAATTGTAAAATCAAACCAACAAAAAAATTACAAACTGGTGAGAACTATGTTAAACCATATTGCACATACTATAAATGGGCATATACAAGGACTAATAAGCAACAAACTAAAAAAAATTATTCTGACTTTTGTAGAAAATAATCTCTCTTACAACTGCAATCATTCATGAGTTAAACATAGAACTGACCTGAGAAAATATTAAGACCCTTGAATCACGCTCTTTTAGCTTTGGAAGCAACTTATCCAGAAGAACCATTTTACCTAAAAATGAGAATAAATTAGATGTGGACAGATTTGACCTAACTCATCAACTAATGAACTCATTACAAGACAGAACATTAAGGTTACCAGCATTTGTTATGAGATGCTCCCCTGTAGTGTAAGGAGGGCCAGGCTCAGCCCCTTGGAATAGATATGGGTGATTACAGCATTTACGCAGCTGCATTGCTATGTTCAGAAGACGTTTGCGTTCTCCACCTGCATTCACAACTTCAAGATCTTTCTGCAGCAATGCTCTGTAGTATTGTTTTTGCATCTGGGACATGCCCACTTTCAGTATCGTTTCCTTTTTCGGAGGTAGACCTTTCTCAACATCTGACTTCAATCTTCGCAGAAGAAATGGCCGGAGAACCTTAAAAATACAAAAACACCTGAATTTAATGTATTGAATGGAATATAATGCACTTACAACCAATGATAATAACGTGGGAATCTACCTTGTGAAGTTGTTGGACAACTTCCTGCTGATCATTGTCACCAGAAATTTGGAACCATTCATCAAAAGTTTCAGCTGAACTAAAGATCTCAGGAAGCAAGAAGTTAAGAAGAGACCATAGTTCATGAAGATTGTTCTGCACATCATTAAGCATAGAAACGAAATTCAAATCACATAAAAGTGGCTTGACATTAATAATAAAAGTACTGAAAAAATTTTGATGAAATTTAAAGAACAAATGAATTCTAAGTTATCATGGCAAAGGAAAATAATGATCCCTCCCTAAATCAAGAGCATGAATAACCTATAAAAAAAAGTCATCATCAATACCTGAAGTGGGGTACCCGTGATAAGAAGGCGGTAATTGGCATTATACAGTCTCATTGTTTTTGAAAGGAGAGAATTTTCATTCTTGATTCGATGAGCTTCATCAATGATTATATAGCGCCAGCTGAAGCGGCGCAAGGCAGACTTCTCTTTGATGGCCATCTCAAAACTTGTGACACAGACATCAAACTTTCTAGCAACCAGTAACTCCTCCCGTATGTGTCTCTGCAAATACAAGGGAAGGACAAATAATTGTAATAAAATAACTACAAGCAGTCACAGAAATATGTCACCAAAGCATACTAGAGATTGACCCTTTCATCCGGATTTCCAAGGAACTTAACAGCCCGCAAAACTGGGCAGAATCGTCGAATTTCATTCATCCAGTTACCAAGGGTAGATTTTGGAGCAACTACCATATGAGGACCAGTAATTCCTCTGAACTCATGAAGGTAGCCCAACAAAGATATGGTTTGCAAAGTTTTGCCAAGACCCTGGAATACAACAGAAATCATCAATAATAACACATCATGACTTGATGAAATGGAAATCATTTATAACACGATAAAATAATGTCACAGACCAAGCTCAAAGTACTGAACTCCACTCATACAATCTAAGTTATAAGGATGAATTTAAGAATTTACGCTTCTCATGCATACCATTTCATCAGCAAGGATCCCATTTATACCATTCTCATATAACCTAATGAGCCAGTTTAATCCAGCCAGCTGGTAATCCCTCATCTTTCCTTGAATACCTGTAGAAGAAGAATACAAATGAAAAAGAAAATCAGCATTCCAGATTCAATTGCACCTTGCCTAAAAATATATCAACTACCCAGAACAGGTTCATGAAACAGAAGAAGCATCTGTGTATGATTCAAAAAAAAAAAAAGCAATGCTAAACAGTGGCACCTGCTGAACAGATCATGGTAATCAGCAGATAAAACAAATTCAGAACAGCTTGATCAATCAACAAGAAAGTTCACATCCCACAACCTGATCCATTTATCTATGATCCTACAACATTCAGTTGAATTGACAACAAAAGCCCAACAGTAATTTTTTCTCTAACCAGAAATTTTTTTAGTATATTACAGTAACTGCCTGCCAATACACAACATCATGTGTCCATCAACAATTCCAAAAAAAATACAAACAACCATATTGGACCCATGTGCATTTTGTTGTGATAAAAAACTATGTTAAACTATCTAATTAGTCTTTTCATGAATTGATTCATGATAAAAAGGACAAAAAAATTATATTGTACAGGTTTGGTCAAACACACAATCGTGTGTGTCTTGGCAACACGACTCTGTATGTTCTATAAGAAAACACACGAGGTCACCAAGTCATACACACGTCCATGCACCCAAAATGCAAGGACACACAACCGTGTAATTTTTTAGCGTACAATCATATGTCATAAAAAGTGAAGATGCACTGTCTAGGCTTACATGCATATCCAATAATGCTCATGTATTACACTCATCACTAGCTGTATACTTATACAAAAAGTTCACACGCCCGCACTTGTAAAAAATCCTAATCGTGTGATAATCATGAAGGGTATCGTGCAAGACTGTGTGATCTTTTAGAAACACAACCGTGTGTGTGAAGCACATGACCGTACAAGATTGGCAAGATATGGAGAATTTAGCTATTGAACTGCATTCAGTGTCAAGAGCACAATCGTGCATCAAAAGCACAAGACCGTGCATCTACCCAAATTCGTTCCAACAGCTCTCAAATTAGTTGCAACGGCTAGTTCTTCTAGAATCCTATAAATTGAAGCTAGCTTGAAGATTGAAGGGTTAGAGAATCAAGCCTTAGACTCCTATTTTTCTATTCTCTAATTTTGCTCCACTTTCCTTCACTAGATTTCATTGTATACACTTGAAGAGGAACCTTGTGAGCACAATTCCTGTATCTACCCATTCAAAGGCATGTTTCCTTCTCTGTAAATTCAACAATCCAAATGTGTAATCCTGTAAAACTAGTATAAAGGCAAAATCTTGTGAAACTATCGTAAAACGCAATCTCTTGTATCAAAACTAATGTGAAAGGCGAAATCCCTTAGATCAAAACTATTGTAACTTCAAAGTTATTGAAATTAATAGAGAAAAACTTCAAACAGTGTGGCTTGAATGAGTGGATGTAAAATGCTTATAGAGAAACTCTAAACCACTATAAAATTTGGCTAAGCACTCTCTTCTCTCTCTCTCTCTTTAATTTGTTAACTTGCTTTATATTTGATTTTATATGTTGTTATTAATTAATATTTGCTGAATATCATTTAGTTGATTTATTGTTTGAGTTGGTTGTTTTAAGTATAAACTAATTTTGAGGTGAAAAGTTTTAAGTTTGCACAAGTTTTCAAAAATCTCATTCTCCTTCTAAGATTATTTTAGCCATATATTAGAGTTTAACAAATGGTATCAAAGCAAGGGCTCTTGTTTTCAAAAATCAAACGATTTTAAGAGTTTAAGATCATTTTTTTTTAATGGCTAATTTGTTCATAGGGCAAAGTTCTATTAGACCACTCTTGTTTTATGGAGAAAACTAGCCAATGAAATATTTAAATGAAATTTAGTATCCCATCCATTGATTATAAGTTGTGAAAAATCATTGAAAAAAATGATTTAATTCCTGTAAACCCTAAGTCAAATAAACTGAAGAAAGAAAATGATTTCAATGAAAAAGATGAAAAAATGATGAGCTTAAATTCTAGGGTGTTAAATTTGCTATTTTGTGCTTTAAATTCTATTGAATTCAACCACATTTCTTCTTGTGAAACAATAAATGACGCGTGGACTATCCTTCAAATGACTCATAAAGGAACAAATTAAGTGAGAGAATCCAAAGTAAAGTTTTTCTTTCAAGAACATGAGCCATTCAAAATAAAGAAGAAAGAGAATATTACCACGATATATAAGAGACTCTCATACTTGACCAATGAATTTGGAGGATTAGGCAAAAAGTTCGAAACAGTTGAGTTGGTAAAAAAGATCTTAAGGTCAATGTTGAAAGCATAGAAAATAAAGGCGACAACAATCAAAGAATCGAAAGACTTGACCAAAATAAACATAGATGAGTTGATTGGGAGTCTTTTGACTCATGAGATAAGGTGGATGCCCAAGGAGGAGGAAGAAAAAAAGAAGAACATAGCACTCAACATGGAGGAGAGCTCAAGTGAAGATGATATACTCTCAACAAATGAAGAAAGCTCAATGGATGAAAAAGACTTGTAGATACTCTCAAATAAGTTCAACAAATTCCTCTCCAAGAAGAAGATGAAAAAGGATAAGATTATTTGCTATAAGTGCGAGAAGAAAGGGCATTATTGATAAGAATGCCCTCAAGCAAAGAAAAAGAACTCCAAGATGAAAGCTCTTGCTCCTTGGAGTGGAAAAGACTCAAGCAATGATGATGAAGATGAAAGAATCTCCCTATACTTCTATACCAAAAAAAAAAATAAAGATTGGTGTAAAGGAATCTTGAAACCAATGGAAGTAATAAAGATCAAAAAGCCTTTACAAGGCATTGTGTGCTCATCAAGTCAAGTATTTAAATGCTTAATTAGTTGTTATGCATGGTTGATGATGAGAAAAATGACATGTTGTGATTGTGTTTGATTGAATATATGACAACTTGCCATGATTGAGTAATTGAATTAAAATTTATGCAAGAAGATTGTATGTGTACACGTATGTACGTTATAATATGAGCTTGGGTGAAATTCGTATCAAAATGATTCAAATTTGAGTGTTTTGGTATCAAATGACATAACTTCACATATTGTTGGTCCCCCATGATCGAAATGTGCAAGTTTGAGTATCTTGTATTGTTTTGATTGATTTTATGCATAAAATATTTTACATTTCCCCAAAAATTGCATAAATAAATTCAAATGTGTTAAACTTGTGCAAATTGTATTAATCATGTTTTAACAAGTTTAATCAATATTTTTAGATTGATATCAACAATTTAGAATGAAATTCAACCTTTTTGAATGTTTTGAATTAACATCAAATTGGCTCCTAGCATTTTAAACTGCAATTTTCTAGGTTTTTTAAGGTCATACCCGACCATGTATGGGTAATACACGACCATGCACGCATTTTTCCTAGTCACGAGATTATGCTCAAATATTACACGACCATACATGTCCTGTAATCAACCATACATGTCCTGTAATCAGATATACACGACCATGCATGTAATATACACAATCGTGCTTGACTTGTTTTGTAAAATCTTTTCAAGAATTTTTTCAACTATTAACTTTTCTACAAACATTTTCCCCAGATGATTTTATCAATCATACTTTATGCATAAAAAAAATTGATTTTGTTGAATTTAACTATATGAAAGAGGGGGAGAAATGAAATAATTGGATGCTCCTTGTTTGTGCTTTGGAATTGTATGAGTTAGGAGCAATATTCATATTTTAAAATTAATTGAGAAAAATGGGAAGTCAAAGTGTTTTCAAAAGGGGAGTTTAAATTATATTTGAAAAGGAGAGAAAAAAACTTGTGCTAAAATGAAAATTTTTAACATATTTATATATTCTAAATTGTTTGAATGTTGAAAAAAAAGGAGAATCTTTTTAAATACCTTTTTGATTTATAACAAAAAAGGGGAGAGGATTTATGGTTAAAAGGTTAAAATGTTGATTAAGACTTTTTTGTGATGATTGAAAATTTTTGAAAAATTTTTTTTGATATGTTATACTTCCTAAAGAGGGCTCATTTCCTTGGACTTGATCCAAGTGTTTAGAAGTTTCAACTTGTCACTCTACCTCAAAAGGCTTTGTCCTTACCAAGTCAAAAGATTAAGATCTCCAGCTAGCCTAGCCAGACAATGAAAACTTGCTCCACAAGCTTGATCCCTGATGACCGACACTTGCATTGGGACTATACCAGAGGTTTGTTGTCCAAGTTGCAGCATAGACTCAAACAAGAACCCTATATCCCTAGGATTGGCTATTCCTAGAAAAATTAAGTTAATCACAAAGCTCAAAGTTGCAAGCAACATAAGAAGGGGTCGCTGGTTCGGGCATGATGGCTCTCAATTTTCAAGACTAAGGCATACTACTTGAGAGCAAAGAGTAAGAAACCTCTAAAGATAGGGTCTTAGAGATTCATTCTGACTGAAACAAGGCCAACTGCAACTCGATCAAAAGGAACTGGAGACCGTAGGAAATGAACGAAAGACCAATAAAAAGGCATTAGTCATTGTGGAAGATGGTGCATGTAGATCAAAGCTTAGTGCAAAGACATTACATAGGCCAGTTCCAAGGCCAAGGAAAGAGGCAATGTCGATGGCTTGCACTCATTTACTTGGGTATTAATTAGCCAACTGACCGAGCTAAAATTGACCAAAAGAGGAAAAGTAGCAATATATGTCATAAACGCATCGCTCCTATAGTGCTCTTGTGTAGTACTGAGCTATTTCTAAAGCTAAGTCAACCTTCCTTGTCCCAAGTATGCAACAGAAGTGAAAATGATAACAGGTTTAAGCAAAAAAGGGAGGGAAATGAACCCACAAAGATGTAGCATTGTCTAAAGAAACGACTAGAATTGGCCTAATATAGCAAATCACCTGGAAGGAAATTATAAGCGACATTCCACCCACTATGAAGCCAGCCGAGAATGAGATGGATAAAGTTACATGGTCACTCTTTTTGTTCACAAAAAAATCAGTCTAGCCCTTGATAATCCACTGCTACAAGCCCCGAGTTATGAATAATTTACATGGGTAGGACTAAGAGAAGCAAGTGAGATTTAAGTGCTTAAATATATTTTAACATAAGTTTTGTTACCAATCAAAAAAAGGAAATTGTTAAAACCTTGTATGTTTTAATGTAATAAAAAACTATGTTAAAACATTGAACCAGACCTTGTATGAATTGATACATGATAAAAAGGACAAAAAGATTATATTTTGCAAGTTTAGCCAGGTACACAACCGTGTGTATCTTGGTAGCACGATCGTGTATGTCCTATAAAAGAACATACGAAATTGCTAAGTCATGCAAACGTCTATGCAAGAAGATACAATAACACACGACTACAACTTTTAAACGCACGATTGTGTGTCACAAAAAATGAAGACATACTATCAAGCCTCCCGCACATATTCAATAGTGCTCGTGTATTACATTCATCACTAGATGCAAGCCTACATTGAAAAGTTTACACGCCCATGTTTCTAAAAAAACCTGATTGTGTGACGATCGCAAGAGTACAAGGTTGACACTACATTAAGAATTATAAGGAACAAAACCATATATAAGGAGCAAATGACCATGCATCTACCAAGATTTATTCCAACAATTCTCAAATCTACTGCAACGACTAATTCTTCTAAAATTCTATAAATTGGAGTTGGATTGAAGATTGAAAGGTTAAAGAATTAGGCCTCAGACTTCATTTCTTCTATTCTTCAATTCTTCTCCATTTTCTCTCACTAGATTTCATTGTTTACACTTTGAGAGAAAACTTGTAAGCATAATTCTTATATTTACCTATTCAGAGGCATATTTCTTTCTCTATAAATTCAACAATCCTAGAACACAATCTCATGAAATTAGTGTAAAAATAAAATCCCATAAAACTATGTAAGGGTGTAATCTC
Organism: Anacardium occidentale; assembly: GCA_026122585.1. NCBI lineage: Eukaryota > Viridiplantae > Streptophyta > Magnoliopsida > Sapindales > Anacardiaceae > Anacardium > Anacardium occidentale. Next base: position 276,830 of record JAJEJH010000289.1, read on the forward strand.
TTATATCAAAACTAATATAAAATACGAAATCCCTTGAATCAAAACTATTTTATTGAAGTTAGTGGAGAAAAACTTCAAGTGAGATAACTTATAAGAACGGATGTAGAATGCTTGCGGAGAAACTCCAAACCACTATAAAATTCAACTGAGCACTCTATTCTATCTTCAATTTGTTAACTTGCTTTATATTTGCTTTTATATGTTTGATATTGATTAATATTTGCTTAATATCATTTGGTTGATTTATTGCTTGAGTTAGTTGATTTAAGTATAAATTGATTTTTGGTGGAAAAGTTTTAAATTTGCACAAATTTTCAAAAATCCTATTCCCCTCTCTAGGATTATTATAGCCATATAGTGGAGTTTAACAAACCATAAGCATGCAATTTTAAAACTACTAACAAAAGGCAACTAAAACAACATACTAAAGTGAAAAGGTATGCAATGATAAAATATAAATAAAAAGATATTATTTATAAGATAACAACCTTCTAAAGCCATCTTAAAATCATTCACAAACATGCATTAAGAGAGAGCAATTACAAGAAGGTTGTGTAACCAATCGTGTGGTTCCTGATAAACCATCTTCTTCTTCCTTCAAATATTCTTCATCTTCTTCCTCTTCAGTCATCTTCGATGCATGGCGACCCCTAAATTTATAAGCAAAAAATGGCATTGTTGAACATAGATTGAAATTTGAATACATAACGATATTAAGTAAAATATCATTCATTTTAAGGAGTTCAATCAATAGTTAATACATAAAGAAAAGAAAAAACATACACATCATAATTTAATGAGGCCATATGAACCATGAAGTGTGCCTCAAAGAAAAAAAGCATTCACCTTCAAAGTTAAGAATCCAAATTTCTTAGATTTTCCACACTTTTAAATCTAAAAACCATAGTCTAAAATCCAATGAGTCACATATCCACCCATCATAATGAAAACTTACATAAATCTTTCAATGTTTAACTCATAATCCAGATGAGTCCCACGTAATTTATTTAATTTAGGACAGTTAATAGGTAAACCAGAGATAGAGAAATCAACAACACATGTACTACAACACAACTATGGTATGAACAAATCAAGATAACACACTCAACACAGTAGAATTCCTTAATCATGCATAACATGTACCTTCCTTTCACTTTCTTCTGAGATGCAGATTGGGAACCTTTGGCAAAATGTGCAAACAACTCTGTTTGCTGTAATAGATACTTTAATCTGCCCCGTCCTCTATTGTTCTGCCATCAATACAAATTATAAACTTGATCAATATTTTCAGCACTCCACAAGCATATAGAACATGAATCCTAATGTGTAAAACAATGACACACCATATCAGCATCTATAGAAGCATTTTGTGCATCCAATATTTCCTGAATCTTTTGTTTCTTTAAGTTTTGCATTTCTTTTAGTCTTGCCTTCTCTCGCTTCCTGATTTCTGCATCATTTCCACCATTGTCATCCTGCTGATAAAAACAAACCAAAAAGAAGAGAAAATTAAAACCAGACTTTATGACATTTGAAACTCAAGGAAAAAATTCAAAATAATAGCCGTTAGTAAAGTAGAACTAGGTTTCTCCTTAGATTTGAATAAGACAACCTACAAATTCATGTCCAAACCATCCTGCGCAGCACAACCTTGATGAAATTGACCCTGATACTTGCTTTAAGTAACTGATTGTAGGTTAATCAGTTAAAAACAAAAAATCCCAACTCCTAAACTTGTACTATTAAAAACAAAGTTGCTTTTTACATTACTTACCACCATAGAATACAAAAATCCTTACTAACTTAGCGGGTAAAGTGATCAGAATAGCATTAGTTTAAAATGTATCATCCATCACAAGGTAACAAATTAAAACATCAAAGGACACATTATCTTCTTTAATCTGAGTCAAATTGCGCTGAATAGTTTCTTTTATGGTAATTTTCGAAAACAATAAATAAATAAATAAAACCCCTAACAGATACACGCTCAAACATCTTAGATCTATTACAAAAAGAATTGAACGCTAAAAATTTTTTAAAAAGAACACAGGGCAAAATCGTAAAATCACCTCTTCACCGTCTTCACCTTCGGCAACAACGTCTTCATCGGCAACCGGGGAGTTGTCTTCGTCAGACCCGGCGGATCGTGTCACGGCTTCGAGCTCCTCCTCATCGTCTTCGTTGATCTGATCATTGATTTGGTCGTCCTCTGACGAAGTCGAACCGTTCGACATGGCTTCGTCAGATGAGTCTCGTGGCTTCGAGGCTTTCGCCATTTGGTTTTTTTTTTTTTTTATTCAATCGGATCGAGGGTTTCTTTCTTGTGAGAGAGCGAGAACGACGGAAAGAACAGGATCGATCCACCTAATTAACTTTAGAAGAGGAGTCCAACTGAAAAAAATAAAATAAAATAAAAAGAGAAATGAATTTGTCTAGTAGCATTTACAGCCGTTCGATTTGAGTAAGTAAGATGTGCGGTTTCTTGCGAGCTTGGGTATGAAGCGGGGATTTCCCGCCATACAGTTCAATGATGGTCTGCTGGGTGTACGTGGACTTCGACCGCATGGTGCGAATATGGAAACCATGGGTTAACGGGTTAGGTTTTTCATACCTTTTTCTTTATCTTGCAGTTTTGTTTGTTCCACTTCAGCCAAGCCAGACGACCAATCAGAATCTTCGAAGCTTGGTAAAATTGGATTTGAAACAAATATGTTTGAATTTATTTTTTAGTTTAATTTGTTTGGTAATGATTTGAATAGGGGAGTAGCAAATATCACTACAAAAGAAATGGATTTTAATGACCTTTTTTTAATGATATTTGTCCAAACACTGCTAAAAGGGGATCTTTTAGTGGCGTTTTTAAAAAACGTCATTAAAATTTGTTAATACTAACGATTTTTTAAAAATTGTCTATTATGTTGGTATAGGTTGGGGTTTTACTGGTATTTTTAAAACGTCAGTAAAAGCTACTTAAAAACACTGGTAAAAACCACTTAAAAACGCCGATAAAACCCTTATACACCCTAAAACGCGTGCTTCTCTCTTCTTCTTCTCATTTCTTTCCGTTGCCACACAGAAAACTCTATCCCGTTGTTGCCATTGTCTTCACCCGTTTCAAGCCATTTTTTCACAGATTTTGGCTGAGTCTCCTTCATTTTTTGCCTAAAACTTGTTCCTTTCTTCAGATAGAGCTCATATTACTTTAAAACTAGTAAGTTTGCTTAAATTTTTGTGAAGAAATATTAAATTTTTGTTATTTATTAAGTGTTTAATCTTTATATTAAGTAAATTATTGAAATTCAACTGATTAAAATAGAAACTTGGAGGTAAATCCTTCTTCAGCTGATTATATTAAGCAAATTATTCCTGGAAGACCAACTACATTGAAACCTGGAGGTAAATCTTTGACACGGACTTTGTGTTGAGGCAATTTTCTTCTTACAAATATTATTTTATAATAGATTTAGTTTTGTCAATAATGTCTCAAAAGTAGTCTTTCAAAAATAATATAGATATAGTTTTGTTATCTGAGCACAACAATTTTTTTTTCCTTTGTAAAAAATAATTTTTGTGGTATGGAAAGTCCATCTTTCCATGTTTTTTTTTTTTTTACTGGAAAAGCTTTGATTTCACGGATTTATATACTTATATTATTGTAGAGTTTAAATTGTTGCATGGATTCCTTTTGTTTTTTTGGTTTAAATTGTTTAAATAGTGTTCAATAAGTATGATTTTTTTGTCTCCTGAATCCATCACTCTGGAAGGTACTCTTTATTTGTATATGTTGTCATTTACTTGGAAACTTTTGTCCATGGAAACTGGTGGCTATCATTAAAGAAAAAAAAAATTTCCCCGAAAGAATTTGTATGCTGCATGAGATTTTTGTAATACAGGCTATTGACTTGTCAGTGCCTTGAACTCCATGTCAATGATAAAGGAAGTGTAATGATTTAGTTTATATCTCAGGGGAAAGCCATAATTGCAGAAGTCAGAATTCTGGAGCTGGTTGGTGCCTATTTTATTAATACAGAATAGCAGAAAGAATGCAGTTTTAGTTAAGAGAAAAACAAAGTATTGCGGCTCAAGCTCGAATCATCAACATAACCAGTGTTTGTCAACTTCAAGTATATTGAAATTTTGGATATAAATTTGATCACATAACATTAGCTGGTATGGATTCTACTCTGTGAAGTCTTGGACTCTCAGATACATATAATGTTGAGAAAAATAATAAATTACAATGTGAAACAAACAAAAATTAGTATACATAAAGACATTTTTATATATATCTATGTAATCTATTCCACTCTCTGTTATGTTGTCTACGCTCTATTTTAACCAACTAGAAAAATAATGAATTTTGATCTGAATTGAGAGGGGTTGTAATGCTCCCAAATCAGATTCTAAAGGCTCACTATTCCACCCTGAAAATCCGGCATTGTTCAAGCACCAAAAACATCCAAATTCATGCAATTTTCCTACCCCAAGTCTATCGTATATTCAACCCTAAGTTATCACCGCTTCAAGCAAACTCCAAAACATCAATTTTCACCAAGGCATGGATCAATGATGATGTTTCCGAAATCACAATAGGCTTCGAGTTTGAATTCATATCAAATTTAAGGAAATTGATTATTATTACAATTAGGAGGAAGTATAACAAAATAATAAATTTTCAAAGATAGCCTTATTCGTGTAGAAAGCAAACATCTTTTTTATACATAAGAAAAACAATTTTGTTACTGATTATTTGAAATGGATATCTGGGATCATTCTATTTTTGAGTAGTATGTATGTGGATTTATGTGCTTGCGTAAAGACCTTTGTAATGAATTATCATTGTATAATTTTGATTGATTTCCTTCATCTGTCCTTTTTTTGATGAACTTAAGCATGAACATAGTATACTACATGGTACCATTTGATATAATGATCTTGGGATTTCCAGCATTGTTACTCGAAGGAAGTGGGGTTTTGGATTGGCTTAGCACCCATCCGACTCCTTGGTCTTCTAGCATTCTGTCTTAATTTCTCCATCTTTTATGTGATTCACTCCACAACTGTCGTCACGTTTAATGTTGTTGGAAATCTTAAGGTGACATGAATTGGAAGGGTGTGATGTTACTGATTCATTATTGTGATAGCTGATTGTGATGTTGCATATTGACTAACTCATAATTCTTTTGTAATGCTTATTAGGTGCCAGGTTGCAGTTGTCGTCTTGGTTTCTTGGTTGATATTCAAGAATCCTATCTCTAGCTTGAATGCTACTGGATGTGGTATTATATTCATTGGATGTACGTTCTATGGGTATGTGAGACACTTGATTAATGTTCACAACAAACAAAACGCTTGTTGGTATAATTTTTCAAATTCTTGCATAAAACACTTCTTGTAATTCTTGCATAATATACTTCTTCTTATTCTTGTATATTTTTAATATAAGATTGAATATGGGTGTTGGTTGATTATTGAGTTTAATCTTGTTATGTATGAGTTGTTTATTATTTTTGTGTTTAATTCTTTCTACATATTTAATTTTTTTCCCAAAGCAGAATGTTAGAGTTTTGACTCTAATTTTCCAAACAAGCTTCATGATAATTAATGTAAAAGTTTCAAGTTTATATAGTGATTGACTATTATATACATTTACATTAAATATTATGATAGTACTTATATCAAATATTTCATTAATGAGTTCACGAATTTATTAGTATGTACTTTTAGATGTCATATTGACTTTGAATGTTATTGCAAATTTTTTTTTTAATTTTGTCAAAATTTATTGTTAAAAATATTAGATTATTTATTGTTTACAGAAAAAAGTATAATTAATAAGAAGTAAAAAGTGTTAAGAGAAATGTCATTAAAAGTGCGGTGCATTAAATCATATAAACACCACTAAAAATTAAAAAATGTCACTAAAAAATGGTCAAAACGCCGCTATAAACCAAAGAAAAATGCCATAATTAAAAAAAAAAATCACTAGTATATCTCATGGTGGAAAAAATAAAAAAAACACTATTAAAACTTCAAAAAAAGCCGTTATAGATCTCCTAAACCACAACTAACACGCATGCAAAAATGAGTGGAAAAAATTGGCCTCGTGAGAAATAGGTTTTTAGTGGTGTTTTGAAACGTCGCTAAAAACCCAAAAAAAGGCTACTGTAAACCGAATTTATAACTGCGTTTTTTTGGGTTTTTAGCAGCATTTTCTGAAACACCGCTAAAAACTTTTACCGATACAGGAATTAGCGATGTTTGCTCGAATGCCGGTAACATTAATTATGACATTTTAAAACTTCGATAAAAACCCCAATAAACGCCTCTAAAAACCCTTCCTGTTGTAGTGTATAAATGCAAACCCGGATTTCTAGTCATACATTCTACAAACACAAATTTAAATTTGAACTTGAACAATTGTCACGAATAGTTTGTTATGTTGACAAACTGCTTGGTTTGCTTATGAAACGACACCGTTTTCTTGAATGAGTAAAACGATGTTGTCGTGTTCTTAATACATCCAAATTGTAAAAAAAAAAGTATTCCCACAATCCCTATTTCCCTCCCAACTCGCTCGAACTATCGCACTCGCACATTTCAGACACTCACTCACAAGAATCAACCAAATCTTCGTGCTTTCCGTTCGACATTTCAATGAACCTAGAGTTCAACTTTCCGACCAATGTGTCTACGTTCTATTTGTGAGACAATATAGACAACCCAATTGCAACACTCTAATGAGGCATTTTTTGACTACTAGTTCCAACATATTTTCTAGTGAGTAAGCTATTGAGCCCTAATTTCCGTTCAACATGAATTCAATATGTGTTTGAAATTGACTTGGTAATTTGAAGAATATCCGAAAGTTTCCATTGTTTTATTTAATATGTTACTGTTCCACTGCATTTTTTATGCTGGTTTTGAATTGTCACTGAATCTTTGATTGAATTGTTTCCATTATATGTTTGACTGAATATTGAGCCAGTTATGGAGTAGAAGTTGAATATGAGACACATGAAACCTGGTGTGAAATGATTAGGAGATGAGTTTTAATGATGTGTGTTTGCTTTGTGCTAAAGCCTTAACAAGTATGCATGTAATTGTGAAGTGACTTTCCTCTTTTCTTCTTCACATAAATTTACATATCTTTACCAATGTCCGTTGTTAGAGTTAATTCAACATAAATTTAAATTAATGAGAACATATAAATTTAATCATTATCTTATCATAATATCTATTGTTATAGTTAATTATGCATCAAGGTATGTTTAACATATCTTTTGACAAGGGATGGATTCATGTTGAGTCCTCTTAGGATCGATGGATTCAGAAAGTTAACATTGTACAGTCACATATTCAACCATTAATTGCATAAAACAAACTTTTAAAAGAAAATTCAATTATTTCTATTGATTAGCACAAACTGAGTTTTATTAATTGTTTTCATTATTTTTACTTTATGACAAAATTTATCATCTTTTCTCTAATTTGCTTTACAGGAAATAGATCGAAAAACTGTAAGCCAAGACTCCTCCCATATTTTCACTAGTGGTAAAATATGTAACTTGTTCCTCGAAGTCATATTCAAAAGGGAAGGAAATATTGATTAAGAAATCTCAATCAACACTAATTTGTGATTAATTACACGACGTTGATGTGGACATGAGGATTGTGAAAGAATTTGATAAATCCAATGATGACAAGGAGTCAGATGTTTTAACAATTACATGTACACTTTGAAGAATAAAGAACAAGCCCTCCCCCTCCCCTTGTTATCCTGTAAGGTAAAAAGAGGAAAACATCAATTATTTGGGAATGCTTTCATGAAGACATGATTATGATTGTGGGTGATATGTAATATGTTGTTTGCATGTCTTACAATAAAAGAATTAAGCTTCAGAACACAAGGGCAATTACACACCTCACGCATCATATGGAATAATACATTGAGAGAGAAGAAAATGGGGAAGATGGTCCCCCCAAAGGCTAAACAATTTTAGGATTCAAGCTCATCGAAGCTTTGTTTGTTGAATCTCTAGCCAATGCACCAATTTTGAGAACGAGCGGGAAATATGAGTATAGGAAGGTGCGATTTCAATTTCTTTATTGTTAGTCATATTTAATTTTTTTTATCACATATTAAAAAATAAATTTAAAGCTACTATTTTTGTAAGTTAGAAAGACACTTGCTCATATACTTCTGAAGACTTAGTCACCTTTTAATCTAGTGAAGCATCCAATATTTTGTTTCTTCTATAATGTACTATAACCCTTTTACAAAAAATTTGGGTGGAAGCACGCAAAGTTAGATTGTGTTGGACCCGTTGCTATATATACCACTGCTACTAGCTCCAGTGGTTATTTAAGAAAAAAAATAAGCTATTTACTTATTTTGTAATAAGAAAATAACTAAAGATTGATATACACAACAAGAATCCTATGAAAAAGCTGACTGACTGAAAGAACATGCAAGCGAAAGCTAAAAACGATGTAAACATAGAGACGGGTTTTTAAAGAAACTTATAATAATATATCTTTATATGTACATATGTATATGCATACATATGAAGTCATATATGTACACTTATATCATATAAAATACATGCATGCATCTGTACAACTATATTTGAAAACTGCATCCATAGAAAAACCCCATTAGGCCTTCTGAAACTCAAAACTGGAGCCTTCTCCCTTCAGCCATAGTCCACCCGAGCCTCAGCAGCATCAACCTACTGACCTGCAAGAAAAAAGGAAAAGAAATGGATGAGTGATAACTCACTCAGCAAGCATTTCCTACTTCTTTCTAACCTTAAACAAAATTCTAAGCTGATCTCATGTTTGAGCTTAATTTATCTGTTCTTGTGATTTAGGTAGTCTAAATTAAGTTCATTCGCTTTGCTTCTTATTCGAAATAAAACTGGTTCTTATTCTTTTAACTGAACTTGTATCTCATGCCATGAAATGCATGTCATGGTATGAAGTCATACTAAAACTGCTATGGACTCTTGGCCAATTTTTGAAATCACTGTTGGTTTATCTGAAAAATATTTGTAAAGATCCAAATATCTGAAATTGAGAAAATATCTGAAAATAATACAAATTAAAAATCTGTAATGTTGATCAGACTGATGAATACGGGGATTCGACACCCTGACCATGTGAGTCTCCAACCTCCTGACACTCGGTCAGTCAGCTGAAATTTGAAACTGAAATTGAAACTAAGTTGATAGTTGATAATTGATAATCAGATACACATCGACGTATACTAATGTTGGCTCACTCTCTAGCGGGCGTGCAACTCACGGGGCCCCCTCGTATCCACCCCTAAAAGATGTCCAAAGCATAATATTTTTCTAACTTTAAAACATGTATTTGGATCTGTAGATCTATTTCTGAAAATACTGATATGACATGTCATGCTATGATATGCTTATAATGTACCATTGTCTCTTATTTTATCCTATTATATTGTTTTACAGTTGCTATAATAGGTTTCCTATCATTTAGGCTTAATGTACAGGTGTGCATGCTTGGATGTACAGGTGTGCATGCTTGGATGTACGAGCCATGTGCTGGTCATGCGGCCTAGTTGTGCTAGGTTTTGTAATTTCTGCTTTATTTCTAAATTTCTACATATGTATAGTTGTGAGATTAACATGTACGACTGTGACTGCCTGTCACGGTTGTGACATTAAGATGTACGATCATGACACATTTATATTTTTACAATTGTGCACATTTTCGCACAGGGCGTGATCCTACATTTACAGGTGTGTACGGGCGTGCGTTTGCGAGCGCACGGACGTACAACCTACTCTATTTTGGTAAATCTATGCTCGCAGAGTCTCGTCCAATACTCAACATAATTAAAATTAACTCAATCCATTAACACTTCAAACATCACAAAAGCACATACCAATTTCACCAACAACATTCAATATCCAAATCAAACATCAAAAACCCGCAAAACATATACATTCACACATATATGCTTCAAACACATTCATAGGCCACAACCACTATCAAAATCACTTTATTTTCATCATATCATCACTCAATCATGTCACACAATCATAAAGCATGCTGGAAACATTAACATACCTCAGAAATCAGCAAACCCACATTGGGAAACTCAAGAAAGAGGCAAGAAAATACTTACCTCTTGCCATGACTGCTCTTTTTCTCTCTTTTAACTAAATCTCTTACCCTCTAGCTTGATTTGGTGCTTCCTGTTGCTAATTATCACCTCTAAGGTTGAGATTCTCTGAAAATAAAAGAAGAGCTTTGGATGAAAATGAATAAAAATGGGTAAGAAAATGTTTTAAGCGGCTTTCTCTCTCCTTATACAAGCATGTATGGGCGTGCACTCTAACATGCACGATCGTACATGAGGAAAAATGAAGAATCTTCATTTCTCGTGTTTCGCATGAAAGAAACCTTTCAAAAAGAGTCATGTGCAAGTCACACTAACTCTGAAAACTCATTATCTCATCCCTAAACTCTTTCAATTCCAAATCTATCACAAATTCTCACATTAAACCCTACTTTTAGCCTAACATACATTTCTAATCCTGGGATGTAACAGATTGCGAGTGGGTTGTTCAAGCGAAAACAAGGAAAATAAACAAAAAGTTTGAACAGCTAATGAGGATAAGTTTAACAATTGACTTGTGGAAGTCAAATGCATAAAATATTAAAAATATGGTGTTAATTATGCATTGGGCGAATCTACAATTATGGAGACTACAAAAGTCTATAATAAACTTTGTGCACGTGCCATCCTTCTAAGATGGGGAAAAACATTACTTAGGCATTGTACAACCGCTTTACCAAATGGGGAATTAAAGAAGGTCATTGTACAACCGCTTTACCAAATGGGGAATTAAAAAGAAGGTAAACTAGTAATCTTTTTTGTTCAAAAACTTAGAGTTACTTTTTATGTTCTGTACATAATTATTTTTGGAAAACACATTCAACAATTCAACTTTTTTATATGATTGTCATTTTGTAGGTGTATAGCATAATTGTCAACACTATCTCTATTAATGGCATATGTATTCATTTGTTGAGAAAGGATTTTCACATGCAACGGTCATTAGTGGGAGGCGATCGACTTTTTCACATTAACTGCATAGCTCACATTATCAATTTTTTTGTACAAGATGATATAATTGGAATTTGAAGTATTATAAATAAAATAAGGGACATTGTAAAATTCATAAGGGCAAGTGAAAATAGGCAAAAGGATTTTGTAAATATTTGCATAATATGCTATGTAAAAGAGAGGATACTCATTCTAGACTGCTCTACTAGGTGGTATAACAAATTCCAAATGTTGAATATGGCTTTGATGTTTAAAAAGATTTCCCTCATACAAATGCAATGAGGGTGCATTTATGAAATTTTACTCATCTAGAAAAGAATGGTTGAGTGGCTGTGATATGCCAATTTTGAGGACTTTTAATTATTAAGGATAATAGAAGTAGATGTATAAGCTTGGGCACAACAAAATTGATAACAAAAAATTTCTTTCATACCCATATAACACACATACTCAATTAATATATATAAAATAAACATAAAACATATATATAGTAATCAATCTCATCGTAAAATACTTTGATAATTAGAATTTGAATAAAAGTAAATCATACAAGGTTTATAAAACATACCTTACATGTGATGGCTTTACTAATATTTATATGACATGGGTTTTGCTCCAAAGATACTCTTTACCCAAGAGTAGGGTGGCACCAATGATGATCCACACGAGGTAATGATCTTAATTGGAAATTTGTTTTTAAAAACCTATAAAAAACTAAAACTTCAAAAAATAAATTAAAAATTAAAATATGCATCCGTACGCATGTTTGCTTTGTAACACATGCTATTACATTACCACGAGTACCTTGGCGTTTTCCCTACATTTCATAACTTAAGGGTTCTACTGGGGGGTAATTTGTTGTTTTTTAAAATATAGGGGGTGGACTTGATAAATGTATTTTTAAAACTAACAAACAAAGAACCCCTAGTTTTTGTAGTAGGTGTATTATTTATAAAATACGCACTCTATACACATACTCTTCAAAATAGTATGCGTACAATTCCTAGATTTTGATTTTCTAATTTTCCAAACATAAAAATGTCCCAAATATCATATACACCTAATCTAGCATTTCGTATACCAAAAAAAATAACCAATATCTACAGTAAATAACAATTCAAAATAAAATAATTTCAAATTGTAAAACACTAAAAACGTCTTAAATCAACAAAATTTTCAATTAAATGTACTAATCTTTATTTTCATTTTGGTCGATCGATGTATTTAGCTGAAAATCCCCTAAAATTTGGAATGGTTGCCAAAATTGTGTGTTAATTTTTTTTGGTTGCATGTTTGCGAGGATTGCGCATGTCAACTCTACCTTTTATAAAGGAGGGGTATTTTTGTTATTTTTAGTGCACACGTTTTTTGAGTAATATGCATGTCTCCACGCTTGAAAATTTAAAAAGTTGATGGTTTTAAACTTCTCCTATTTTGACACATACAATGCTTATTCCTCATGCTCTAATACTACAAAAATTGGAGTACTTTTTTTAAAATGAAAAAACAGTGATTAAAATTAGCTTTTAATTTTTAAACATGATTATTTAATTTAATTTTTTCTTTATAAAAATTAGTTTCTGTAGGTCTGATCTCGTAGTTGTAGTAGCTGTAGTCATCTTCTTGTGTTTGTGTTAATGTTGCTCTTATTTGGTGTTTTAAACTAGATGGTTTTTTTTTTTATAATTCTTTTTTAACAAACATTTTATTTACATACTATAGATCTAACCCTACCCTCCCCCACACACAAACAAAGGTGGTGTGAGCGGATTTGATCCTGAGATATCAAGGTACAACCAATTTCATTTTGCTTCTTCATTTGGCTATCCGTTCAAATGGGTTATGATGAGGAAGCTGACTGATAGGGATTAGAGGGAAATGACAGGGGGAGGAATTATAGAAGAAATTAGAGATGTTTAGAATTAGAGTGAGAAAGTACTCAATTTATCTTGTAATCAATTGTGTTTTTCAACAATGAATTAAACTTCTACTTATAAGGCCAAAGCTAGACTAGAATTGGTATTTTCTAGGATATTAATTCAATGATAAGGACAATCAAATCAAAAATCCAATCTGGAGAAACAAGGTCATCTAGTTCAGGAAATCTTTTCTCTTGATCACCCTGAAAGCAAAGTGCTAGACAAGAAGTAGATAATAAAGTTTCTATAGAAGGAAATAGGTTTTAGCTCTTTCATTCTACATCTGATTGAACAACTTGTTATTTTGCAGTTGTTGTGGTTGTTGGCCGAAAAAGAGTTGTCTTTGAATTGAAAGTTGGATCTTCTGGTTAAAATTTTTGTTAGCTTTTGTGCTCAGGAGTGGTTTATGGCAGTTTCTTTCAGGTGTTAAAAGGAAAAAAAAAATGTTTTTTCGCATTGTAGAAGTTTGCTCATTAGTTGTGTTTCTGCTACATAACCATGTTGCAAAGGATGCTTGCTTTTATTTATCCTTGCTTGTAGAACGTAACTTTGGACCAAATATTGTTAAATGCACTCTAAACCGTCATTGCATCAAAGTTTACAGCTATTATACTATCTTTTTAACTTTTGATTCTTGTATAAAATTATAAGAAAGTATCATGTTGAATTTATCTGGTGCATTTTTGTTGCTAGTTATCTCTGGAATCATTTGCTTTACAACTTTTAACTTCATATTTCCTTTTAGGTCTTCTTCTGTTTCCCAAATTTGAGCCAAGACGCCATATGCAACATCTAAGGACAGGTTTAGGAGGGCTCTGGAGGGCATCCACTATGAAATCCAGGCTACTGACCCAACTGAGATGAATCCTAAGGTGCTCCGAGAGAGTGCATGTTGATTAACTCAAGGGAAGGGGCTTTGCATCTTCAAAAGACTCCATTGGGGTTCTTTGCATTCTAGGAGCAATCTTTCAAGCTTCAATTAGTTGCTGGATTTGCACTATTGTTTAATACCTAGTACATACAGTTTGTAAAATAATCATCACCAAGTAATTGCCACCTGAGAAGGCTGATTAGGAGCTTCATGGCTGAGGCATTTTGGTGTGTAGGACTTGGGTTCCATATTGCCATGATGCTTCTCAAGTGAAGTTTGATGTGATTATGGGCATTTATACTGTCTTGACTCTTGTTAATGGAATGATTATCATATAATTAGTCTCTTGCTTCGTCAGAGTTTCCACTAAACCTAGCTCTAGAGTTTTGCACAAACTCCTGAGAAATAGTCTACAAAGCACAACAGTTCTTGTCCAGCATTTGGATTTTTTGTTGCAGCTAATTGAATGACATTCCTGACTAAATGAGTATGTCGTTGTGTTAGTTTATTGTGCCAAAAATGATATTCCCAGAGTCATGCAAATTTTTTGCAGGTTTTGACTTCAAATGTGAAGTTGACCCAAGCTGCCTAGTGGTGGTTCATCATTTACCGGAAGGATCCTGTGGCTTATGGGCACAATCAATACCTAATCACCTGTTAGTGTAGTCCAAAAAATTTGTTAGAACTTCTGCAACTTCATTTTTAACTTGGTGCCTACTGCACTTCGCAGCAAATTACTTCTATATATCTGGCCAAAACAAGGAGATTGGAGGATTGCTTGACCGTATAATAGTAAAATAATTTTCTAAAAATGACATTTTTCATCATTTACCGGAAGGATCCTGTGGCTTATGGGCACAATCAATACCTAATCACCTGTTAGTGTAGTCCAAAAAATTTGTTAGAACTTCTGCAACTTCATTTTTAACTTGGTGCCTACTGCACTTCGCAGCAAATTACTTCTATATATCTGGCCAAAACAAGGAGATTGGAGGATTGCTTGACCGTATAATAGTAAAATAATTTTCTAAAAATGACATTTAATATAATTAAAATACAAACAAGTTGTCAAATTTGCCTTTCTCTACAGAAAATCAAAATAAAGTATAAATTAATGGGAGTCAGCTAACAACTTCAAGAAGAAAACATGAATGAGAGATTTTATCTGCTTATTTTACGTTGGATTTGTATCCCACAAGATATGTCTTCCCCACCACAATTTGGCCGCGTGATTTAGACACACAGGATTGTCTAAAGTTTTGCTATGAAGTTTCTACGTCGTCCGTGGAGACGGGGAATGAAATATTTCTGGGACATGCTATTGAATGCAGATTTAGAAAGTGATATCCTTCACTAGCAGTATATCTTTAGCAGCTTACCGGATGGCCATGAACTTGAACGGTTGCATAGCCCAGAGGTCTGTCAGATTTAATTATATACTGATGATTATGCTATTGAATTAGTAGCAATCTAACACTATTCTCCGAGTTTTGAACAAAAGTGTCAATATCTAAGTTAATAAGCCGTAGTATTCTAACCTGTAAGTAAATTGATCTACATGTTTCTATTGATACCACAATTGATCTCTCTGGCTAAATTGTTTTTCCACCATATGAACATGTGTTATGACATTGCACATGTTAATATAGCTGATTTATTCTCAATGAAATGTTCAAATACACCTTAATATTGGAACTGAAAAATACTAGAAAGTACTTGACTGAATGCTAAAAGTGTTATGACATTTGAAAATAACATTGGGGAATCCTGAAAACTCCCCCTTGCATTATCAATTCACTAGTTGCGGTTAAAAAAATGGAATGCTTTATGACCCTACAGAGTCATGATATCTCTAATTACTTAGAATGGAGTCATTTTAATTGATGACTGAGTTTAAAATTTATTACTGTGCTTGAACCTCATTATCTTGAAGGTGAGTATGTGAGACATTGGCTGCCTGAGCTTGCTAGAATGCCTGCTGAGTGGATCCATCATCCTTGGTTAGCGCCTGTTAGTATTCTTAAAGCTTCTGGTGTTGAGTTGGGATTAAACTATCCGAAACCCTTAATAGAATTGGACTTAGCTAGAGAACGTTTAACCCAAGCAATATTCAAAGTGTGGGAAATTGAAGCTGCTGCGAGGGCTAAGAACTCAGGTGAGATAGATGAAATTGTTATTGATATTTCTGATAGTATTCAAACTTCTATCATTCCAAAAGTTTTCATAAAGGAAAGGACTCTGTGTCCTACTATTTCTTCTAATGGTCACAGGGTGCCCTCATTTCACATTAGCAAGAATAATCTACCTTATAGGAAGAGACGAAAAGATATAGAAGAAGAAAGACCGTTCCCAGATGAATCACACAAGCACCACAACAAAGCTATGAACACAAAGGATGAAGAATTGTGCTCCACAGCTGAATCTTCAGCAGCTAAGAAGCAGAGCACAAGCAACATTTCATTTTTTGTTCCCCAGTCTTGTTCTTCCTCAAAAGTCAAGCCTTCACATGAGTACGAGTCTTTTGAGCTCAAGGAACCATGGCTCGCACAAATTGACATGGAACAGAGCTTTTGCAAAGAAGGAAAGTAATTGCAGTTACTTTGCCAATCTAAATCTTAAGTTTCCCAAAAATTTCAAATTCTTTATTGTATTTTGGAAGCTGTAAATTTTGAATACATTGGCCTTCGAGTCATCATTCTACATGGCATTAAGACTACTAACCAATGAACCTGGAATCTCATCTAAGGTATGATCTTTAACATATCCTACTTATTTTGATTTAATATATGTATATGAAATCTTGTAAAACCAAAACTATTTCAAAATATGTAGAGGACATCTATCTTGATGTTTCCAAGTTTCAAGTTGGAAAGGACCTTATTATTGTAATTCAGTGAAACTTATTACCAAGATCACCTTATCAAATCACAAGTTCGTTATCTCCTTTTCTTCTTGTTTTTGTGTTTCAGTTGGTCTGACTGAAATGCTTTAATGGTTTTCTCAACTAATAATGCAGTTCATTCTACTGTGTAACTCTGTTGAATTTGCTAGAGCTATGAGACAATAGTACCAGACAAACTATATTTTTTTATTACCAGAAGGACTGGTCCTGGTCAGTGGAGTTTGATGACTAACTTGGATGTGTCTGATTGGATGTTTGTGTTCTAAATGGTTAATTTGAGTAAAGAAAAAGCTTCAAACAATTGGGATGGAAATTTTGTTTCCAAAATGCCTCATTCTGAAGTCACTACTAATTGGGCTGAATATCACTAGAATTCAGCTTTCAGAAGATGTTGAGTTCAAAAATTTTTTAAGGACATAATCAGTATGTCAACTAAGAATGATGTAGAGTCAAGGCTACAGGATTATTAAATCTAGTGATATTTTCTAGCCATAACAGCGATGACACAATGTGATAAGAAGATTAAGGCAAAAGTTTGAAGAAGGAAAGACACTTCATTGAGATATAAGTTAAGTTATGAAGATGTGAAAGTTACTCATAATTGAAACATCAAAGAAGCAGTTGGAAAGCAGAAAAAAAAAAAACTAATAATAATAACCAACAAGCCCCGTTCAAATGTTTCATTAAAAAAGAATCTAGACACCGTGATAAGTAAACACTTCCCGAAGGAGGAAGCCACCCAGCTCCTCCATCCAACATATTATCACAAACAATAAGGGGCATTCCAGAGAGAACCCCAGATTAAAAAGAAGAAAGATCAAAGAGATTATGTTAAAATGCATGTCACCGATATGAATGTCTTATTTATCTAATACGAATTTTGCACTCACTGCACGCAAATGCAATATGATCCATGCTAGAAAATGACATCTTTTTAAGTCCATGAAAGGTGTAAATCATTAAATATATAGTCCAAAAAATAGTTCCTACAACACATTACTTACATTTCAGAGACTGAGAGAGCAAAACACCAAGAGAGGTATTATCACCTTAATTCCGTCAAAAAAAAAAAACCATCATTAAGGCAGCAGATCGTTGCTTACTCTATGTCAAACCTTCATGCACATCCATTGCCCTTTTAATATTGTGGTGTAAAGCCAAAAGACTAACAGTAAAATCCCTCTCTGCTTTCTGCAAAGAACTACAATGTGATTCCTCTAACAATAAACATGATAACTAAGAGAATAAGAGCTCAAACACAAAATTATAAAATATTACCAATCAATTAAATGCATTAACAGTAAAACAAAAAATTATGCATCCTTAAAGCCCTTTGACATATGAAGATTCACACTGACACCATTGGCCACAGGAATAGTCAACTCTCCTTTTAGCCATTCTGAGGCATCAGCAACATATGACCCTCCCAGTTTTGAGGAATAGTCAACTCTCCTTGCATAGCTTGCTAACTTGAAGTTTTAGCAATGAAACTCAAAACCCGATTGATGAAGTTGCCCATATTATTTAGCAACTCAGTATTTAATTTTGCTTATAGCCCACAAAAAAATGCATTAGTTAACAACATGATTTGGATGTCAACTTTGGATGTTTGATTTGAATGAAATTGGCGAAACTTTCGTACACCAAGGGTATAATGTTGTCCTTCTTGTGTTTGTATGTCAACTTTCAACGTTTGACTTAGATGAAATGATTTACAAATCTTGAACACAGATTGTGTTTTATGAAAGCATATTGATGATACAAGATATGTTGTAGAATGATTGGACTCAATGAAGTTTAATCAAAGTGTTTAAGATAAGTTGTTGAAATGTAATATAGCTTCGTTTTGCATGATATTAGTCACATTGTTAATCTAGTTTTAATTTACTTTAATGGCTTCATGATAGCTTGAAAATAAAATATCAAACTTGGTTGAAATGAAATTAGGTATGTGATGAATTCCTAATGTCGTTAAGTGTGTTAAATTGATCTAACAAGTATTATCGAATGTTGTATATTCAAGTATCATTTTGAGTTAAGTATTCAAACTTGTATAGTCATATTGATCTAGAAAACTTGAAACTTTAATTGTAAACATATATTTATGCACTTTTCCTAATTCGTGTTTTAAATATTTTTAATATGAGATTGAATATTGATGTTGATTGATTATTGTATTTGACCTTATTAGATATAAGTTGTTTATTATTTTGTATTTCATTCTTTTTACATCTTTAATTTTTTTTTCCCAGATAAGAATGTCTGAATTTTGGCTCAAGTTATCCAACAAGTTTCTTGACTGTTTTTTTATAAGTTTTGACTTTAAATATCTTGAGAATAATATAGTTGAATGTTAAGTACATTTATAATGAGTATTATGTTAGTATTTTAATTGTTTGAAATATTTAATTAATATATTCTCGAATTGATTGGTGTATATTCTCAAGTGCATTGTTGGATTGAACATTGTTGGATTAATATATTATAGTTTTTTTTTTTCAGTTTAATTTTAGTTCATTTCTAAAAATATTATATTGCTTATTATATATTTATTGAATCGTGCACATGAAATGTTTAATGAAGACAAATAATAAAAAATACAAACCAATAATTTAAACAAAAAAAAAAAAAAGACACCGAAAAGAACAAAACGCTGCTATAGGCCTTAAAAAATACTGTTAGAAGCCCTTCAAAGAACACCTATATAATCCAAAAAAATGGCTAGTAAAAATCAATTTAGTGACAAAAACTTACACACGAATAGTGGCAGGAAAACGAAACAAACACCGCTAAAGGATAAATAAACACCACCATATGTCATACAAATGTCGAACTTCATTGGAAACATATTTGCAAGCAGCAAAGGTCTATTACAGACGCTTGTAGACGTCGGTAAATGCCTGAAAAAGTGCTGGAATTTTTTCACCCTTTAGCAGTGTTTTTAATTGTCTTTATTAATGTTTGTCTTAATCGCCAATAAAACTTATACCAACGCATGCTTTAGCGGCATAAAACCAAACGACAATATAAAACTTTGCAACATTTTAAAACGTTGTTAAAGGTCGATAAAAACACTACTAAAGACCCTTACTCTTACTCTTGTAATGTATTCTATAATTATAAATTATCTACATAAATTATCTTAAACATGTCAATTCAATAATCTAATAATTTTGATTAAATAAATTATATTTAAACACACACTAAATAATAGATATCATATGAATAATCATAGATTTTATAAGGAAATGGAATCAAATTTTCATTTTAGAGTTTAGAAGAACTCTGCTTTTAAGTTACTTTGATTAAGTACGTTCCTACATTACCCCTAAATTTTCATGATATAACCTTATTTGCTTTTTACATTGACTTAAATAAATTATTTGTATTATTTTAATAAATCTAAAAAGTATTCATATAACATTTAATAAAATATTTGTTTATTTAATTCTAAAATTAAATTATATTATAATATGATCGAAATATATTTTTATAATATTATAATAAAAAAGTTAATATAATTTATTATTTAATAAAATAATTTAGTATATTTTTAATCATTTTAATAATAAAATATATTATAAACCATTTTTTTACTAAACATATCAATTGTTTATAAAAATTTTAATCAAACACATAATTATTTAAAATTTTAAATATTTATAAATTCAATTTAACTTATCAATATTAATTTTTTATAAATTAATTTTTATAAAATAAACTAAAAGATTCTAACTCGACTTGATTGGATTAAAATCCAGCTGCGGTTGAAAACTGAGGAGCAGGC
The DNA here is from genome assembly GCA_026122585.1 of Anacardium occidentale. Taxonomy (NCBI): domain Eukaryota; kingdom Viridiplantae; phylum Streptophyta; class Magnoliopsida; order Sapindales; family Anacardiaceae; genus Anacardium; species Anacardium occidentale. The sequence goes on from JAJEJH010000289.1 coordinate 297,416, forward strand.
AAAGCCGCGCGTGGATGAGGTCGGCGTGGGCGCGTGCGCACGTGCAAAAGCCTTGTGAAGGGAATCAGGTGACGCGATTTCGATACTAATTGACTTTGAATTTGTGCGGCGTTGGAGCTTCGCTCTTCTTTACGTGTTGTATTACAACACGAATTTTCCCAAAAGGCCAAAGGAGTTGTTCCCACCCCTAGTTTGAGGAAAAATAGTTTACTTCCAAACTTTTAAAAGTTTAAATTCTCGTTTTTCAATTAAAATTTAAATATTTATTATAATTTTTAATATCAAATGACTAAAATACCTTTAAAAAATAAAAATTTATAATAAAATTATAAAATAATTTCTAAATATAAAAATTTTTAAAAAAATTTAAAAATATATTTAAAAATTTTAAAACTAAAAAAATAGTCACTACAGTCGATGTCAACGACGATGACCACTGAAAACTGAATTAGGTGGTCGTCTCCAGTTACCTGATTTTTGAGGAGGTCAGATTTAGCATTCTCATTCGATGAAGGCAATCAAATCTGACCGCTTTCAATTTTGGAGGAGGAAGCCAGATCTGGCCTCCTCCGTTAGAAACAATGGTAAAAAACGGCCGTTGAAACTAATACTGACCCTTTTTGACCGTTTTCGATGATCAGATCTGATCGCTTCTACCAAACGAGAAGGCCAGATGGAATTAGGTGGTCAGAGACGACCACCTAATTCAGTTTTCAACGGCCACCGCTGTCGTATCAGCGGCGGTGGCTACTTTTTTTTTTAATTTTAAATTTTTTAAATATATTTTTAAATTTTTTTATATATAAAATTTATTTTATTATTTTATAAAATTTGAATCTTAAAAGGATAAGAACACTCTTGAATTTTTACTGTTTACTATTATATTTAATATTAAATTTGATTGAAGGGTGGAAATCTATACTTTTAAAAGATTGCCGGTGAAAATTTCTCCCTGCCTCAAAGGTAAGAACAAGTCCTTTGGCCTTTCCCAAACCAAAAATGGACCCAATTGACTTCCGCCATCGTAAAAAGGACGCCTGAAATCGTAACTAAATATTATTAAAAATAAATTATTATTATTATTATATTTAATAAAGATTAATATATATAGAAGAAACAATTATTATATTTTATTTTTCTTGTTGTTAAATTATAAAACTAATTAATTAAATTATTTTTTTAAATAGTCATCTTACTACCTGTATTTTTTAATCCTAAAGTTGGGTTGACAATTATACAAGTTTCATCATGGTCTAAAAATGGCAGTTGTATCTACTCCAGTTGACCAATTCTTTCTTTCTTGCATCATCACGCAAGAGCTCCCGGATTCAACAGTTTCCAGGAAAAACCCTTTACTTTAGATTAACTCTCCTCATTTATCTTACCAGTCAAGAGCCATGCAATTAGGGCGCAACATCTTCGGCGTAGTTTCCGTCCCATGTCCTCAACAAAATTGTCTTTGCGTTCAATTAAATAGGTCAAATTCCTTGTAAGTTCCGAAGTAGGTAACCAGTCTTTTCATGTAGGCCACCTTCACATGGAAACCGGTTTGCCTATGACATCACTTATTTTGGAGGGGTTTGGCTTGGACCATCTTGGTGACATTAATTGATGCCAACAGGATTGTCCTTGAAATTGAAGACGTTGGACAGATTGAAGAAACAAACATTAATTTACTTATCAGAGTCTTCTACCTTGCAATCGTCTGTCATGAACAAGAAATAACCGCAATGGACAAGAAACCATGAAACTAACATTTATATTCCATTTTACTAATTCAACTGTAATGTTAAGCAAGCATAAGGCAATTCTCCGTGATGAGATTTCCGGAGAATTTTACTAGGATATTGTATTACAAGGAGAAGGGCTAATTAAACTGGAATGGTTCATGCTGTTTCATATTCCTCGGCTTCACCTGATATTTCTTCCAATGATTTTCCTTTTGATTCAGGAACTAAGAATGTGAATAACATACCCAAGAGGTTTACCACGCCAAGAATTATAAGTGCTTTTTTAACTCCACTGTCTGCTAAGTATAAGAAGCCAAATGCACCCACTATGGCACCGGCTTTTCCAGATGCGGCTGATATTCCGTGGCAAGTTGACCTCAACCTGGCTGGGAATATTTCTGCAGGAACAACAAATGTGGTGGCATTTGGACCGAAGTTTGCGAAGAAGAATGTGAAAGAGTACATCACAACAAATCCAATTCGGTTATGTGGTAGAGTCCAGTGATGATAAGGAATGGCCAGTGCAAACATGAACACTGTCATGAAGAAGAAACCCATCAATTGAATTGCAAACCTTCCAATCTTATCAATAAGCGCCACAGTGAACCAATAACCAGGAACAGTGCTGCAAAGAGCTATGAGAGTTTGTGCTCTCGCAATTTTATAAACTTCGTCAAGAGCACTCATGGTTCTAGCCTCAGGAATCCAACCAATGGCACTGAAAATGTCTTTTTGAAATAGATTTTGACTGTAGAAGGCAATGTCCAACAAGAACCAAGTGCTTGTAGTTCCAAGCAAGTGGAGTCCATGGCGTCGAGCAAACTGAGAACTGAACAAACCAAAATCATTTCCTCTCTGTTTTGAAAGTTGCTCAATTTTCTCCTGTTCTGCTTCGAGATCAACTTGAAGAACTTTTGACATGTCAGCTGCAGCCTGTTTTGCATTCTTAGCGACCAAGGCAGTGTAACGAGCAGTCTCAGGCATCTTCATACGCCAGTAGTAAGTAAGTAAAGCTGGAAGTGCACCAAACATCAAAATTATACGCCAAACATAATCAGCTTCAGGCCCCGTTGACCGCGATGCATCCACAGAATAAATTGGGGCAGGGTATTTGGCCTTAAAAGCTGCGGAAACAATTATCGCAACCATTCCGCCCGCCAAGATTCCAAAACCCTGCATGGCAAAAACAGCAGCAATAAAAGCACCGCGAGTCTTTTTGTTAGCATACTCAGACATAATTGTTGCAGACAATGGATAGTCACCACCAATACCAAATCCCAACCAAAAGCGAAAGAAGCAAAGTGTAGCCATAACTCCTTTTGGGTCTTTACCAAAGGAAAGACCAGAAGCGATTGAACAAATGACCATGAGCATAAGGGTCATGCCATAGACACGTTTTCTGCCCATTTTGTCACCGAGCCAACCAAAGAAGAGCTGGCCCGAAAGAGTACCACAGAAAGCAACACCAGTAACGGCTGCAGATACATTTGAAGGGAGAGAGCCGGGATTCTTCGAGTGTTCCTCAAAGTAATATATGCGGCCGAGCAATTTTGTGACAAGGGAAATGCAAAAGAGATCATATGCATCGGTGAAAAACCCCATGCCAGCAATCACAATTGCAGTGAAGTGATACCACTGTGTTTTCGCAACATCAAGTGCATTAAGCACTTTCAACTGTTCCCCTGCCATGTCAAGATCCTTCAGAAGCTTTTGCACCTTCTTGTTTTGCTTCTCCCTGAAAAAAAAAAAAAATTGGTTTGCTTATGCGCGTGTGATGCTATATAGCCATAAAAATCAACGATAAAACTCTGAGAATGAACCCCATAGACTTGAGAATGGTCAATGGATGACAGTGACTGAACGACTTAAATTATTGTACCAACCAAAATAGAAAAATCAGTTTTTCCACAGTTTCATGAGCCTATCTTTTCAAGTTGCAGGACCATTGATAATTAATTGCAGCTTACAAATGTTACGTATTTCAATAAATGATACTAAAATAAAGGGTTATTAGAAATAATTTTAAACAATTACTAATACAACTTTAAGAAGATAGCAGTCAGATTAAAAAAATCCCAAATAATTGCGAGAGGATTACGTTACGAATCAGTCATCAATAAAATAAAGAAAACCCACCTGCCTCGAATGGACGGGCACGGTATAGTAGGTACCCGGGAAAGGTTTTTCATCCTTATATTAAAAAACAAAGACAATCTTCACCAGTAACCATGACCACAACATACACAGTTCCAAAAAATGATCTGATTATCGAAGTCGACAAAATATTAACAAACAAGAGAGATCTCAAATATATTCAAAATGGATTAAAGTGATAGTAATCTTCCATAACAAATAAGAGAATAACTTACCTTTAATCTTACAGAAGAAGAGTATTATAATTCTGATGGAATAGAAAAAATAATATAAAGAGAGAGTTTCTTTCTGGTTTTTATGAGAGTAAAAGGGACAAGAGTGAAGTTTGGAGAGATATAGAGGGAAAGGAAAGTTCGTTGGTTCCTTATTTAACTGCAAAGGACCCTCTCTGTTCTCACAAGTATTTCAGAATCTTGGTTTAAATTCAAAATATATTCTTATTACTTAGTCATTTTTTTTTTTGTTATCTTAGATTTTTTTTTCTTTATTTTCCCATTTATACCATTGTCAATAAAGCTCTTAGTAGGATGATCTTGTATAAGTAATGTTGAACTGCTTCAGAGGCGAAAACTATTGTATCAAACTTAGGCCAAAAGGACATATTTCCACCCTAGGTTTCCCTTACAAAACTTTATCCCTCAACTTTTTTTAATTCAAATACCCGCTCATTAATCAAAGTTAATGATTAAATTTAATGGTCAACGGTTAAATATTAATGATCAAAAGAATTTTTTTATTTTTTTGGAAAAAAGAAATTTAAAAAATGATAAAATAAATTTTATAAAAATAATATTAAAATAGTTTATAAATATATTTAAAGATTTTAAAAATATAGTAAAAATTAAAATTAATAATTAAAAAAAGTAGTCATTACTGTTAATGTAACATCCCAAGGTTAAAATGGTCTTTTAAGTCTTGAATTGGGGTTAGAAGAGATATTTCTTCAGTTAGAGAATAGTCACAGTGAGTTAGGAGGGTAAAACAGTCTTTTTAGAGGTTTTATATGTAGCTTTTGAAAGGAGCACGACTTTGTATCTCTGGACACACACCCATGCATCTCTTTTCCGTCATGCATGCACATGCATCTTGTTGCACACCCGTGCATCTTGTTATACACCCGTGCATCCTTATCGATATATAAAATAATGTTTTCCCTCTACTCGTTTCAGCCAATTTCTCACCCATTTTTTCTTTCTCTCTAGCCAACCATAACCAAATTGAGAGAGAGATCAACCAGTTTTTAGTAGCCAATCCAGTTGGGATTTAGCCAGAGATAGAGAGATTAAAGCCATTAGTAGTTCTAGGTAAGTATTATCTTACCTATTTCCCTATTTTCAAAGTATCTAGCCTCTTAGATAGACTATTCAGTAATGTAAGCATGTTTCCAATTAATTAGTATGATTATAAGATGATGATGATGAAATAGAAGAGAGATTCGGAGGTAAAAACATGCTTAGTTTCCCTTAACGCATGTGTATGTCTATTTAAGGGTTTAGAAACATGTTAAGCTATATTTGGCTGTGATTGATGGGGGAAATATACTTATAGTAGTGTATTCTCCATGTGTGTGTGTTAAGATAAGTTTAATTTATGTTTGATTAAGGTTTCGGTTAAGATTGGAGGTGATTTTGCGTGTTTCAGCCATGATTGTCAAAAAAGAGTAGGATGCACACCTGTGCGCTTGATGGATGTACGCCCGTGCAGTCTTGTGTCAGTAGGGTCACAGTCGTGTACGTGAGGTATGCACGACTGAATTTTAGTAAGGTCACAACCATGTACTTGAGGGTCACGACTGTGCTTAAATAGTGAAGCAGATTGTAACCAAAATTTCTAGAAACTAGCACGATTGGGTAGCATGACTAGCACACGGCTGGTACACCTTTATGCCTACCTATGTGTCTGATCATGCACATCTGTGCACTTAGTTTAAGTTTCAGAATTTTCTGAATAAACACAGATTAAACATTGAATCATTAATAAGAACCTATATTAGACAAATAATTACTAATAATAGAACATATTAAACATTCTATGCAGAACAATAGAAGAAACAACAACATAAGATATAAGATAAGAAGAGAAAAAAGAGACACAGAAAAGTATAGTAGAGAACTCTTTGAATCAAAGAGTAGAGAATAGTAAGATAAAATATTTTTCCAGAATAATACATTCTCTCACATAAGTAAAGAGAAACTCAGCAGTAGCTTAGAGACAGTCTAAATAATTAGTAGAATATGATTAGAAAATAGATGAAAACAAGAAAATAGTTATAGAAATAGTATGGAAACATATAGGACAAAAAACTATTAGATATATAACAGAACTCAGAACAGTTTACATAAAACCTATTAACAAACTTAATAAGTTACAGAAACACCAAAATAGTAAGAACACATAGAACAAAACTATAACAACTGTATAGTTATATAGAATATAATCAGAGAAAGAGAATAATAAGATCATATGTATGATATATGCATTATATGACATGACATGTCATCTTAATGTTTTCATAAAAGGATTAAGTGATCCATATATATGTGTTTTTAAAGTAAAAAGATAATAATTTGAACATCATCTTAAGGGTGAATACGGGGGCATTTCTGAGTTGCACGCCTACTAGAGAAGGATCTAACACTACATTTATATATGTTGTGTGCATTTGTACACTTGCTAGAGAGGGAGCTAGTGTTAGATACGCTGGTGTGCAATTATAAACCCATTAAGAGGGAGCCAACATTAGTGTAGAATGATATATGCGTTAGCGTACATTAGTTATTTGATTTTAGCCAACTAATCAAGTGTCATGAAGTTGATGACTCATATGGATAGGTGTCGAATTTCTATATTTATCAATCTATGCAACACAATAGGTATCTTCAGATATATCAAGATTTTTAGATACAATTCTTACTTAGTTTTTTAGTATTTTAAGATCTTCAAATCCTAATAGTATCTTCAAAAAAACCAGTCTTAGAAAGATGTTTTCGGTAAATTGGCTCAAAAGCCTAACTATGATTTTCAGCATTATCAAACATGATTTTAGCATATTTCATATCATATCATATATAGCATAAGAACAAGTAGAACATGAAAATTATAATTTATATCAGTAAAACGATAGAGAAACTATCAGACAGACTGATAAATTAGTAGTACAATCAACATATGTAGCATTATTACACACAAAATAACAGATATGAAACAGATTACATAGAATATGACATAAACAAAATAGCTAAAGAAGAAACAAGTAAAAAAAAAAATAGTAGACAACTGTACAGTGCAATGTATTACATGAGCAGACATAGAAAAGAAATCTGGTAAGATGCAGAAGAAATTATGAGTATTATTGAACATGTACAGTATAATCTAAACTAACTATAATAAGGAAATAAAACTTATAATATTATGAGAGGAGCTATTAATAAATTCTCATGACCAGTCATGAGTAGTATAAATGAATTTACTTATGGAATATCTTCTAAGATAGAGAAAAAAGACAATATAGTAAGAAAAGAAAATGATAGAGTGTTACTCATGATTCATATTTTGTTGTATACTTGTATCCATATACGTAATTATGGCAGGGTATAAGTTAAAGCCTTTGAAAGAAAGAAATTTATTAAGTATGAGAGAAGCTAAGCACAGTCTATCAGCTAAGATAATATTGTAAGCCAAGAAACAGAGTGTCAGATAAGAAATAGCCATATGTCATAGGTAGAACAAAAGAGGAACTTAGCTAAGAATTTAAGGGAACTCAAGTAAGTGTAGCTTATAAAAGACTAATAAAAAAAAAAAGTAGGATAATGAATATCAGAAAGAGAAGAAAACTAAGTGAGTTAGTTATACATAGATCATTTTCATGCTCAGTCGTATATGTATCATATACTCATTTATGTACTTATGACGAGGTGTGAAACAGAATAAAAGTAGTAAAATAAGCTAGAACAGAAGATGAATCTTACTTAACCAGTTGAGGACCAAGTTAAGTTTGTCGATTTAGCAATGAAACTAGTCATAGGCTAAGTAGAGTCTATTCGATTCGACATGTAAGAAAGATAAGAATTCAAAATAGAAAGAAGCCTAGAGCTAGAGTAGAAAAAGCTATTAGGCTATCAGAAACTTAGTTAAGTTCTTCAGATAGCAGTTAGTCATATTGCTAGTGCTTTAAGCTTTCCCAAGAGTACAAATAGAAGATGTTTACTGAGTGACTTATCACTCATCCCTTTCAGTTAATTTTCTTATAGGTTAGTCTCATGGAGAGCTAAGTTGGAGCACGAGATGACTAAAAAGTGGAATATAGCTCGAACGAGTTTTCACTCGATGTTTTCAGTTTTATATATGTATGTATATATGTATTTAGTTTTCAGTAGATTGCGTGTTGACTCGTATACTTTTATTGTTCATACATATGCGATGTACAATATCATTTATGTTTTTAGATATTAATTAATAGTAATAAAATATGAGTTATATTCAGGATACCGTATAGTTGGTTTTTAGAAGACAATCACACCACATTTTTTCGCACAATGCTTATATTTTTAGTAAGCAATTGTGTAGGACTCTTACTGCATGTACTAATGAAGCATTTTTCTCAGCATAATACTTATAATATTTATTAAGAATATAATAATAAATTATACTGGTATAGTAATAGTAGTATATGTGATAGTAAGTGCTATCGTTGATAGCATCGTCGAGGGGCGTGACTATTGAAAAATGAATCAGGTGACTAAAAACGCCCGCTTGGTTAATGGGATGACTAAATCTGATCTCTTTTGTCACTAAAAACTACAAAAAATGGTCAATATTAGTCTTATTGGCTATTTTTTACCATAATTGATGGTGAAGACAATTAAATTTAACCACCTTCATAAAAAAAAACTAGGTGACCTCTTGTTGGTGGCACTTTTGTTTATTATTTTATTTTAATTTTTTTATATTTTCAAAAATTTTCTTTTTAATTTTTTTTATATTTAAAGACTAAATGATATTTTTATTTTTTTAACGAGTATTTTGATTATTTTATCAAAACTGTTAAAAAAATAGATGGAAAATAATCAAGGGTGGATGACTGAATTTTAGAAAGTTAAAGGGTGGGATTGTCTTTGGAGACCCTCAAACTTAAAAAAACACTCGCAGATTTGAATATTTGAATATCGAGGACCATTGAAGATTGACAAATGATTAATTTTGAGGCAGGTGGCGCGGTGAGGTTCATAAATCTTCGCACGTTATCCACACCCACGTTATTTATTGTGGTAGGTACATCGACATTCACCCCATGTCTAAGTAAGTCTCTTTCATATGTGATTTGTTTCAGGTGAAGAGAGTTATTCTAAATTCCTGCACCCAAATGCTGATCCTTCCTATCCATTTACATTAAATGATCGATCTCATCAAGTTAGGCCAAGTTCCAATAATTTGAATTTCTCTTCAGATAGGACCAAAGCTTACCGCAATATTGACACATGCATGAACATTCATCTATTAATCGATTTCAAATGATAATTACTTACCACCATTTTAACTTTCTCGATGAGATTCTTGACGCTCGTGGACACTCAATTAACTCCAATATGAAAGGCTACATTTCAGTCACAAAAGCATGTTCTTCTTTCAATATGAAAGGCTCGAGTTATGTGATTCTCTCAGCCTAGAAATGTTAGGAGTCATCAGCATCATATATAAAAGTCTACTGCCTTTTGTTAAGTCAGTCAATGGCAGAAGAGAAAAAGGAGAAACTAGTTTTTTTTTTTTTTTTTTTTTTTTTTATGGCGTTATTTTATTAAGAACAGAATATATTTGGAGTTTTCAGTTTGGAAGTTAACGTTTAAACTTCGAATTTTAGGTAAAATGGATTCCAAAAGTGGTGGCCAGCCAGAGAGGCTGCAAGCTGTGTTGAAAGAAACTGAAATGTCTTGACTTTAGTTTTGGGAACCATATGAATGGTCAAAAAGATACAATTAAGAATTGGAGCTTCTAAATTGAACCTCATATGGACCATACAAAATTGACCCGAAATTATGCATTCTACGATAAGATTCTTCCAAAGGTTTCTTTGAACATAAGGCAGTTTCATATGCCACAAATGTCCGGCATGTCCGTATCTGAATCAAATAGGTTTTTGTTGTTGTTATTGATTTTTGAACTGGGAAATCCAGCAGAATTACTTGTGGATTAAGCAACCAGTGTCTGCAACTCATATTAATTCCAGATAGCAGTGGAAGTCTGAACTGAAACTAAACTGCTCGAAGTCTGCTATCTCACTCTGCTTACATCTTATCTCGAATAAGAATCTTTAACATCTGACTGTTGACTTCAAACATTGGCCATTAAGTTGGCTGTTCCCCTAGGTTTAGTCAGTCAACCATGGCTCAAGTCCAGCGGGTAGCCATCCTTGTGGACTTGTTTTATTGCATGACCTTACTGAACAAGTGGGCTCAACTTTATAGCTTAGACACTCTCTAAATAGCAGGTGGGCCTGCAGTCGCGCTTATACGCGTGGAGTCCCCACAGAAATTTCATGAAAATTGGATGTTTGTTCAAAGGTCTTTAGGAAATCCATATAATATAATGTCAGTTTTCCCACCAATGAAGTAATCCAAGGGCGGTAGGAAAATCAAGTGGCGGTGAGGGAGCTTTACAAATGCGCCCACCCCCTCTTCGTTTGTTGAGAAGTTGACTTGCAGATAGTTGATGAAAGTCTTCTCATTGGAATTCTATATTTTCGTCCTTTTACATTTCAATTCTACCTCAGTTTCTTCTGTATTTATAATACATAATTAATTCGAATGGTTTAGGTATATTTTAATATTAATATTATCAAATATTTAATTTATCTTATATTTAATTTATTTATTATTATCATCTTGTTTATAAAAATATAAACAATAGATAATTATTATCGAATATTTAATTTATCATATATATTTAATTTATTTATTATTATCATTTCGTTTACAAAAATACAAACCATGAACTTTTCCATCACTATTGTCAAATATTGAATTTATTATGTGTTTGATTCATTTATTTTTATTGTTTTATTTGTGAAAATGCAAACGGTAGATATTTTCGCTTATTGTTATCATTTTATTTATGAAATGTGAATCATGAACTTTTCTTGTTGTAAGTAAAAAAAATGTATAAAACAAAAAGGACTGTTATTTTCATTAATATCTTTATTATAATTATTATTTTCCCTTCTCCACACGCAAATTATAGATATTTATTTTCATATTCTTTTTGTAACTATTTCTATTTGTGAAATTAAATTATAGATATATATATGTATTATAATTATAAAAGTATCATATTTGTAATTTGAAGTTTGCAAAAATTGTGGAAAAATATGAGCGAGAAGCCCTACATATTATCATATTTAAGGTTTTAAATATTATAGTATTTTTAATTTAGAGCATAATGTCCTAAATGTTAATCACAAAACTAGAGATTTTGTGAATATGAGACAATTTCTAAACTTGAAGTTTCTAAAATTAATTCCAATATATGGTTTCATGAGTCTTGGAGAAGTAATTACATAAAATATCTTAGGAATGACAAATCCAAAGTCATTATCTTTCTTTGGTATTATATCCACGAAGAACCGAAAGCAGAAAGTGTCCTAATAGGACAAATTTAAGACTATTATTTTTCTTTGGCATCATGTTCACAAAGGATTATGACTCGAAGGTGTCCCAATAGGACAAATTCAAGACCATTATTTTCTTTAGTATTACATCCACAAAAAATTGTAAGTTGAATATGTGAATATATTATATCCACTAAAATTGTGGAGAAAATTGAAAGATAGATTTGAACATAAGATATCAATAATGTTTCCATTAGTTCGATATAAATATACCCAACTATGCTTACAAGATAAATAATTAATAAATGTAAATACCTTTGCTTCGTTTATAATTGTTTCTTGAATGAGGTCATGTGAAAAAAAAATATATATTCTCCACCTTTTATCCTACAAATATACTTTTACAGTAACAATATCTGGAAAGAAATTTCAAAGACATTCTAAGTTAATATTCTGTTTACTTAAAATAATACATTATCATTGAAAACCATTGATTTGACAAGTTAACTTGTAGATAATTGATCAAAGTTTTCTCATTGGAGTACTACATTTTCATTCTTTACATTTCAATTCTACTTCAGTTTCTTCTATATTCATGATACGATATTAGCATAAATTGTTCACTCATGTTTCAATACTAATACAATCAAATATTGAATTTATTTTGTGCTTAATTTATTTATTGTTATTGTCTTATTTGTGAAAAAACAAATAATAGACATTTTCATTTATTGTTGTCTTCTCGTTTACAAAATGTAAATCATGGATACTTCCATTAACATTCTTATTATAATTATTATTTTCCCTTTTAGAGAAGTAAATTGTAGACTTTCATTTTCATAATTTTTTTTTTGTAATAGTTCCTTATTTGTGAAGGTAAATTGTAAATATTTATATGTATTATAATTATATAAATATCATATTTATAATTTGAAGTTTGTGTCAATTGTAGAAAATATGAACTTGCACTACAACATAAGGGATATTTACCAGCAGTTTTTTAACAGCGTTTGTACAAATACCGTTAAAGGTTCCATTATTATCATATACCATTGTTTTAATTGTCGTTTATTTTAAATGTCATAATAATATTAATCAATAGTGACGTTTTTAAAACGTCGGTAAAACCTATTAAAAAACGTTGCTAAAGATCCATCGTCATCTCTAAGAAGCAAAACATTTTCCCTCATCATGCATTTGTTTCTTTTGCCGCACACTTCTTCCCTTTGCCGTGGAACAACCAAACTAAGCTTTCTTTCTGCTGCGAATAACCCAGCTGAGCTTTATTTCTACAATGAACATGCCAGCTCGCCATCTGCTTTGCCTAGAACAAGTCACCACCATTTGCCGCTGAAGCCAGGTTAGTCTATTGCCCTATTTTGCAAAATAGAGTTATTGTTGTGGTTTGTTGAATTAATTCTAGCCAACAGGAGGGCTGGTTTGTGCAAAATGCTTTGAAGGGATTGTATTGGTATCTGAAAACTTTGAAGTGAGAATTGTGGATGTGCATTGGCATCTGAATAATTTATTGTTGATTGTTCATTCTCCTTTTTGTTACTTATCCATGACAGCTGGTTGAATTAATGCAGAATTTTTGCCCATTCTCACCTATTTCTGCAGTTAATTTTGTCTATTCTCACCTATTTCTGCAGTTAATCTTTTCTTCATAATATCTGTTTGTTTGTTATTTGCTTGGCTCCTACTATATCCCGCAAGCATAAAGTTTTCACTATCAAAACAAACAGGTGATATATACAGCAAAATATTAATTACAAAAGTGCCTGAACAGTATGAAATTGAACATTTTAATAGGTTACACAACTGCATCACTGGAGGTGCCATATTTCCATAAAAATTTTAAGAGCCTCAACTCTAATTACTCTGGATCATTTTACTTCACCACTTGTTTACTCAGAACAACGAACATCAATCAGCGAAAACAAGAAAGATCACTAAGTAAGACATCAAAGTCATTCAGAATTTAAAGATCATGAATAGAAATATAAAGATTCAATTGACACAATACTCCTATCACTGGTCATGTTCCACAAAAATGTAAGAAACATAATGCCAAACTTCATGTATTAAAGCCGCTAATTTGTCACTATCATACTTAACTTATTTCTTGCAACACAACATACTTAAACCACAACATGAAAACAAAAAATATCAAAAAAAAAAAAAAAAAAACCACCAAATCAAACCTGAAACTTACTTGGAGGCAGTGGCATCATAGGTGTCCTCAAGAAGATCATCTTAAGGGTCCTAGCGACCAGGCACCTGGCTAATCTGAGCATCCCAACGGAGCTGAACCTAATGCTCTCAAATGTCCAGAACCTGTAGGACGCAGTGGATAGCTCCACGTCTCACTTGTCTTCTTGTACCTATCTTTCTTCTCATACAAACGTTCCCTAAATTTCCTGTCCCTCTCTTTCGGGTCCTCCTTCAACCTCAGAATCAAATTCTCCGCAAACTCCATTATAAATCCCATTTCTTCCTATTCATTGAAAAATTCACGAGACAATCAAATGAAAACTATATATAAAATAGAATTTGAAGTGGATGTTGAATGTGTTTTCTGCTAACCTTAATCATAATTTTGAATTGTGAACTGTGGATGTGCCATTTCAGTTTATATATAAGAGTTTGTAACATAATTTCTAACGCTAACGAAAAGAAATTAGCTGCAATAAAAGAAAGTAGGCGAAGCTCGAAAAAAAAGTGTCCTTAAACCAAGCCTAGAGATACCCCAGTTTATAAGAGTTTTTCAGTTTTTAAAAACGAAACCGATTCTGTGAGGCTTCTGGGTCCAGTGATCATAAGGTATAGCAAGTGCAAACATGAGGACTGTCATGAAGAAGAAAACAATCATTTGGATTGCGAACCTTCCGATATGATCAATAAAACGCACTGTGCACCAATACCCTGGAACTGTATTGCATAGAGCTATAAGAGTTTGTGCCCTTGCAATCTTGAAAACCTCTTCAATAGCATTCATATTTTGTGCAGGAGGAAGCCATCCAATTGCAGTGAAGATATCTTTCTGGAAAAGGTTATTACTGTAAAATGCAATATCTAACAAGAACCATGTGGAACAGGTGCCAAACAAGTGAAGTCCGTGACGTTTCAAAAATTCCCTAGAAAACAAGCCAAAGGAATTGCCTTGATTTTCTATCGTCATCTTTGCTACCTTTTCCTCCTCTACTTCAAGTTCTACTTGCAAGACCTTTGACATGTCTGCAGCAGCCTGTTTTGCGTTTTTGGCGACAAGAGCTGTGTAACGTGCAGTTTCCGGCATCCTCATACGCCAGTAATAGGTAACAGCCGCGGGAATGGCACCAACCATCAACACAATGCGCCCAAGGTAGTCAGCTTGAGGTACGGTCGAACCTAAGGGATCATCTTTGTATGCAGGAGCATTGAATGAATGATTAAATGCAGCTGATAAAATTAGAGCGACAACCCCACCAGCCAAAATCCCAAAACCTTGCATTGCAAAAACCGCAGCAATAAATGCTCCACGAGTCTTTTTGTTAGCATATTCAGACATAATAGTGGCTGAAAGTGGATAGTCACCACCAACTCCAAAACCAAGCCAAAACCTGAAGAAGCAAAGGGTTGTAATGACACCAGTCGGAGTTTTTCCAAAGGAAAGCCCAGAGGCGATGGCGCTGACAACCATGAGAATAAGAGTTATACCATAAACCTTTTTTCTTCCTAGTTTATCACCAAGCCAACCGAAGAAGAGCTGACCAGCTAAAGTGCCACATAAAGCCACACCAATAACAGCAGTTGAAACCCTCGGAGGCAATGTTCCTGGCTTTGGAGAGCCATCAACGTGGTAGTAAATGCGACCCAACAACTTAGTGACCAAGGAGATGCAAAAGAGATCGTATGCATCTGTGAAGAATCCCATTCCAGCAATAACAATCGCAGTAAAATGGTACCATTGCGTCTTTGCCACATCAAGTGCATTAAGCACAGTCAACTGTTGTCTAGCCATGGCTTGGTAATAAAACTTCTGCGTATTATTATTTCTCCAGCAACACTTTACAAATTGAATTTCCTGCACACACACACACACTCATTCACAATCTGTATATAGAACAATTGAACCTGACATTAAAATTTACATGCATGTTTACTTTTCAAAGGTTAAATACTTCGTTATTATCCGGTGCAGTGACAGAAACATGGATACCAACTACCTAGTTTGAATATAGAATTATTATTTTCACAATAGCTTACTGTTCATCAATTATAATTTGATACACAAAAGTATCTATACAGCGCCGACGTATAGCAAGATTAAAAAAAATTTTGGGAAAAAAATTGAAGAAATTAACCTTAACATGTTTCAAGGTGAAATGAGAACGATCACAGCGCTACAAATGCTTGAATTTGTAAGGCTCAAGTCACGCTTTAGAACATTAAGTGAAACACGTGCGTCTTCAAGTATTTTGAGAATTTTAAATTACATGAAATAATAATAAGTTGACTGATTAGTTGCTTTGACAAAATATCAGCCATTGCAGAAGATGATGATTAGAGTAGAGAGCAAGCAAGCTTGGCCGGCTTAATTTATTTCAGATAGAAGAAGAAGAAGGAGGAAAATACATACATACATACATGAAAACACACACGTGTACACACAAAAGCATGCTCTATAGTAGTAGTGACTAGAGGATGAGAACCAGACTTAAACTAATCCATAATCGCATCATAAACTGGCTTGAAAATCCAAAGGAAGTTCCAAAAAGCATGGAACTTCTCTTGGGTTAAAAAAAAGTTCTCTGAAAAAAAAGTGTGTGACGGAGAGAGAGAATAGTTGGCAGAGGTAGAAGCTAATTACCTGCCTTCTGAATGTGCAATTGCAGTGAAGGAAGAGAAGGAGAAAGCTGTAGGTTTGAGGTTGTTGGCGGGCTATTTAAGTGAGTGAGAGCTTACCAACCCAGAATCAACTCCGGAACAATATTCCTTATTAATTGTTCTCTTATCTAAGTCAACGTTTTCACTTCCTGCCAGCTTCCTTCTGTATTGATTTTGAGTCTTTCACAATTCAATTAATTGTTGCCTCATTTTCTAAGATATTTCCTCATCATAATACTCAAGGTTTTCTACAGTAAAATATGCTAATTTATCATATATTAAGGTTTTTTTGTAAGTACAAAATTTATAAAAAAAAAACAAAAAAACTATACAACCTAGACTCGATTCATGAAAACAAACCAACACACAATACGTAAGGAAAGCTAATAAACAACAAGAAGGCATAAGAGACGTCCATCGTGCAGGCTTGCTAGTCCCGCGACAAATGGGCCAACCGAGTAGATATGTTCGATATGTAAAAAAATAATTGGCTCAAGTTAATGTGCAAGCTGCAGCCAAAATAAATAAATAAAAAGGTTACATCTGAAAAGGAGTTTCTTGCATGCAAAGAAAACTGATGCAACAATATTTTCCTTTAGTTTTTGTCGTGAAAGACAAGAACAGTGAGATTTTTGTCTCGATAGGACAATTAATTCTTATCCGGTCATGGTAAAATTTTAGTACGTTCTTTATAACAATGAATTCTATGAAATAAACAAGTTTGGTCGTTGTTTGCCTTCTTTATTAGTTAGTTATGACATACTCACTTGATTTCAACCATATTATTTCAGTTTGGGTATATTTATTAATATTCACATTTATTGTAATGTTATGGATATAGATAGCCTCTAGATAATTTAGAGAAGAAATTTTTGTACCTACTAATTTTAGGCCGAACGACATATTGCCACCCAACATTTGGCATATGTTTAACTGTAATGAGAGAAATATTTACCATTTTTTGCAATTTCTAACGACTGAAAATTACTTCACAATGACAAGAATATTTATCATTCATAATATATTTAATGACCAATAAATATAGTTGAAATGATAAGAATATCCATTGTTAATAATATATTTAAGAACCGGTAAAAACTGTAATGACAACAAGAATATTTATCGTTACTATTGTGTCTAGTGATGGGTAATTACACTACAAGAGAAAGGGCCTTTAGCGACATTTTTTTAGCGGCGTTTGCGGAAACGCCACAAAAAGGTATCGGCTTAGTGGCGTTTTAATTAAACGCCACAAAAAATGCCGCTGTATCAAGTTTTACCGGCGTTTTTAAAAACACCGGTAAAACTCATTTAAAAACGCCGGTAAAAGGCCTTTTAAATCTAGCGCGTAATTTTCTTTTCTTCCTTCTCCCATTTCCCTCCCGCCGCTGCGCACTGTTTTCTCTCACTGTGCTGCTGTGTTCGGTTCCAGCCGTGTTTTCGACAGTTTTCAGCCATTTCTTCTTCCTTTGGAGACGTCTTCTTCAGCTTGGCCCTTATTTGGAGACGAAATTGTAAGATTTTTATTATTTGTTATTTATTAAAGTTTTATGTTTTGTTACTGAATTTGGTTGAAATGTTTGAAATCCAACCGATTGGAGGGTTGGTTTGTTTGTGATTTTGAGTTGGAAGTGTTTGAATGAATCAATTTAACTTTTCTTAATTCTGTGTTATGTGGCATTCTTTTGTTGTTTCTAGTAGTAATATTCTATGTAATTTCTTTTCCTTTGGGTAATTATTTATTTACTATGTTGTTCAATAAAATTTTATTTTGGATAGAAATGGTTATCTATGTTGTCAAAGCTTGTGGGGGAAAATGGAATTCACTCTAATAAATAATGTCATATACCTGATAGGAGTGTCTATAAATTTTTGAAGAACCCGATTGGTGGACTATGGGAAGTAGGCCTACATTAGCAAAGGTTATCTGTATTTTGTTTTGGTTGTTATTTGGCATCAAAATATATTATCTAATAAGTGTTCTGGGTAACAACCGATCTCGTAGGTTTGAAGTCAATAGTGAAATACCTAAGGGGTAACACGTAAACAGGGGTTTGGGAATCATTCTCAATTTCACGACCTGGCACTGGTGTGCCATCCACTTGAATAGAAATAAGCAGCCCATGTATATTAAGAAGCACACTTAATTTACTTTTAACTCAACAGTTGAGGTGGAAGAATATCCAGCTCCGGCCATAAAAAGAAGGAAATTTTATAAACAAATTTCCAGAAAGTGAAAAAGGTTTAAACAAATTTATATGCTTAAGATGTAGTATAAGTTATCATGATATTAATATTCTTAATTTAATTTAATTTAATTTAATTGTTAAATATAATTATAATTTTTAAACTATAAAATACCTATTAAGATTTTAAAAGTATTTTTAAATATTTTCAAATTTTAAAAAACCATCTAAAAATTATATTAATGCCAATAAAATTTTTAAAATTTTATTTATCCTAAATATATGATTATTTGACTTTCATATCTGTAATTTATTTTTTGTTTTTAGATATAATTATCATTTTTAAACAATTGAGAGCATACCAAAATTATTTAAAATTTAAAAATATTTTTAAATTATAAAAAAACTTCTTAAAAATTTCATTTACACCCTAAAATTCTGTTTTGAATGGTGTGATTATTATCTTTGAAACTATTAGAAACATATAAAAGTAAGATTAATTTCATCCAAAAATTTAATAATAAAGATAGAATTATAACAAAATTAAAATAATCTTATAAATGATTAAGGTAATCAAATATTATTTTCATTAAAAAATTGCAAAATATTGATCATTGAAATACTATATGTGAAATTTTTAATTATTAGATCTAATATTGCATCTTAATTTTTAAATAATAGTCTAAGGATTGACTAAAGTTTTGAAATATAGTCTAAGCCCTACATTACCATTATAATACCCCTACCTTACAAGACATCTAAAATAAGAATATTTATATGAATGAAATGGACTCTTTGGAATTATTAACATTATAAATCACAATAAGAGTTTCAAAGAAAAGACAAAGGGTTCAAATTAAATTAATAAAACTTATTAGGAATTGAAAAAGAAACATCACAAGGGCAAAATAGACCTTTCCATTTTTTTTGATAAATAGCGTAGAATTTCCATAAGATAAGGCTTATTTCAATCACATTGAGTCGTACCCAACACCTGTCCCCAACTTACAAAAAAAAAATACAAAAATTATATGAATATTACAACAATAAAATAAAATAGAATTAAAAGATCGCGATGAATTGAGAAGAATGAATTTGGAAGGTCAATGAGAAGAAGGTTGAAAAATCCTATTCAATAATCATAAAATGCAGATATCAACCCAATTGGTTTTTTATGACTTTTTTGTGTCATTTCTATCAAACGATAGAAATGATTTACCTATCGTTGTTTGTTACCCTAAGTGAAAACACTATCGAAAACAACATATCGCAAACATATGAAACTTTTTTTAATATTATATATTCTAGAGTTTTAGAAATATAATGTGATTCCCACAGACAATTGATCATATTCCATCACAAAACACAAAATTTCATAATTAATTATGATGTTTTATTATGTTTGTTGGGATGTAACTTTCATTGTTAAAATTAAATATTAACAATTTAATTTTTTCAAAAACACCTATAATTGGAAATTAAAAAGAAAAGCTCATGTTTTATTATTAAAGTTAACAGATGAATATTTGTATTTACAATATAACTATGAAATGCCACATGGTTTGATTGATTTGGTGGTTACATTAGATATAATTTTAACTGTGTTATTCTCTATCAGTACGTTGTTATGGATACTTGCAAGTGTAGGAGCTGGATGAGTTTCCCAACAGTTACCACAGAATTTTTAGAAGGGTTGAATAACTTCTTTGATTTTGCATTTCAAGGTAAATCAAGTACTGACAAGGTCCCATGTTCTTGTAGAAAGTGTATTAATTACTACTACAAAAATCGGATAGAACTGTATGACCATCTAGTGGTTTATGGATTTATGGTTGGTTATACGACATGGTATTATCACGGTGAATCTATGGTCACACAACAGCCAACCCCAGACATCTAAGTATAAAAAGAAATAGGTACAGATAATTCCATAATAGAAATGTTACATGATGTTTTTGGGGTATCTGGACAACTTTTTGATACATGTAATCATGACAGAGATGCAATTGAACCCAACATCGATGATACTATGATGGAAGAACAACCAGAACAGTTTGTTGGAGAAAAGGAAGACTTCCAGAAGTTAACAGAAATGTTACATGATGTTTTTAATATTGATTTCTTCATCTACATGAGGCAACCTTTTACATGGGTTTTTTTTGTTTTTCTTAATTATTTACATATGAATCTATAAATAACAAGAATTTTTTTTTTGCAGATTACAACTAAAAAATATCGAGAAAAAGAGATATGTGAACGGTCTTCGAGGGGTAATCCTCCCAAAGCATTGACCCCCAAGGTCAACTGTAAGACAACACCCCAACCATAGTTGGTAAAAGACAACATGCAGTTAACAGTTATGACATTTTGTTATCAGCATATGGCCATTGACTGATATGTTATTTGTCCTCATATGTGTTACAGGTCAGGACTCAGAAACAAGACGGAGGGGACCAACTTTGATGTCGGAACTTTGGAATATGCCTCCGAGTGAGAAGGTCACGGTGCAGTTTAACGATATGCACCAAGGAGTAGGACCCGAAGCTTGTACTTTGGCTAGTTTTCTGGGGACTTTAGCAAGGAATTGTCAATTGCTCCCGTTAAATATACAAGATTGGAGGCGAATTTCGACATCAGAGAAAGAAAAGATTCTTGAATTGGTTAAGGTAAGATTGCATTATTGTCTA
This sequence comes from Anacardium occidentale, assembly GCA_026122585.1. NCBI lineage: Eukaryota > Viridiplantae > Streptophyta > Magnoliopsida > Sapindales > Anacardiaceae > Anacardium > Anacardium occidentale. The sequence continues at coordinate 318,642 of JAJEJH010000289.1, forward strand.
CACATACTATCACATTATTTCTTACGGGCCCAATAACACGAATTAATATTGTATGTTTTTTTCTAGGCAAGGTTTTCATACCCTCCAGAAGGAGACAGATGGGTGTTACAGTCTCTGGGTAAGAAATGGAAAGATTATAAGTATGACCTGAAAACAGAGTACTATGAATGTTATCACAATATTGATGAACTTGTCAACAATAAACCGGAACGAATTCCACGAGACCAGTGGATGGCTCTCGTAATACAGTGGCATTTTGAGCAGGGGCGGGTAATATAATTTTTGCTCTTTCTTGTCTAGTTCCGTAATGATGAATTGTATCTTTTTATTTAACATTTTCTTTGTTTCAGAGACGTAGCGGAACAAATAGAAGGACTCGTTCTGCTCAAACAATGCCACATACTGGAGGAACAAAGAGTATAGCACGATTAATGAATGAAATGGTTAGTTTTTTTGCCCTTATTGTTAACCATATGATTAGGTTTTGTTGTAATTGTATCTTTCTACATCTGAGGAACAGACATCAAGTGGTGAACAGCCGTCATGAGCCAAAGTGTTCATAGCCATCCATCGGACTCGTAAAGATGGGAGACCTATTGATCAAGACTTTGTACACACAATCGTGAGTTTAGTTTTTGTCACTTTATTTATGGTTGTGATAAATTTCGTGTAATAAAACATTGCTTTTTGTAATGGGTTTAAGAACTCCTCCAAGAGAAGATAAATGAGTTACAAAGTTCTATCCAAGAGTCAAATGCAAGTCTTCCAGAGATGGAAGATAATGCATTTGCTCAAGTGATGGGACCAGAAAGACATGGTCGATGTAGCATCCCAGGTTAGAAAAGCCCTTAGGGGTAGAGTTTTGGGGTTAGAAATAGAATTCAGAGATAGATTGGGAGTTTAGCAGAATTCAGGGGTGAGTTAGTAACTTTCCAGAGCAGTGTGGCCTTCGTATGATGCCTTTAGGGAGGTTTTAATCATGCGAAGCGCGGGAAATGGATTTCATCCATTTTCCCAGGTGCACTCCCGTGCGCCAAGCCTGCACGCCCGTGCAGGTGGGATTAAAGAAAGAGAGAGACGGGAGATTTTCATTTTCTCACCCATTTCAGCCAGCTTTCTTCTCCTTTTCAGCAGCTTCCAGCCCTAGGAGAGAAGTCCAGCTTCCAGCAGCTCCCAATCCAGCCAGAGATCAGAGAGAATAGCTTGAGTTTAAGCTTCCAGCAGCCATGTCGAGAGGTAAGTGTTTCTTACTCTCTCCTTCAGTTTTCCAGCTTGTTTGATGTGGATGGAAATGCGAGTTTCCATTCCTAGCTTGAGATGCTATGCTTGTATGTATGTATGATGATGAGATGATGATTATATGTTGATTGCCATGCTTATTTTCCACCTAGAACCATGCATGCTTTGCTGTGTGTGTGTAGTGTGAGAAAACTTGATGTGTTAATGGTGGAATCAGTAGCAGTGGATGGATGTTGAGGTTGATGATTGATATGTGTTATTAGAAGTGCCATTTATGCATATTTCCAGTTAATTTCAGTTTGGTTGAGAATCAGTTGGTTTCCAGCGCGTTTCAGGTGAGCCATGTCTGAGCAGAGCAAGACACACGACCGTGTGCCCGCAGGAGCACGCCCGTGTGCCCTTGTTTCTGCAAGGACACGGCCGTGTGCACGAAGTGCACACGGGCAGGAAACACAGGGACACGACCGTGTGTCCTGAGGGACACGGCCGTGTGTCCCATTTATTGCATGAAATGGCCAGAATTCCAGAAGCACACACGCCCAGACGCACGACCAGCACACGGTCCCGTGTGCTGGGGCACACGCCCGTGTGCCTTTGCCTGCACGGCCGTGTGTGTGTGCTACACGACCGTGTGCTTTCCTTGCACGGCCGTGTGTCAGCCAGTTTCTTCCAGAAATTCAGAAATTGATTTATTAAAGGTTTGGTAATCCATCCAAAGGCAATCAGACATCAGATAATTCAGAATTCAGTTAAGAATAGAAGCATATGCATTCAAAGCATAGCATATAGTCTGAATGAGGATCCAGGGATCCGAATTCAGTAGTTTTCAGCAGTCAGAACCCAATCTATGGGTTTCAGTTTTGGGGTGAACTCGAGGGGGCATCTGTGGGACCCAGCTTTCTGACACCAGTCAGTCAGCTCAGCAGTATATCAGCAGATCAGTTTCAACTTTCTAGCCAGTAGCTAGAATGTTCAGCCCACTTGGCCAGGATGCCGAATCCCTGTGTTCATCAGCCTGATCAGCACAGCAGGTACCTTCGGGTACATTCAGTTAGATGCTCAGATACATGCATCATCAGTCATTTTCAGATTCCAGCTCAGCATGTCATTTCATATATTCATATTGACATGCATTAATCAGAAATCAGTAACCAGATAACAGAATAATCAGATAACAGCAGTAATCAGATAAATCAGATTCAGTGCCAGCAAGCGATTAGATGCATGAATAGGGCCGATCAGGTATGCATGCCCTTGTTTGCTGCTTGCGTGGGTTGAGGGAAGTAAGGAATGCTTACTGGGTGATCTTTATCACTCATCCCTTTCCTTCTTCCTTCCTTTTCAGGTCAGTTTGCTGCTGGCGAGGAGCGGGTGGATTGAGGCTGGCGAGGAGGATCCCACACACACTCTCCAGTTTGTATTTTATTTTCAGTTGGACCTGTGAGGTCTTGTACTTGTACGTTTTGTAAATGTATATGTACTCAGATGTAAAACAGTTGTATAAAACAGTCACATATGTATGAAAGCCATTGGGCTCATTGTATATTTCAGATTTAGTTTCAGCTTCCGCTTGTAATGCAGACCAGCAGTAGTATTTTCTTTTTCGTAGGATTCCCGTCTCGGGTACCCAAGTTCCAGTTTATTGAATAAAAGATCAGTATCTTTTATTAGCAGGGGTACTCGTGGCGGCGGGTCCTACATTGTTGGTATCAGAGCGTTTCTCTGTGCCATTTTCAGTAGAGATTGAGTTGTAAGTGTGTGGTGTTGCTTTCTCTCCTTCGCAGCCATCATCCAGACCCTCCTCACAGTACAGTCAGGTATTTCTTTTCCAGTTCTTGCTATGTTTGTGTTTCTAACCCCCTTTGCTTGTGATGCTATAGATAGAGAAGCCTATGTTCCTAGATACATAGATGAAGCCAGTAGTAGTCCCCCTGTCCGTCCCATGAGTGTCAGTGAGGGGCGGCGATCTCAGAGTTCCTCCCATGTGCCAATCAGACCAGATCAGCTCAGAGAGATGATTGGGGATGTTGTCAGAGAGAGTTTACAGCAAGCTGGTATGGGAAATGTGCCAGAGCCAGCCAACATTAACCCCCCTCAGTATTCAGCTTATCAGTTTCCAGCACAGCCACAGTTTCAGCCACAGTATCGGCCACAATTTCAGTCTCAGTTTCAGTTTCAGCCTCAGCCAGAATATCAGCAGCAGTATTACCCTCAGCCTCAGTATTACTCAGTGCCTCAGGCAGCCAGAGAGGGTTATCAGTTTCAGCCTCAGCCTGTCAGAGAAGGATATCAGTATCCAGCAGAGTACAGAGAGCACAGTCAGGCTACTAGTACAGAGACAGTGGGTACAAGTTCATCAGGTAGACTTCATCCAATCTACCATCTGCCAGGACCGTATCAGCCAGTAAAATTTAGTGGGTCCAGAGATCCTGCAGTGGCAGAAGAGTGGATAGAGTCATTGGAGAGTAGCATGGGTCTCTTCACGTTATCAGAGAAAGAAAAGGTCAGATTTGCGACATTTCATCTCCGAGGCGATGCCAAGGTGTGGTGGGGCCTAGCTAGGGCTACCATCCCTGAGCAGCAGATGACCTGGGCAGAATTCAGACGGCTATTTGATGCCGAGTACCGGGGCTCAGAGTTGATGTATTCAAAGGCCCAAGAGTTCATTGAATTGGTTCAGAGGCCTAGTTCAGTACAGGAGTACGCCACAAGGTTCAATGCCTTAGCGAGATTTGTCCCTAGTTTGGCGGGGACCGAGTTGGGCCGAGTTCAGAAGTTCATCCATGGCCTACATCCAGCAATATCCAGGGATGTCCTGACCAGACCGTACCCTCCCCAGCTGTTCAGTGATGCTTTGGGGAGAGCCCTCAGATCAGAGGCCAGTCTTCAGAAAATGGGTGCCATGAGCCGAGTAGCCGAGAGGTCAGATGAGAGAGATAAGGGCAAGAGGCCACTGTCAGCTAAGAGATCAGCTAAGGGTGTTCAGAGGCAGAGGACTGCACCACAGTTTTTCCTGCCACGATGTTCTCAGTGTGGCAGACGTCATTCAGGCGAGTGCCTCGCCGGCCAGATAGTGTGTTACATGTGCCGCCAGCCAGGGCATATGATGGCAGATTGCCCAGCCAGAGGTGGAGCTGGTGTTGGGCCCAGCAGAGGTAGTGGTGGTCAGTTCAGAGGCAGAGATGGTCCACCCCGAGGCAGACTCAGAGCAGAGAGAGGTGGAGCAGATGCTCTCAGAGGTGGTGCCGGAGCACTTGGAGGAGGTGCTAGCACTTCAGGTGGAGGCGGCGGCAGAGCCAGAGTTTATGCTGTCCGCCAGGAGCAGGCAGATGTCATACCCCATGCAGTTACTGGTCAGATTCTCTATCTTGGTACTCCTTTATTTATACTGGTTGATTGCGGGGCCACACACAGTTTCATTTCCAAGGGAGTAGTAGAGAGATTAGGGGTTGACCCTAGTGTGGCCGATAGGAGTATCCTAGTAGAGATGCCAGATGGGAGTTTTGTGGTGAGTGACAGAGTCCTCCTAGATGAGCAGATAGAGATCATGGGTAGGCAGATGAGTATCAGTCTGATTCTGCTGGAGTTAGCAGACTTCGATATGATCTTGGGGATGGATTTCTTGGGGAATTATGATGCAGAGATAGATTGTGGAAGAAAGAAGGTTAGATTCCACATAGGCCCTGATTGTTTCATTTTCGGTGAGGGCATAGTAGACAGTATGATAATCTCGTGCATCCAGGCGAGCAGATTGATGAGGCAGGGTTGTGTAGGGTACTTGGCCAATGTAGTATCCAGCAGTTCAGTAGGGCCAAGTATCGATGAGGTGCCCGTGGTCAGAGGTTTCAGAGATGTCTTCCCAGACGAGTTACCAGGGTTACCTCCAGATCGGGAGTTGGAGTTCAGTGTCGAGCTTCTCCCTGGTGCGGCTCCTATCTCCAAGGCTCCGTACCGGATGGCTCCAGCTGAGCTCCAAGAGTTGAAGAAGCAGTTGCAGGAGCTGGTGGATAAGAAATTTATCCGACCGAGCTGTTCACCGTGGGGAGCTCCGATTTTATTTGTAAAGAAGAAGGATGGGTCAATGCGGATGTGTATTGACTACAGGGAGCTGAACAGAGTAACGGTGAAGAATAAGTATCCCCTACCGAGGATCGACGACCTCTTCGATCAGTTGAGAGGCGCAGCAGTTTTCTCCAAGATAGATTTGAGATCTGGCTATTATCAAGTCAGAGTAGCAGAGAGAGATGTCCCCAAGACAGCATTCAGAACTCGTTATGGGTATTATGAGTTCGTGGTCATGCCATTTGGATTGACCAATGCCCCAGCCATCTTTATGGACTTGATGAACCGGATTTTTCTTGATTGCCTCGACCGGTTCGTGGTGGTATTCATAGATGACATTCTGGTTTATTCCAGAAGTGTAGCAGAGCACGAGGAGCATTTGAGATTCGTGCTTCTGAGACTGAGAGATCAGCATTTGTTCGCCAAGTTCACCAAGTGTGAGTTCTGGCTAGACCGAGTGGCATTCTTAGGCCACGTGGTGTCAGCAGAGGGTATTTCAGTGGACCCCAGCAAAGTAGAAGCAATTCTGAGTTGGCCAAGGCCAAAGTCAGTGAAAGAAGTCAGAAGCTTTCTTGGGTTAGCAGGCTACTACAGGAGGTTCATAGAGGGATTCTCTAGCCTAGTAAGGCCTCTCACTGCCTTGACTAGGAAAGAGTCTCCATTCGTGTGGTCAGAGGAGTGCGAAGAGCGATTTCAGGAGCTCAAGCAGAGGTTGACCAGCGCTCCAGTTTTGGCGCTACCCCAGGAGGGGGTAGAGTTCGATGTCTATACAGATGCATCCCATCAGGGGATCGGGGCAGTTTTGATGCAGAATGGTAGGGTCATTGCCTACGCCTCTAGGCAATTGAGAGATCACGAGTTGAGATACCCTACCCACGACCTAGAGTTAGCAGCGGTCGTTTTCGCCCTGAAGATTTGGAGGCATTATCTGTATGGAGTCAGATGCAGTATATATTCAGACCACAAAAGTCTGAAATATTTCTTCACCCAGAAAGAGCTCAACATGAGACAGAGGAGATGGTTGGAGCTGGTGAAGGACTATGATTGTGACATCAGATACCACCCAGGGAGAGCCAATGTGGTGGCTGACGCCTTGAGTAGGCGAGTAGCTCTTTCCAGCTTATCAGTTCAGCGAGAGCTGCAGTCTGAGATTGTTAGAGAGCAGATAGAGATAGTGACAGCAGGATTCTCGAGGCTTCAGATCAGATCCTCTTTGTATGATGAGATCAGAGAGGGGCAGATATCAGATGAGTGGACTCAGAGTATGCTTCAGAAAATGTCAGAGAGAGTAGTGCCAGACTTTGAGTTCAGTGATGGGATCTTGAGGTTCAGAGGCAGAGTCTGTGTGCCCCAGAGTTCAGAGCTGAGACAGAGGATTTTGTCAGAGGCGCACAGTGCGGTGTACTCAGCACACCCGGGCAGTACAAAGATGTACAGAGACCTCAAGAAAAGTTTCTGGTGGTCAGGGATGAAGAGAGACATAGCAGACTTCGTTTCCAGATGCCTTGTATGTCAGCAAGTAAAGGCAGAGCACCAGAGACCCTCAGGATTACTTCATCCTCTAAGTATTCCTGAGTGGAAGTGGGATGATATCTCCATGGATTTCATCTCCGGGCTTCCCAGAGTTCAGAGAGGATATGATGGAGTATGGGTCGTAGTTGACCGTCTCAGCAAGTCAGCGCATTTCCTGCCAGTTAAACAGGGAATGTCCACAGAGCAGCTAGCCAGACTCTACATCAGAGAGGTAGTCAGACTCCACGGTGTTCCCAGGACGATAGTGTCAGACAGGGACTCCAGATTTCTGTCAGCCTTCTGGAGATCTCTACAGAGAGCATTGGGAACCAGGCTGCATTTCAACTCAGCATATCACCCTCAGACAGATGGCCAGACAGAGAGGGTGAATAAGATATTGGAGGACATGCTGAGAGCGTGTTGTATGGACTTCCAGACCAATTGGGCAGAGCTGATTCCTCTAATGGAGTTCGCCTACAATAACAGTTATCAGGCGACAATTCAGATGGCTCCATTTGAGGCGCTGTATGGTCGGAAGTGCAGATCTCCTCTCCATTGGGATGAGATTGGGGAGAGAGATTCCTTAGAAGTATCAGTGGGACCAGAGATGACTCAGAGGATGATTGAGCAAGTCAAGATCATCAGGCAGAGAATGAGACAGGCCCAGGATCGTCAGAAAAGCTACGCAGATCTGAGGCGCAGAGAGATAGAGTTCTCAGTGGGTGACAAAGTTTTCTTGAGGATCGCACCCTACAGGCAAGTCCTCAGATTTGGCAAGAAAGGGAAGTTAGCACCCAGATTCATTGGTTCCTACGAGATCCTCGAAAGGATAGGGACAGTCGCCTACAGATTAGCACTGCCAGCTAGCATGGACAGAATCCACAATGTCTTCCATGTGTCCCAGTTGAGAAAGTATGTGGGAGATCCATCTCATGTGCTTCAGTTTTCAGAGATAGAGTTGGCAGAAGACCTCAGTTATCAAGAGCTTCCAGTTCAGATCTTAGACTACAGAGTCAAGGTCCTCAGAAATAAAGAGATTCCACTGGTCAAAGTGTTATGGCGCAGCCAGAGGGTGGAAGAAGCCACCTGGGAGGTAGAGTCTGAGATCAGGGATAGATTCCCAGAGTTGTTCAGGTAAATTCTGGGGTCGGAATTTTGTTAAGGGGGGAGGTAATGTAGCATCCCAGGTTAGAAAAGCCCTTAGGGGTAGAGTTTTAGGGTTAGAAATAGAATTCAGAGATAGATTGAGAGTTTAGCAGAATTCAGGGGTGAGTTAGTAACTTTCCAGAGCAGTGTGGCCTTCGTATGATGCCTTTAGGGAGGTTTTAATCATGCGAAGCGCGGGAAATGGATTTCATCCATTTTCCCAGGTGCACTCCCGTGCAGGTGGGATTAAAGAAAGAGAGAGACGGGAGATTTTCATTTTCTCACCCATTTCAGCCAGCTTTCTTCTCCTTTTCAGTAGCTTCCAGCCCTAGGAGAGAAGTCCAGCTTCCAGCAGCTCCCAATCCAGCCAGAGATCAGAGAGAATAGCTTGAGTTTAAGCTTCCAGCAGCCATGTCGAGAGGTAAGTGTTTCTTACTCTCTCCTTCAGTTTTCCAACTTGTTTGATGTGGATGGAAATGCGAGTTTCCATTCCTAGCTTGAGATGCTATGCTTGTATGTATGTATGATGATGAGATGATGATTATATGTTGATTGTCATGCTTATTTTCCACCCAGAACCATGCATGCTTTGCTGTGTGTGTGTAGTATGAGAAAGCTTGATGTGTTAATGGTGGAATCAGTAGCAGTGGATGGATGTTGAAATTGATGATTGATATGTGTTATTAGAAGTGCCATTTATGCATGTTTCCAGTTAATTTCAGTTTGGATGAGGTTTGGGTTGGTTTCCAGCGCGTTTCAGATGAGCCATGTCTGAGCAGAGTAAGACACACGACCGTGTGCCCGCAGGAGCACGCCCGTGTGCCCTTGTTTCTGCAAGGACACGGCCGTGTGCACGAAGTACACACGGGCAGGAAACGCAGGGACACGACCGTGTGTCCTGAGGGACACGGCCGTGTGTCCCATTTATTGCATGAAATGGCCAGAATTCCAGAAGCACACACGCCCAGACGCACGACCAGCACACGGTCCCGTGTGCTGGGGCACACGCCCGTGTGCCTTTGCCTGCACGGCCGTGTGTGTGTGCTACACGACCGTGTGCTTTCCTTGCACGGCTGTGTGTCAGCCAGTTTCTTCCAGAAATTCAGAAATTGATTTATTAAAGGTTTGGTAATCCATCCAAAGGCAATCAGATATCAGATAATTCAGAATTCAGTTAAGAATAGAAGCATATACATTCAGAGCATAGCATATAGTCTGAATGAGGATCCAAGGATCCGAATTCAGTAGTTTTCAGCAGTCAGAACCCAATCTATGAGCTTCAGTTTTGGGGTGAACTCGAGGGGGCATCTGTGGGACCCAGCTTTCTGACACCAGTCAGTCAGCTCAGCAGCAGTACAGTTTCCAGCTTTCTAGCCAGTAGCTAGAATGTTCAGCCCACTTGGCCAGGATGCCGAATCCCTGTGTTCATCAGCCTGATCAGCACAGCAGGTACCTTCGGGTACATTCAGTTAGATGCTCAGATACATGTATCATCAGTCATTTTCAGATTCTAGCTCAGCATGTCATTTCATATATTCATATTGACATGCATTAATCAGAAATCAGTAACCAGATAATAGAATAATCAGATAACAGCAGTAATCGGATAAATCAGATTCAGTGCCAACAAGCGATTAGATGCATGAATAGGGCCGATCAGGTATGCATGCCCTTGTTTGCTGCTTGCGTGGGTTGAGGGAAGTAAGGAATGCTTACTGGGTGATCTTTATCACTCATCCCTTTCCTTCTTCCTTCCTTTTCAGGTCAGTTTGCTGCTGGCGAGGAGCGGGTGGATTGAGGCTGGCGAGAAGGACCCCACACACACTCTCCAGTTTGTATTTTATTTTCAGTTGGACCTGTGAGGTCTTGTACTTGTACGTTTTGTAAATGTATATGTACTCAAATGTAAAACAGTTGTACAGAGCAGTCACATATGTATGAAAGCCATTGGGCTCATTGTATATTTCAGATTTAGTTTCAGCTTTCGCTTGTAATGCAGACCAGCAGTAGTATTTTCTTTTTCGTAGGATTCCCGTCTCGGGTACCCAAGTTCCAGTTTATTGAATAAAAGATCGG